>VZTR01011351.1:584976-646889 GCA_013400775.1 Chaetops frenatus
AGTCTTTCTTTACTTTTTTGTGGATACCAAGCCATCAAGTCTCATTCAGCATGACTAAACAGATATCCATTGATACCTCCCTTCCTCCCTCCACCTGTAGCTCTCCCCATTATCTCACACTGCTATTGCCATGGACAACATCAGTGTCCCTCAGCCAGGCCAAAATCTGTCAATCTCTCAGTTCCCTCTGTCCTTACTCTGAGATCAGCAGATTCTTCTTGCATACAGTCTCTTAATAAATGCCCTGTGCTATGCACACCACACAGTTGAAATTCACATCTAAGCAGCCATTTGTTGTCTTGAATTACTGCAATGTCCTTTTCTCTGGCATCTTCAAATTAAAATTCCATCTGTCCAGAACGTCTTTACAAAAGGAATGCGTCCCATTTCCTCATTTTTTAGGAGTGTAACTTTCCCTATGCACTCCTCTACTGATTTCATCATTCAGCACAAGGTGCCTATCTTTATCACCAAAGACCCTCCCTTCCTCTCTACTTCCCATGTGTCACCCAGCTCCAAGAGGGCATCTTTCTCCTCCAGCCTCCTGTGATGCCTGTCTCCTCCAGTGCACATGAGTTGCTTTCTGATGTGTCATTACAGATTTCCTGCTGACCTAACCCACCCGGTTAATTTCGGCAGGACTACTTTCTTCTTGGCCTTCAGGTCTCTCCTTTTAAATGTTCTCTTTTTGTCTGGCATGCAGGCAGTGCAGAGCAGCTCACCACCCATCTTCAGCTTTCACAGTTGAGCACTTGTACAAGTAGTAAGCACTCGTCGTAATTTTAGACCTTATTGAGATTAAGGCCTTAACCAGCATCTCCTGTCATTGCAGGCTTTTAAAAATAGGCTCAACATGCAGGGTAATAGCAGCGTTGTAACCATGGCAATGCAAGGAAGGCAGGGTTTGTGGGCAGGGATCTCACCAGACCGACTGGTGTGTCTGAGGGTTGGACCAGGGCATCACAGGCAGGAGGTTTCAGGCTCAGGAGGGGACTGTGAGCCCCAAAGCACATCTGTTTTTCCTCAGCTGGGTCAGGTGGCCTAATAAAAAGAATAACATAAGCGAAGTTGATCCTGCTTTGAGCAGGAAAGCCACCTGGATGGTCATTCGAGATCCCTTTTAACCCTGTAGCTCTATGTTAATAGGCAGAGCTGACTTTTCCTTGTCTGTGTGCTGTGTGTTCGAGCACATGCCGATCTTCTGCTGAATATCAAGAAACCAGATTGTCCTCATTAAGGATCTTCTTGGAGGATGGGAGGGTAATACATCGCTCTTTAAGCGCAGGCTGGCTTTGTGCAGCAATAAAACATGAATATTAAACAGGAAATCAATGACACTTCTGAAACATGTCTGAGACAGAAATCCAGATGCTGTTTGGGGATATAGGCCCTTAAGCCTTATGTCTATGCTACTCTTTTTTTTTTTGTTCTTTTAAAGCTGCATCTGCATAGTTGGCGGTGTGAGAGCGGGGCATAGCAAGAGAAAAACCAGATTTTTTAGCCTGGTTTCCTGAGGAAGTGGGGGTTAGGCTGTTAACTCAGTGTGTTTGTACACCAGTCCTCCTCTTTAGAGGTTTGCAGGCTGTCTCCAGCCAGGGAGGAGCCTTCAGGGGCAGCATTTGACTTCCCAGCTCTTTCTCCAGTGGATTTGCTGCTGCAGGGAGATGGGCTGGGCGTGGTGGCAGCAGGAGCAGGGTGCTGCAGACACCCCGAGAGCTGCTGACCAGTGGCTGCAGCAGGGCTTGTGCAGTCAGTGTGACCGGGTACCCGGGGCTCTGGGAGAGCCAAGAGCACCGGGATGCACTGTGGGAAGCACTCTCCTTGTAGAGTTAGCATCACAAGTCCAGATGAGCTGGAAATTCAGTTTCCAGAAATTAGTTCCACTGATCAGATTTTCAAGTTTAATCTTGAAAAACAAAGGAGAAAAAAAAAAAGTAGGGAGTTTATACTGAATAGTAACGGCATGTTAAATCCTTAGAATATTTCAGCAAAATAAATGTTTTTGTGTGGCTTCTGCATTGCAAAGAGGTTTATATTAATGTAGCACAATTCTGGAATTACATGAACCTTGTTTTTGTTCTGGTTCACACTGGGACACTTGCTTTCTGAGGGAAAACCTGTTGTCTTTAAGGACAGTGTGAAAGAATAAAGACTTGATCTAGAGCTTGAGGCTGAAGCATTACATCAGTGCAAAATCTTTTCATTCATAGTTCTAGTGTGTTGTCCTGAAAATTTAATTTCCTGTTTGCACTACGGGAGAGTCTTCTTTGGAAGCCACTAGAGAGCAGGGTTGGTTGTTTAGAGTGTTTTTTGATGGTAAATTGTCAAAATACAGCTATTTTTTGTGGTTGGTTCTTTTATATATTTTACTTCCTGAATATAGAACCCAGCAATATGAAGTCTTATCATTAAAATAAGTGAATAAATAATCAGTGAAGTAGCATGAGGGACAGCCTTCTTTTTTTTTTTTTTTTTCACTTATCCCCATCCTCAGCCCATTGGTGATTTTTCCTAGGTTTTGCAATGCTTCTCAGATTTAAAGCTTATATTCTCTTCCGTTTTGTCTTATGTGACAATGAAGGATCTTATTTATTTTCTTTACTTGTCTCACTATTAAAAAACATAAACAAGAAGTCAAGTTTTTTGTTCTTCTATTTCCAGTACTCTTGTTTATTTTGAAACTTCCAGAAAGAGATAAGAACAGCTTAAGAAAAATGCTCTCTAGAGTAATCCCTTAAAGAGCAGCAAACAAACACTGCAGATTGGTCCTAAAGGCTGTGCTTCCTTTCTGGGGAGGGAGGGAGGTGGGGAGAGAGGATGTTTTCTTTTTAGCTGTGCTCTAATCATCCGATCTGGGATTTGATAAGCTCCATAAGTCTGAAACTGCTGCCTCCTCCTGCCTTCCCCCTTCCTGCCTCTCAGAAGATTAAAGTGAACATGGCAAAAAGGAAATAGTTTATTTTCAGCTTGTTGTAGTTAATAATTAGTTTACAGTACAGCATTCTCATTGTTTGTATTCTAATCGTGTTGCTATATTCTTTTCTTACGCTGTTTACTTTTCACATCATGGGCCTTCTTTGATACAGAAATAGGCTTACAAATAGCCCACTCTTGCAGAATTTCAGCCTCTTTTCAACATTTTTATACTGCACATCAGGAAGTGTGACACATGTAGGTGGAGTAGCTTCTGCAAAGACTCGCCTTGCCTGCCCCCCCCCAGTAGACTGGGCCATGCTTTCTTTTCACTCTCTGACAATTTGGAATTACAGCAGCTAGGAAAACCACAATAGGAAGGGATCAAGCCATTGTATTACATGTACAAGATATAAGTATTGTTTGGCACACTCAAAATTAGCTAAATCCATGTTTCAACTGAACTACAAGAAGTCCTTAGTAAACACCCCCAGGTTGTCCTAAGAGATACTTGTGCTGAATTCTTTTAACCTTGAAAGCCTTGAAGTAAATTTGCCAGGACTTTGAGACTGTGTATTCCCATGTGTGTATTTTTAATGGTTTCTTCCACAATGGGAATGGCTAACATTATGGGTACTGTAATGTTGCAACACTGGCATATATATTCTATATATATTCTCTGTGTATGTGCTCATTGTATGCCATGGAAATAATCTTCTTAATTAAAATCTTGCACACTGATCAAAGCACAGAAATATTTATTGTATAACTAAGATTCTGTCTTAAGGGGAAGGGGAAGATTGTTTATAATAACAATTGCTTATAAAAACAAATTTTTGTATATAAAAGAACTACATCTGCATTGCAATGTAATTGCACTTCTAAATGGCCTTTACTGCTTCTCCAGAAGGTTTGTAAATACACTGTTTAGCCAGTTTCTGCTAAAGGTCCTTCTGGGTCAATCCTGTATCTTCAGAAGGAAAGCATTTTCTTCTTTGAGACAAACTGGAAAATCAATTATTAAAACAGAAGCTTCTGAAATCTTACATTATGCATGGGTTTTCTTCCCCTTGCTGTCTTTTTAAACTTTCATAATGATGTGAGTGCTTATTTCTGGCCATAGAAGTGTTTCACTGATGCCACTGGGATGCTGGGCAGGTAAGGATGAGCAGGCTCAGGGTGTGGGAGAGGGATGCAAGACTGGCTCTAGCCACCACGGCCCTGCATCACTGTCTGCCTCTGCCCTCCCTCAGCTCCAGAGATGCCCAGCAGCATTTCTAGGAGCCAGCTCAGAGCGACAGAGAGTTCAGTCTATTTTTAGGACTATGGTCTCCATTCATTTATTTTTAAAAAAATTGTTTGGGGCATAGTACTTCTTATTTTTCTGCGAAGAGAAATGCAAGTGCTCTTCCCGTAATTAATGAAGTAATTTTTCTGCTATTTTGAGAACTAAAGAAGGCTGCTACCATCACATGCCCCTCATATGTAACACTCTCGGTCCGAGTGCCTACTCAGTATTGAGCTTGCTAATAGCTTCTCCTATGGATTGCTCAGGCCTGCTGACCCAGGGACAGGCAGTGCCAGGGGGCGGCCGAGCTGTGCACAGCTTACACAGAGCTGCACACTTGCTTCTCCCCCCAGCAGTGTGGATGGCCAGGGGTGCCACAGGTTTTGGGTTCTTCTCAGAACACTTTCAAAAGGCAGGATTTATGAATGGGCCATGAGCGCCATCGCGATCGCCTCTCTGTCGCCAGTGGCTCCACTGTGTCATTCCTCACTTGCTCACCATAACCACCAGCTCTCCCACCAGCTCTCCCACTGAGGGTTTCTTAAAGCTGTTGGCATCTTTTGATTCTTTGCATCTGCCTCTGCTGGGTCTCTGTACACACCCACACTCTCTGGTGCTTTCCATGCAGGAGTTGCTGGTTGGATGGTGCTGTGTTCCCAGACCCCAGCTTTATGCTTTCAGCTCTGCCATGCTACAGAGCGAGTTGATGCCTGGAAAAGGAGTTGTGAATGAAGGTTTTGTTTAGTTTATCCAGCTTGAAAGTAGAGAAAGGGAATAGGTATTGATACCAGCAATATTGAGGGGCTTGAGCTGCCTGGGTGAGTGGCACAGCCTAGGGTGAAGGAGAGCAAGCAGCCTGATTTGGCAGGGCTGGGGGCTACAGGACCAGCTGACAGCAGCACATCTGCTAAAGGTAAGTCAGAATAGCCAATGTGTGAGGAGGTTGAACTGTCACAGAAAACAGGCAGTTCAGCTATTGATCTTCAGGACAGTTTGTGGGTTTCTTTCTCTTCATAGCCCGATTTTATTAAATCAGAAAAAGTTCAAGCAAAGCCTCTGTATTTTCCCGGTGTTTTCCTCCCACATTTCCTGTTTCTTAAGACTTGTTGCCACTGCAGTGGTGACTTTGCATCTGAGTTCCTTCTGCTCCAAATGGAAAGGGCAGACGTGTTTTTAGACTGGAACAAGTTTAATGGTGCAGACAAACATTCTTGTTTTGAAATTACTAAACTACTTCTGGACTTCTTTAGTAGGGGGACCTAGTTATCCTTATTTACATCCTGCATGTGCAGAAGCTTTCCAGTAACTGCTTTAGAAATCCAGTGACTTTCACATGAAAAAATGCAGAGTGCCTGTCCCATAGCCACTGTCCTCTTTCCAAGTTTTGGCACTGTTGCATGGCAGGATGAACCACTAGAATAGTAGTGTCTTTAGTATAAGTCTTCTAATGGTGTTGGTGGGTTTTTTCCCCTTTGCTGTTGTCCAGGATTGTGTCTAGACTTGTTGCAAGGGCAGATTTTGTTGGGAGCTCTCTCTTTCTGCCCTCAGCTCTCTCTCCCCCCCAAGGCTGTTGATGACCAGGATTTTTCATATCATGTGCCAGCTATCTGGGACCTCACTTAGAAAAGGGGTAGTTTCAGGCTAACAGGGAGGCTTTTGTCTCTGTGCAAGAACAAGCCTATAAGCTTCCCTTAAACTTTAAATGTTTTATTGTTGGAAAGCTTTCAGATGTTCACAGGATAAAGGCTCTTTATATATAATCTGGCATTGCACAGTAAAGGATTACTTTGTGTAAATTAAGATGTGCAGTTCCTTTATAAACTGACTGTAAATTCAGCATGTAGGAGACTGTTTTTCTCCTGTTCGGTGTTGGTTTTAGAAAGGGTTTCTTGGTTTTGGTCAGTTGGAGGTTTTTTTGGTTAGTTGGTTTTTGTTTTTAGTAGGGTTACAAATCTTAGGTGGTGGGAGTAGGTGAAAAATGCGGCATGCACCCTATTAAAAATTGAACATTTATGCTTCCATAGATTTGTTCAAACAGCAGTGTCAGCAGAGTCCTGGGTGACAGGATCCTCAACCGTTCTGAACAGGGTAACTCGAGATTGTTAGAGCAGGGTCCTAGTAACCTACCACTGTAAAGTGCCTTCAGGACCAATTCATGACCCAAAATCTATGTGGAATGATGTATTTTAACATAGGCATGACTGACATTAGAACAGATGAAAAAGGCAGGCTATTACTCTGAAGATACTAACCAACTTTACAAAGTAGATCCAGCTCATTTACTGGTTACACATCCTGATCCAGACATGTTCCTTTGTAAACTGTTCAGCATGAAAAACTTAATCTTCCTAGTTTTTGCCAAGTAAAATAGCAGCCCAAGCACCAGGAATGCTTGCTTCTACTTGAGGTTTCAAAAAGCAGCAGCAGAATCATGCTGCTAGTAGAAAACTGACAGATGTTTATAATTATGTAGATTTTCTTCTGTGTTTGAGTACCATAAACTCAATTGCATCTACTAGCATTTGAAAAGTATGTAAGACCACTTATGACTTCAACCAGCCACTTCCTCCAGCTGGGTGAAACTTGTATGTGAACTGCAGCATGTACCAGACCAGCACCCTCTGTGTGGCTGTTTTTATGCTTTCAGTCATGTCATTATCTGTTTTCAATGCTGAGTTAATTGTCACTGAACAGTTTCTGCTTCAATGAACAATCAGGAGTTTTGTGGGTTCACATCTAGGATTATTCACAATGCACTTGAACCAAAGATCCTTGAAGTTGGTGTGTGCTGGTGGATTTGAGAGTGCAGGCTTGAGAAAAAAGTACTTACCCTGTCTGTTTTCAGTGATTTCTCTTTTGCCAGCGGTAATAAACTTAATTCTGATCCCAGTATGAACTGACAAAAACACATCTGAAAGCTGATGAGGAAAAATAGAGGTTGTCTCATGAAACAGACAATGTCATGAAACTGAACACGCAAATGATGCTCAGTTATGCTACTTGCCACATTCTGTTTCACAAAGTACTTCTTTCTTTACAAAAAGAAAGTAATTTTTACACAAGGCTACATAAATACACTGCTGATATATATGTAACTCTAGGAGGGGGATATGGGTTTTTGTTAAAAGGTGGCAGTTTTTTGAAGCTCCTGTTGCCTACAGGAAAAGGCTGTTCCTGGCAGATAGTAACTCTGATTATCCCCCAGTAATGTTTTGTGTTTCTTTAATGTTTCAAATCAAGTCACTCTGAGATTCAGCGCAACTCTTTGTGTCTGTTGGTGTGCTAAGGATTTTCTGTATCTTACCATGTAGGAGGAGCTGCTTGGACAGCTTTCATTTGGATACTCATTTGGTTGGACAAACCTTTTGTTTCCTCTTCTATTTGTTATACTAATTGTAACAGAAGCCTATACTGGTGTGCCTTGATGCCTATATTAGTTTATTTTGCATCTCCTATGCTGTACTCTGCAAAGTCAGCAGAGATTTTCAGAAAAATGCTCATTGAAATCTGGAGGTATGTAACATGATCCAAAACCTTCAAGAAAAAGGAATATTTCCCCTACATTCTTGGGTAGAATGAAAATCATTAGGACTAAAATTGAGTTCTGTACAGGACCCCAGACTGAACACAAAGAAAGAGTGAATAATCTTTGATTTACTCTACAGGCCATGTCCAGCCCTCAATTATGCAGCAAAATACTTCCCTTCCCTTCTCCCTCCCTGTTCCACCTCCAAGCTCTCTTCTCCTTTGTAGCCTAAGAGACAGAGCACATTTTTCACCATTGTCTGAAATCAAGCAAAAGGCTTCCCCAAGCTTTCTATCTGCCATCCCTACAGTTCTGAAGATCTTGCAAGGCTAGAGATGTGGCAAATTGTGTGTCTGCCTGAGATTCAACAAGACAACCCTTTCCCTAGCCCTCTTGCTAGTTTTTGTCATACACGGTCTTAGTGAAAGGCTTCACTCCCTTGGCATGTACTATAGCAGCTGCCTGCATTCCCATCCTGTAACAGTGGAGCTCTACTCTTGGTCCATCCTTTCCATCCTTTCCTCCCTTTTACCCTATAGCCAGCTTTTCCTTTTTTATTTCTTCTTTTGTTATTGATTTTATTTTATTATATTTTATATTTTATTTTATTTTATTTTAGTCGCTTTGCGAACTTGGCTGAAGAATTTCCCCAGTTTGGTTTAATGCCGGTTGCTGCACAGGCATTTGTGCTGGGGTGAGGGAGGGAAGCCATATCCAGAGGCTCCACACCAGTGCTGGGGGGCTTTCAGCCCCTTTTGGCAATGGTGCCAGCCCCTGTCTTTCAAAGTATTCCTGGGACTGGCAGCATGGGGGATAGAGTTTCCTCTTTTGTCACTCCTCTGAGGAAATTATTAAATCAGTCTCATGGTGTAGAAGAAAATAATGAGCTAATCCGGAGCTGAGGTGCTGTTGGATTGTTTTGGACCTGGCTCATTTCTTAAGCCTCTAACTTTTCTGCATGCAGATTTTATCCAATTAGTTTGAAGGCAGAAGTAGAGTTTCTTGACTTGATTTTTTCTTTCCAGGCCAAATGCCTGGAAGCTAGGGAGGGAAATGGATGGCACTGGAATAATAACCACCTTCCCTGAGTCTGAGCAAAGCCATCAAGACCTACTTTTTTTCAGTGTTTTCATAAACTCTGCCAAGCTGTACAAAAGGTGATGGGAGAGGAGGGGGTGTTAATTTTTTTTTTCTTTATTCCTTGATATCCCACTCTTTTTCTCAACTGCTAAACAAAGAAAGCAAGCAGAGAAGAATAACTTTGCTAAAATATGTCTGTTCCTAAAATCTCTCACAACAGCCTCCTCTGATTTGTAATGATGCTTTTTTTTCTCATTCCTCCCCACCCTGAACCCTCCACTCAAATGAAGTCTGAGCTTTGTAATATCAGATGTCAGCTTGCTAACTGGGACTTGGAGCAATATGATCTAGTTTCCATGTTTTAGAGGAATATTTATTTGGTTATTCCTTATTAGAAATTTTAATTTCATAACTGCTTTTCACATAATGATGACCAGTAAAAATAATTTGATTTAAGAAGTCATTCCCCTTTTGTTTCCTGTTTATGCCTACAGCATCTTTCAGGAGAGGTGCTGGCACAAGACTTGCTGTTTCTGCAGCTGAGGCAGGTTTTCACAATCAGTAGTGCAGGGCTCCAAGTCATCTGTGTATGGCTTTAAAGTTACTCATCCAGCAGTTATTTCACAGATACCTCTCTGGTGGAAAGTTCATCCTTGTACTTGTGGGAGAATGGCACTTAAAAGCAGTTCAGCTTTAGTCTGGTGTCACTGGTATGGACACCTGGGCACTGAAAATTGTGTTCTTCTCCATTTGCTGCTCAGTTACCACTCCCAACCCTGAGCACCAGCAGAATCCTTGCCTGCTCCATCTCCTAGGAGTTTACAAACTAAACATTTTAACATCATTGTTAGTCTGTGCTCCACGAGTTATTCTTTCAAAGATTTCGCCTCAAGGAAAAATAAAGCTTAGCTGTCATTTGAAATTTACTCAGGGTTGGCAAAATGATGGCATTTGTCACTTTTGCTCTCCATCTTCTTCAAACGGGCCCTAGTGTGTGTCAAGCTGGATATTGTGTTGGCTTCCTTCTTCTCCCTCTTTGTTCTCCTGGAGAATGCCGAGTAATTAATACAGTCTAAAAACGTAGTGTGGCACAACCCCTTTTTTCCCTTTGTGTAGTTTTCAAACAAGGAGGCTGCCATGAACCTACGTGCATCAAATTCCAAAACCGGTTTGTTAAAACAAAGTCACTAAGAGATATTGGGTTGACCAATCTTTTTTGGGGGGTTGGATCTAAAATAATTGGCACGCTTGCTGTGTGCTGCTGCGCGTTTCATGTTGTTGACCTTGTCTCCCTGAAGTCTGAATAGCCATCATGTCAGTGACAGTGATGTGTCTGAGCAGTCTGAGGGAGTCCTGCAATTATTTTAATATTTTGCGTAATACCAGTGGAATTCAGTAATTAGTTGTGAAGGTTCAGATCCAATTACCTCCCTCCCTAAACCAGGAAAAATGGTGGAAGTTGGTGATAAATGCTAGTAGAGAGAAAAAAAAAGTGTAATATAATTTTTGGTGTTACAGACACTAATTATTTCTTTCCCTTTCTCTCTTATTTTACAGGGCATGTTTTCGAGCCACTTGTGAGGAAATGTGGTGAATGCAAACTTGCTCTGTTGGGGGGAAATTGTGGTAAGTGGCGGTGTCTTGATCAATTTCAGTTTTCAACAAGAATTTCAGAAAGATTGTTCTAGCTTTTTTCAGTTTTAATTATATTTTTTTTTAGCTCTGGAAAATACAGAGATATAGTTGATGATGTGTGTTCTTCTGGTACGGAGACTCGCAGTATGAGAAGCATTGACAGAGAACAGCATGCTGGGCCTCAGGGCGAGGAATGTGTTTTCGTTTGCTCCAGTGGCATCTGCTTATTGTGTTTGTAGCTGTTCCATTCTGCTGAAGAGTGGTTGAGCTAATACCTAGAGTAGAAGAAATAAAAAGGCCTAATTTAAAAACAAGGGGTACAAAAAAAGCATGGTAGCCATATCAAAGATCGGGAGCAAAAGTAATGCAGAGGGAGCACGTGTTTCCCAAAGTGGTGGGGGTGTCCAGTCACTCTACAATCTTTCCATCCCTTCCCAGCATGTCTGACTGGCAAACTTGCCATGTGGAACTAGGATGGTTTGCTTATGTCTGAGAGATAAGGAGATAGTTAATGTGTGCTGTACCAGTTCTCCTATTCCTCCTTTCCATACCACATGACAAGCTCTGCTGCTTGTTTGAATGTACTGTATGCAACACTTCCAGAGGCATCAGCTTCCACCAGACTTCTGGTCCTCTCAGTGCTCTGGGAATATGGCACATCATGTGTCTGTGCTGCTGAGCTGCACTGCTCTGAAGTAGGAGACAGAGAAGAGCAGGAGGTAATTAGTGACATGTCCCAACTAGAGGGAAGTAATTCAAAGAAAGCTCTTCCAACCTGCAAAAAATAAAGGAGGCAGACCTGGAGCAGTTTTTGGGCTCATCTTGCTTTTCCCCCTAGGAGACCGTCAATACACACAGTTTTGGATAGTACCAATCAATCACCCTTGGGAAAAGAAACATGTCAGCAGAAGACTGTGTTCCTGCTTCCCCTTGGCCAGGCAGGGTACTGGACTGGTGCTTTTTCTTCGGGCAGAATGTGCAGGTTGCGGATGAAAACTGGCTTAAGGCTTCCACTGGCAGAAGGCTTCAGAGTCAGATAGCCTGCAGGGCAGAAAAATGAAAATCAAAGACTGACTCTGTGAGAATACTTGTTCTTTTTTCCCATTTAAAAACCCCTAGATATTGTTACATCATATAGAAAGATCTGGATTAGCTAGCAGATGTTTAAATGTAGATCACTTAGCCTTCTGCAGAACATATACTCTTAGAGACAGGAAAAGATAGGATAGTCAAGCTCAGAATTTCACAAAGAAGCTGGCCAAACACATGAAAAGTCCTGCACAATTGTACCTGGGTAAACCCTACTGCAGCTCATTCTTCTAAATTATTTTCTCTCTTTGGATCAGCTTTTCTGAGAATTGTGTGTGTTTTAAGTTTGCATCTATATCTCTATGAGAAATACAAACAATTATGTAACTAGAATTTGGTTGTAGGGACACAGATGGGCCACAGATGAGCCACAGACCAGAGCATGAGTTCATTAGTCCATGAGATTTTGTGGTGACTTCCACAAAACTTTGTGACTTTACTGCAAAAGAGGGATAGGATCATAGATCCTATCTAGTATATGGCTTTCTAGATTTAGTTTTCTTTTTGGCAGTAATACAGATACTTTGATCCTAAAAGCTGTCCAGTGTCCTTACAGATTGGCTGATCTTTGTGTGAGGTGTGACAAAGTTCACAGGTGAAAGAGAACTATTTGGAAATAGTGATGCTATGTAGCACCAAGGAAAAAAAAAAAGTTTATCAGCAGACTTATCAGTAGTTGGATGGTTGTCTTCTAATTTCCATTCAAAGATGCTTCAGCTGAGACCAGCCTGGTCTCCATGGCTGGCCTTAATAAGAGAGCATAGCTCAAGAGCAGCAAGAGGAAAGCAACAGAAGAAGCCTGCTTCTTAGAATCATGGAATAATCCTGGTTGGAAAAAACTGCCACGAAACTGCCAAGAAATTTGTACAAACTGTTGTCTTGTCCAAACCCCAACTTTAAACAGGTCCTATTAGGTCAAGTTGCTCAGGGCTTTCAGTTTCAAAATTCAGCTGGCTGGAAACTTTACAGCCCTTCTGGGCAGCTGTAATATCTGACCGTCCTCTGAGTGAAAAAAAGTGCTTTCTTGTTGCTTCTTGCTGTTGTTTGCTGTCCACCAGTGCGAACCCTGCATCTTCTCTGCCTGTGAGAGGGAAGTCTTGAAGAAGACCTCAAAATCAGGAAATTTGCTTTCCAAGGAAATGTGGTGTCATGTAGATGCAGTAAACTTGCTAGTGGGGAAAAAAACCAGAACACAATCTGGTTCACATATACTTGGGCAATATTTCTCAACCTGTAGTTGATGTTCAGGCTCGAAGAGCATGGCTGCTTGACTTGGTTGAATTTTGAAATGTGGAAGAGGATTGGCTGACAAACTGATGCACCTGAAAACTGCCAGCTTTTCTGACTTGCTTATAGTGATGTAAGTCAATGAAAAGAGGCACTTCTCACTGCTGGGTTGTAAACATCCTGGAATTTTTTCAAGTCAGTCTGGAGCTGGGTTTGTGCTCCAGGATTTTGCTCTAAAACTATTTTTTCTGCAGCCATTAAAATACAGAAACAGAGTGCAAGTTTTGTTTGTTTTCACAGCTACTCTTTTCATTCTTCCCACTTCAAACTGTTTGCAACATCTTATTTTGAGGTAGAATAATCAGGGACCTTGAGCTTCTCATACGTAAGGATCTCTGAAATATCTCTGACCCCACTGTATGTTTGCCTATGGCATTACAAATTCCCAGAGTGTTTAAAAATAATTGCAAAAAATATAAGACAAGGAAACAGTTTTGCCCAGCCTCTGTCCCTAATCTACTGAATTCAAGAAGTACTGGACATCAGGAGGACATTTTGAATTTATCTTGACATAGCTCAGAGGCTCCGCAGTTATTTATTCATCTTGTATCAAAGTCCTAGGAAAGGTCGTGCAGCCTCTAGATCAAAAATTCATAATGGATTTAAGAGCTGATTAGAGATGTATACTTGAATGCTGGGAGGGGAGTCTTGGCTGAATTTAAAACTCCCTCAGCACACTGGGATGACAGTGTGAGAAGACCCTTCATTTGATGAGACTTCTGCAAAGCAACCCTGTGGATGTCAGAGCAGATATTTGTGTGGTACTGTAGGTTTTGCACGGCATGTGGAAGGCAGTCGGGGAACAGCCACCCTTCCACATCACAAGGAGTCACAAGAAGCCTGGCTGATGTAGGACAGAAAACCTTGGGGTGATCTCTGTTGTATTTTTTCCCACAGACACACTGCTCTTTGCCAGTCCACACTCCCCTTGAAACTCTTGCCTTTCACAGCATTGTATTTCTCAGCATGACTTACAGTGTTCAGTTTGGGGTTCTGTCCCTGTCCATCTGGACCCTGCAGCTGGTTACAGCCATCAAGATCAGGGGACGATAAAGCTGTGAAGTGAATTCAGGGAGTGCTGTACCACAAACCTGACCCGCATCTTTCTAGGCCAAGTGTGCCACTGTGCATTTGTCCATTTCCTACAGATTTCCTCTTCCCAAAAAAGCTGTGAATGCTTCAAACACAGGCCTTGACACTGAATATGTATCTCAGGGCCTGCGAGTCCACAGCTCTTTTCCCCCCGAATTTAGGCAGGGATACCTCCCCAAGTTCAGGGGTTTTTGATGTTTCAGCTGAAATCTGAGATGCTTTGCTTCTATTTGCACACTACTCTGTAGACTAGAAGCATCTGCAGATCTTAAACAATGGGTTCAGTTATTTCTGGTAGCTCAGATATATCAAGGAGATTTCTGCTAAGACACTCATCTGCTGGTTTGGGTTTTTTCCCCCTATTAGAACAGGCAGATTTTTCTTCTCTCTTGATTTTAAACAAACAAACAAAACAAAAAAAAAACCCACCAAAAAACCAAAACAACCCAACAACAACAAAAAACCAAAACCAACCAAACCAAAACAAACAAACAAAAAAGTAGCAGGTAATGGCTGCTTTAATTTTAAGAAATTATATAAAAACAAATTTTCAGCATCTTTACACATAGTAAATTTGTTTGCCTTTAGAAAGACTGTGATGCCCTGTGCATTCCTGGGTGTCCAATTTGTATGGTGGGATTATTTATATCCCTGATGTCTACCACAAATGCTATTGCATTTCTCTTGGTAATTCTTCACACCTGTCAGGTTTCTGACACAAAGTGTTATAGAGCAACTATGTATTATCTGTGCTCTCACTACAAAAATAACCTGCTGTGACTTTTGCTTTATTACCTGTATTCTGCCTTAACCACAAGAGGATCTGCCTGAGTCATTAGCTGTTCTCTGTAATTAGGGCTGACCTGGTGCATTTTGGTCCTATTTCTAGCAGCTTTTAGTTTTCTGAAGTCATTAATTTGGGCACTGATGTGCCTCATGGTGTCCTTCTGTTTCATATCTTCATTATCTCTTCCTATGGGCTGAAGATTATCTTTCTCCTTAGGAAGGAAAGTGTGGGAAAACACTTGAACATTTTGATATATTTGAGGATTACCAAGATTTTCTATGCTATGCTTGTAATTCCTTCCATTTTAGTCTGCTTCTTTTCTTCCAGTCTAATCCGTTCAGAAGATGTGCATGTTGATGCTGCTGGGTGTAATAAATGTTAAATCTGGTCCCTAAGATTTCTAAGGAATGTGGTTTGTCCCCTGCCCAGAACTGCATGTGTCCAGTCCCAACCAGGTTGGATTTAGCCTGCTCTCTGTGAAGCATTGTTATACTTGTGTTCAGTTTATTAAATCAGATAACCCTACACAGCGAGGTTACCTTCCAGTCTCCGGCAGAGGAGATTTTGTGTCTCAGTCTCTGTAATTTTCCTACATTTCACTGGTAGTTCATTTAATATAGCTTTTTTTCCCCTTCCTCTCCCCTTCCTCTCCCCGCCCCACGCCCCCCCAAAGTTTGAGGTGACCCAATTGTTGGAATTACTCAGCGAAAGAGAGTTGATCTGTGGGCCATCTATGTGGATGTCTCTCCTGCTGTAGCCACTGGAGAAGAAACAGGGAAGGACAGCTCAAACAGCAGATGGAACAGAGCACTTCACACAGCTGTATTTCCCAGCTCTCCTGGCTGGCTCAGTGGCAAAGATGTTTGCAGTAGGTCACGATGTTACGGCAGCTTGAATAGCCGTGATAGGGTTTAGCAAGTGCTAAATTGGCCTGTTTTTTTTTTTAGATCTAGATAATAAGCCTTCCAATTGCTATGTTGAAAGAAAAACATTACATTTTGAAAATTCAGACGTTGCTTTAGGGAGTGTTACATCCATGTTGCTCTTTTCTGTATGTGCATTGGTGCAGTTGATACAAAAGCTCTCCTTCCATCACACGGGTGTGTTCCACACCTTAATGTTCTCCTTCCTCCCCTGCAGAGAACTGGATATAAACAGATAGGTGATACAGGGCCGTCCAACCCTTTAGGAGCTGAGAATTCTATATGGTACAGCTGGTCTCATGACCAGCTCTGATCACCTAAAGTTTAACTGCAGCTTCAAGCAGGCAGGTGCCACCCAACTGGTCGTGGGATCCTGGAGCATTGTAGGTGGGATCTCCAGGGGATTTAGTTGCTAGGAAGCATCACCTCCTTAGTGAGCTCATGCAAATTAAGGTTTATTTTTTCAGAGGTTAGTAATTTAGTCATGTTTGGGAGTTTTCTGCGGAGATCAAAACACAAAGATTTTGCCTTGACACCTTGCAAGTTTATGGTCCAAATCACAAAACCTCTTGAGCTGTTGGAGGAGTGGCCAGAAGCTTTTCACATGAATAAATCACTCTAGTTTCCCATGCCTTGCTTCAGAATTAGCTTGAAAAATTTTGGCTGACGTCATGCCAAAAATCCAAAACAGCAACAAAGCAAGGGGAAAAAAAGCCTCCCAGCAGACACCCAGCCTGGAGAATATTGCCAAACTTGGGTCTGTTTGTGCCAAGTTTATAATCAGGCAGCAACAGGGTTTTAGTAGGTAATGCTCTCAACCCACAGCTCATGAGCCCCACAGCGTAGGGAGTGAAGAACACTTTAGAGAGAGCCTGATAATGGTGTGTGCAAGACACAGATCATATCTGGGAATAAAAAGAAAGGAGGGCATGATCTCTGGGCATCAGATAAGGCTATTTCTGTGGATATTACTCTTACTAAAGGAATTAATGTTGTAAAGACAAACAGATCTATAGGTAGAGTTTAAGGCATGTAGACAGATGTAGATTTTCCTGACCTAAGTGTGCTGTATTTTGCAGTACAGCCACGGCACTGCTTTTCTTTTATAGTTTCTTTTATGAAATACAGGAAGAGGGAAATGGTTAAAGTAATTTTCTCAACATTAATTCTGCCTCATCAATACTTCATGGATTTAATAGATTTTAGAGTTACAGTCATTTGGGAGGTTATTTTATCATCCAGGTTCAGTGGAGGTTGCTGAAACTAGGTGGAGGACAGAATGCATGTGTGTGTGTTACTGGATGCTGTGGTATCAGGATTTAATTATTATGAGATTTGTTTAGGAGATTTCTCTGTGCTACTTGTGAAGCTTTATGTTGGGCATGAAATGCATTGCAGATAAGCAAGTGATCCTTCAATAAGAGTTTGGTGTGGATCTCCAGGCACGAGTGTCTGTTTCCACCTCATAACATAAGCACACTGCTCGAGTTCTTCATCTCTCATTACATCTCCCTCTCATTTAAATGCTCATCTGACACAAACGTAATGAAACTGCATATAAAGGATCATGAAGAGGAGGAGAGATCTCATTGCAGATTACTGAAGCTGAATATTTTTGGACATTGAGTTATTTATATTATCATTCTACTAAGCTCAAACATAAAGGAAGGCCTTGGACGCAATCCAGAAGAATCAAGAACAGAAACTAGCGTAAAGATCATGCATTAATGCATGTCTTGAGAATGCCTGCAGTGCTGTATCACAATGCCCATTCCAAAATAAAAATTAAGATGGGTGGATCCTGAAGGCCAATGCTCGGTGATGGGGGAGATTACTGCTTGAGGCATCACACTCCATTAGGTGAGGTGGAAAGCTCTGTTTAGGGAGTGCTCCACATCTTACTGCAGCTGCCCTGCTAGCAATGGGAAACAACATGCATGGGCTCCAATGCAACCTCCGCTGCTCTGGGATAGTCAACTCTTCCCAAGACATATTTTCAGGGAACTCACTGATGGTAATTTTTAGAAAATATCCTGTAATCTTAAATTCATGACAAGTTTGTGTTCGTGTTAGCTCTGAAAACCTCAAAGCGAACAGAGGTTTATACAGCCTTCTCATAAATAGCATTTTGTCCTGGTGACCTTTATAACTGTTCAGCACCCACCTATAGGAGTCTACCTAATATAGAAAGTCATATTGCTGCTATTGTTTTTAAGAAGAGAAAACAATAAAAGATTCAACTGTGTAAATGTCATTCCTGCCCAGACCATTTAGTATTACAAGGCAGGGAGAAGTCTGCTTTGAAATTTTCCCTCTGGCAAAAGCTTGAAAAGCCTTGAATATTGTGTGTATCCTTGATCGTGTCATGCAACAGTAGTAGTGAAAAATACAAAATCCACTATCTCGTTCTGCTAGGGTATTGAATGCTGTGCTGAGTGCTGAGCAAGTCTTCCCAGTCTTACAAGGAGGTGTTGAATCGTGTAACAACCTTCCAGGAAAGCTATGACATAGCCACCACCATGGGAGCATGGTGGGATGGCTTCCATGACTGCAGTGCTGCAATGGATGGCTACAGGCTCTTCAGAAGGGACAGGAAAGAAGGAGAGGAGGCTTTGCATATTAGGGAGCTTTTAGACTGCCTAGAGTTGAGGATAGTGACAATAAGGCGTGGAGCAGCTGCCATATGAGGGGCAGGTGAGGGAGCTGGGGATGTTCAGCCTGGAGAAAAGGAGGCTCAGAGGGGACCTTATTGCTCCCTACAACCACCTGAAAGGAGGTTTTAGCTGGGTGAGGGTCAGCGTCTTCTTCCAGGCAACAATCCATAGGATGAGAGAACATAGCCTTAAGCTGCACCAATGGAGCTTTAGGTTGGACATCAGGAAGAATTTCTTCACAGAAAGGGTGATTGGGCACTGGAATGGGCTGCCCAGGGAGGTGGTGGAGTCACCATCCATGGAGGTGTTTAAGGGAAGACTGGACACGGCACTTGGTGCCATGGTCTAGTTGACATGGTGGTGCTTGATCACAAGTTGGACTCAACAATCTCAGAGATCTTTTCCAACCTAACTGATTCTGTGTGATTCCATGATTCTATGATTTCAGACAGCACTAATTTACTGACATAAGTTTTGTGCTGTTATTTAATTGAACTGCATTTCTAAACTTGTATTTTATTTTATGCAAAATCATGATAACTAAAGGTAGTGACTTTACAGGCAGAAGGATAAAAATAGCATGAGACATCTTAGATTCCTTGTAAAATTATTAGTTAAAATTAGACACAGATGTCAAATAGGATCTGAAATGTTAACTACTTTGATCCCTGATTAACAAACATTCCCAGATTAACAAATGGGAAGGGAAGGGCAGTTAAGATGCTACATAGAAAGAAGACTCCATGTGAAAGAAACTTCAATTGTGCATTATAGAAACAGGATTTGGGGTCATCTCTTGTCCTCTTTTGCTGCTTATCAAAAGTTAAAAGTTTGTCTTTTTCCTCAGTGAGAACTTACACCAAATTAAAGTACAGTATGCTTTAAGCTAGTGATTGCATCAGTCACCAGCATCTGTTACTGAGGGGTGCTGAGTCTGGTCAGCTGTAATTGGACAGAATCACCAGCCTGGGGAAGTCCTCATTTTCCATGGTATTTGTTGCTTGTGCGTGACACTTAAGAGTTTTTGTCCATTTTTTCCTCCTCTGCTAATTCCTCAATATTAGGGAATTAGTGTCTCTCTGCATGCCATTTACTATCAAACATAATCCCCTTTTCCCCTATTTCTTTCCATTTACATCCTTTGATGAGAAATTTTTAGGTCACTACATGTCTTTATTCTTGTCAGACAGAGGCTGATGAAAGATCTGTTACAGGAAATTCTGCTCTATCTATAGAGCCGGGTATCTCAAAACACATGATTAGACATATAGTAAGCAGAGACTGACAGCTGATGGATGCTGTAGACTTCTCATTGTTTTCTACCATGGTCATTATGCTAAATGTGTCAAAACAGAGGGAAACAAATTTGTATACAAGTGAAGGGGCATGTTTTTTGGCAGGAAAGACAATATCCACTGTCCTATTTTTAAGATGCCCTTTATGACCATTTTGGTATCTGCTAACTGCCATTGTAGAAGCTCAAGATCATTCCATTTGCTTTTTTAAATGCTTTTTCTCTAAAGTTTTGCCCTCTAACTGACTGTAATTACACAGGGAGGTTTAGTTTGAGTCTAACCACTGCCTTTCCTGTATGTCATTAGATGGTGGTGGGAGGGTTATCAGGCACAGTTGTAAACAATAGTGTGTCTTTATTTTCTTTTCTGGATTAGCCTGTTGATAAACCAAGTGTTTCAGATGACAGAGAGAGGGAGAGAGAGCACTAATCAAAGCTGACAAAGCAGAAGGAAAGCTTGTGTTGAACCATGAGGCTCTTTGCAGCAGCCCTTTGCCCACCCCAAGGAAGTAAGACCATGCTGAAGACACAAGCTACATTGCTAGTGTAAAGCAGAATCCTTACGTGTTGATACTTCAGTATTCATCATTTCTGTGTTAGTGCAGCATGTGCCTTCCATGTGTGTGCCCTGTACAGGTGTTATCCAGACCCAGTTCCTCGTCTGGTCATGGACTTGGAATATGCCATTGGCTACTGTCAGCAGTGGCGAATCTTGCACGGAACTGCGGCTCCTGCCGCGCTCCGAGCAGTTCCACGTGGTTTATCCTCAGCTAAAGGAGTAGCACCCTTCATCTAACATCTCTTACAGCAGGGTGCCAAGGGACTATATATTACATAGCAGGCAAAAAGCAGCCCAGCTTGAAAACACTTCAGAAGGTGGATGGATGTTGGGAAGAGCTCTGAGCAAGGAGCTCCGTTTCCAGGCAGGGAGAGGAAGCACTTGAGCTGCTTGCTGTGCACAGCCGGGGGTTTTGGGAAAAGCTCACGTTCACATTTCTTTTTGTGAGTTTGCTTTAGCATCAAGTTTAGGTCCCCTAAGTTGCATCTGCTTTTATCCATACTTTTCTGCATGTGTGATTTGAGTGAATGTATGTGAGACCTGAATTTCAAATTTTGTGGGAAACATGGACCTGTTACTCTGGTGTTGCAAGACGCCTTTTACAGCACTTCTGAGTTTCCAGAAATCAAATGAAAATGAGGAAAGACAAAAAACTAAATGGGGTTTGTTTTGAGGCATATGTTTGAGACAGCTCTGAAAGTCGTTTGTATTGCAGGGGTCTTCTAATTGCTATATGAATATTTCTGTTATTTAACATCAGTAACTTCGATTACTGTATTAAATATTTCCCTGGTTGTGCTTCTGATTAAAGAAATAAAAAATTCCTAAGCTGTCACTTTTAATCACCTCTTCTTCTCTAAGAAAACCTTTGCTCAATACTATGAGAGTCCAGTACCATTCCAGGCCACCATCCTGCTTCATCAGGAGCTGTAAGAGTTCTGCTGTGTGGAGAACTTTTGTGTCAAGTTAACAACACTGTTCTGCTTCCACTGTAACCAGCAATTCTCATGGTATTTTTTTTTTTGCCCAGTATATTTCTCCTCTTTTTGAAGCAACTCATGAATGTAGTCAATGTCTTGCTATGCTCTTTTGGATCTTTTCTGTCTGGGATAAATTCCAGGAGCTTTATGGTGTGGCTTTAGGCTCCACTGGGTTGGAGATGCTTCTACTTGTCACCCAGACAAGAACTTTCCTTAACTATTTAACGTGGAAATGGAAATGGAAATGGAAATGGGAAGGGAAGGGAAGGGAAGGGAAAGGAAAAGGAAAAGGAAAAAGGAAAGGTACAGGTGCAAGCACAATAAAAGTGTAAAACCATTTTCCTGTTCCAGGGTGGAGGAAGAAGACACCCTAGGCACAGCTGGCAATTAGTTGTGTATTTTCTTCAGGGTTTTAACCAGCTCTCATAGAAATGTGGTTTTTGATGGACAGTTCTCTAATGATAGCAGACAGTGAGAGCAGCAAATTTAATGTGCTCTGCAAGTCAGGGATGGTTGAAGTAGGAGAAACTGTGAAAGTCTGAGAGAAGTGCCCTTGGAGCTTGCTTTGTCTGCTCACAACTCGCCCTTTCTTGTATTTAACCAGTCTGAGTCCAGGTCATCTGCCCTAGGCGCCTCTGTGTCAGTGGAGTGGGGGTGTGTGAAGGGAGCTGATTTTTTTAATGTTTATCTTTTTTTTTTTCTTTTATTTTTAACCCAGAACACATGAGCAAAACAACAGGCTGTATGCCAGTTGAAATGCTGGTGGTTCATGCAAAGTGTCAAAGTAGCTGTTGGTGCTGTCAGAAATGTGTTCTTGGTTAGTTTGGCAAGACATAAACTAGTAAGTGACTCTTCAAAGGTATTTCTGTGATTATGTGGCAGGTAATTACACATTTACTGTGTTAACAAGCTTAACTGTAGCTTGCTTGACATGTCCAGCAACCTCCAATTAAACTTTCTGTAATTTGCAGAAGTAACTCCTTCTGATGTTGCATGCTAGTACCCTGCAAACATCTGGAAACATCTAAGCCATCCTAATCTATTTGTAAAATTTTATAGATGTTGCTTATCTTATGATTAAGCAAAATCTTGAGAAATAGGATTCTTCAATGGAGCCCAGTTAAATCTTTTGCAAGGGCTGCTAAAGCTTGCAAGTAGAAGAAACTGACACTGCAGATCATTTAAATCTGTATTATCTCATCAGTGGGTAATTTCCAAACCCCACTTATTATGTAAATGTATTCAGTAACCAGAAGAAGGCTTAAGTATGTGAGAAATCATACTTTCATGTGCTGTAGGTCTTCTCACCCATGTTATGTTTGTTCTGGGTGAAAAACAGTGTCTGACTCTGACTGGGAGCCTCTCCAAGGATCTCATCCTCAAATCTGCAATGCTGTGATTTACAGGAATAGCCTTGTGATGCTGCTTGAACCTTTTGGAGCTTCCTGTTTCTTTCTTGGTCTTTCCAGAACTAATGTAATTTTAGCTACTTCTTAGCAATTAGATTAGGCACAGGCAATTTCCTTGTAAAATTCCCTGAGCAGGTTCTTCCATAAACTGTAATAAACTTGTTGTGGCTCAGCGACGTTTGGCAGAATAATTAAACTGGACTTCAGTGCCACAAATAGGAATGTAGTTAAAAACCAGAGATCTGCTCAGGTGCTTGTTTGAGCTTCTATAAACAAAGTCCCTGTCATGGCCATATGTGTCTTCTATTTATGGTTTCTGCTGCAATCTATGCACCATTCACTCTGGAAAATCATGTTTTAAGTACATTGAACAATAAAGCCCTTGCACCTCTTATCCCACAAATATGCCAACATTAGATGGCTTCAATTTGTGCCTTGTCTGTCTTTGGTGGTTTTTTTTAAATAATATCCCTGATTGTGTTTATTTTAGAATAATACTATTTTGAAACAATGCCCTTGAATGTTCAGGGATATTAAGACAGGGGAAAGAGAGCAGTTAAAGATTTCATAAAAATCAAGAATCACCTTTGTCAGCATCTTTCAAAATAAGCCTGAGAACTGTACAAACCTGACAATTTCTTTCTCGTGCTGTGGGCTGTATTGATTTTGTGCAGGATGACACGTTCTTCTAGGTCTTTGTGTAAAAGAAACTGTGCTAACCTCCTGCCCCTTCCCCTTTCAACATCATCGCTTTCTGACTGCATGCGCCTGGTGCCCCTGCAGCTATCCCCATAAACACAAATGCCCCTTTAAACATCATTTCTCAAGCGTTTTCCTCTTCCTTTCAGAGAGCACAGAGAAAGCAGTGTGTCTCTGCTTGGGTATAATGGTATGCACAGAGACATACCATTACATTTCCAGCCAGTAGTCTGATTGCTAAAAAGAAAAAGAACCCCACCCATGGGTAATTAGTACTGTGTGTGTAGTTAATCGATTTAAAATTAAATGCCACTGGTGCTGCTGAAAGGTTGTACTAGGTTTTGTTATTGCTTTGAAAAAAAATCCGTCTCTGAGAAGGGATATTGGTTCTTTGTGCTCTGCCTGCAGCAAAAGAGAAGCTGGGGTTGCAGTTTCCACAAAGGATGCTGTAAATTTTGTTATCACCTAGATCGTGGGGTTTCTGTGTTGATTTTAAGAGAGAAGCCCTTCAATGTAAGGAAGCAGCTGTATCTCCTGACTCCCAGCAAAAGGAGCTGGTGTGCCAGCGGTCTTGTGGCTGAGATAGGAGCCTCATCTCCTGCTTCCTAGTCCATCATCCTCATCGTTAGATGATTCTGCCTCCCAGGCAGACTGATTACTTCGTATTTTCATTCATTAATGATTTATCAGACAGCTCCTCCCCTGAAGGCTCATCTCCTCTGTTATACTCACAGCCCACACGCAACCAGCAACATCTAGCTGCCAGCTGGCACTCTGGCTTTGGGAGAGCAAGCTGCTGGTAGCCCTTTCCACACCTCCTGCTGCCCCCATCTCCCCTCCCTTCCCAGCTGCTCAGCTCACCTGCCTGCTCCTCGGTGGCTTCTCAGATTGCACCAAAGCCATGAAATCCTCGTGTGTCCTGTCCTCCTAGGCCATCTTTCCAATCTGATTGTTTAATGTGCTTTTCCTAACTGCTTTTTCTAATTAAAAACAACAGAAGGAAAGAGAGGTGAGGTGACCCCACCTGTAATGCGGCCGTGCCTGTGTCTTTGTGAGGGAAAGCGTGGCCTCTCACTTTGGTGAGAGGGTTTGCTCAGTGGTGATTTAGACTTCAGCAGAGAAGCAGGAGTGCTGGAGAGAGACTGAGTGAGCTGTGTCTGTGAGCAGGAAGGTGTGGGTTGGCAGCAGTTTCAGGTTTTGCTATCAGGTGCTTGGCACAACAGCTCTGTTGAAATCTCTCCCCAGTTGTCTGTGTGAGAGAGTGATTTTTATCACATTGCTAAAGATTAACTCTATTCTTGTTCTCAGTTCTGCGCCCAGGAATCAGGCATGCTCTGAGGTCTGGGAAAGAAACTATAAATGGATTCTCATGATGAAAGGGGGGAAAATCCAGAATTGTTTGCTACCGTCCAACTTGACCACTGCAGGCAGGTGATGACTGAGAGCAGTGGGAACAAGGGCTGCAGGACAGGAAGAAAAAAATATAAGCTAGGAGAAAAGGAATAAATGAAACTCCCTTAAGTCATTTATACATGAATGTATAACTCTTGAATGCATAATCTACTCTGGGCAAGTGGTGACTGATAACTAATTTTCTCTCTTACCTCTCCCACACCCTCCCAGCGTCTTCAGAAAGGACATGTGACAGGAATAATAAATCTCATTATTTTAACAGGCTAAAATGGAAATTATGGATTAGAAGTGCCATGGGCACCTCAGTAGACAGAAACTGACTGATCCTAGGGAGCCTAAAATATATTTTCACTTGCACTGTTTTTGAGATATTTCTGAATTATTCAGGGCCCTCCACTTACCTCTGGCACAACACTTTTAAGTAAACCAGTGTTAAAGGCATCAGTGTCTAACTGAGCAGCCTTTTTGCTCCTACTGCTTGAGGGTAGCTAGAGCCTGACACTGCTCAGGCTTTGGGAGAAGTCTGGATCTGAATCTAGATTGGATTATCTTTTACTCTAGGTTTCTGGGTTGGAGCTTTGTGCTGCTGTTTCAAGAAGGGAGTTGGAAGGTGAAGGGGAGTTCAGGCTGACACACATAATGGTGCTGCAAGAGTGATCAGTTTGAGTGCCTTTGGCTTTGGAGAGGAGAGAGGTGTGTGAGAACAGTAGCTGGTTATGTTCTTTGTGCAGCCTGGTTTCTGAAAAACCAGTGTCAGCTCTGAGGGCGTAGGAACTGTTGCTGCTCTGTGTCAGAGGAGGCTTCAAGGCTCTCAGAGTGGGTGGAAGGCCATGGCAGGGCTCTGCTCATGCAGGCTAACGGGAGAGTGCATTGTATGGTGACTCAGGTCAGAACAGGGGGGAAACCAAGAGCAACAGCAAGCAACTTATTTCAAGGGGTAGTCTGTGAGCAGAGCAGGGACTTGGGACATGGGCCTTGCAAGCCTCTAGACCAAGGTCACAGCCCACTGCTGCGAGACTGATGCATCCCAGAACTGTGGATGAGGTTGGCAACTGAGATGGATAAAGCACTTCATGCATTAGCAGGTGTGTCAAAACTTCTTTCAGGTCTCTCAGGAAAACCTGTCAAACCTGGCACACGACTGTCAACAGAGCTAAGGGCTTGTTGCCTTAGGAGATTGCCGTCAGTAAAGCCCAGTGTAAATTTACAGCACCTGACTACTTCATTCTCTGTTCTCTGTATGTGGGGTGTGTTACCTGGTGCATGGGGTGTGTTATGTGTGCAAGAAGTTGCTGTAGTGCAGAGAGTGTGCACTGAATTTCTACCTAGTGCTGACTGCCTGGGATAAAGCACAGTTTACCAAGCAGTTGTTTGGTTTCTCCTTGCATCCTATCTCTTAGCCTTATCACGTGGATTGGAGCACAGGAACTAAAAAAGAGGGAATCTGAGCCACACCTTTTCCCTGCAAAATGTGTACTATGCTTTTGTTACCTTACTAAATTGTTGCATTTGTCTTGTAAAAGGAGTGAGAGGAGGGTTTTTGTAAGTGCAGCAGGTCTTCGTATGACTTGGCAGAATCACAAACTGCTGCAGTTAGAAAGGGCATCTGGAAATCACTTACCCCAACCCTCTGCTCAAACCAGGGCCAGCTTAGGCTTGGTGTCTCAGAGTCATATCCAGCTGGGGTTTGGATATCTCCTGCAATGGAGCCTCTACGGCCTCTCTGGTCAACCTGTGCCAATGTTCAACACTGTCACAGTACAAGAGTGTTTTTTCTCACATTTAAACAGCATTTCCTGTACTTTAATTTGTGCCCAATGCCAGTCACTGGAAACCACTGCAAGGTCTTGCCTTGTCTCATTTACTGCCTCCTGTGAGGTATTTATACACATTGATAAGATTGTCCTAAGCCTTCTCTTCTCCAGGCTGAAGAGTCCCAGCTCTCTCAGCCTTTCCTTATAGGATGGATGCTCTAAACTCTTAACCATCTTTGTGGCCCTTTAACTGGATCTGCTCAAATAAGTCTGGATCTCTTCTGTACAAGGGAGCCCCAGATTTTCAGGGATCCCTAAATTGAATCCAGCACTCCAGTTGTGTCCTACCAGTGCTGAATATGGGGGAAGGATCATATTTCTCAAAAAAGCTGGGAGTGATTTTTCTAATGCAAACCAGGAGGCTGATAGCCACCTTTGCCATAAGGGAGCATTGCTGGCTCTTGTTCACCTTAGTTTGCACTGGAACACTCAGATTTTCTCCTGCAGTGCTGTTTCAAGCTGGTCAGCTCTGGATTGCTTGAACCCTGCTGATTCAGGTTGGCATTTTCAGCTTTTTCTCGAGTTTAATGTGTCTGTGGCAGCTATTTCTTTGTGCAGACTATTTGGTCATTTTACATAATTACGCTATTGAACTAATTAAACTATCATCCTGAAATCATGTCCTGTGGAAAGCAGTTTGCAAAAGAAGGTTCTGTGAGGCTCGTACCAAAATGGAACATGTAACCCACCTAACATATTGGGGTTTATTTCCGCCCTTTTTCTCACGCTTAAATGTAAAATAAGCATTATACTGAAGGAACCAGGCAAAGGCTAATTTGCCTCATTTGAATGTGAAAAGGAGCCCACATCCTTCCTGTGCCCTGCAAAGAATGCAGAAAGACTTTGCAGAGAAAACAGATGTACTAATATGTATCACTTGTTGGGGGCAGGGGGAATCCAGGGTGCTGCCATTAAAGCTATGCTGAACTTGCAAGAAAACAAAAGCACCAGCATACAAAATACAGTTCTGGGAAGTTGACAAGGTTGGGAGTCTTTTCTTTTGCTTACATTTATGCTCCTGGCATCTGAGAAACTGCTCTGAAAAAATATATATACATGAGGAAACACAGGGTCTCATTTTTCATGCTTCATCTTTGGGGAAGATGGTTAAGTGCCCAAATGCAAACAAAAAGCAGAGGCTTCAGCTCAGCTGTAGGGAAATCTTCTGCATTACAGAGACAGTATTGCCTCGCCAGAAGAATACACTACTGACTTCATAAACAAAACAAACATAACTTTTGGAAGTATCCCTTCATTTTGTTTGTATTTTAAATACCTCTCTAACACGTAAATATGAAAGAGTTTGTCCTGTTACCTCACAAAAAATGCAGGATACAGTGGGGAGTTTTAATGGTCTGATGGTTTTTAGCATGGGAGATAGAGAACAAATGAACTCAGGTGTTACTTCTACAGCTACACAATCCAAGTCAGAGTTCTGTCTTTTCCTGACCCATCTCTTTATCCCTTTCCAAGAACTTTGGTATTGAGCAGTCAGCACTGACTGGTCAGCTTGTGAATCTGCTGGTGTTCATAGCTTCCCAAATTCAGCAACTTGCCTGACGCAGATTTGGCCTCGTAGCAGTATAGTCTCTTGCCAGCTTTTAGCTTGCTGACAGGAGGCACTAGCATGTGGCCATTGATAATTTATTATATACATGTATTGTCAGTCCCAGTAACACATAGGATAAGTACAGGAGGAATGCTTTAAAGGTTTCTCTTAAAAGGCTACCTCAGACTTCTTAAATTATAAACTGGTTTTCCAAAAGCAGAGAAGTCAAGTGCAGCAGTTACTCAGATTTCTTTGTTCAGCAGTGGTAGCTGGGTAACGTCCATGAGTGGGTGCAGTGCTCAATGAAGGTGGTGTGCTCTTTTCCCTAAAAGCAGCACATTGGACATTTTCTTACAGTCTGCAATACTGAGGTTCACTTCAAAATTGACATTTCCTGCTTGATCTGCTGTTTGCACCTTCGGAAAGTGTTCTTTATTCACAGGAGTTTTAAATCTATAGTGCTAATGCACAAATATCCAGCCATGGATAAGACAGGCTCAATAACCTTGAAAAGAGGAACTTAAAGCCCATTTACCTAAATCACTTAGATGAACATGAATGGAGCACAACAGCTTGAGGTGTTTGAGTTGCAGTTGGAGTGCTGACTTGTTTTGGACGATCAGGGTAAATAAAATCTTGGCCTTGAACTAGTATCTGTGTATTGGAACAAACATCTCAATGCAGCACAAGGAAGCAGAAGGAAGGAAGCAGAAGAGAAATTAGATCACTTTCCTGCATTATTTCTTGTAAGTGTAGTCTTCTTACGTATGGAACACACATTTCCTGTTGTAAAAATATTGGAACAGCCTGCGGTAGCCAAACAACAAATAATCTGCTGTTGCTGAAAATTGGAGTCAGAGGAGCATGTTTAGAGGGCAGTGTTGGAAAACTGCAGATGATGGGACCTCTCATGCTCTGGAAGGATAGTGAGTGTGAACTACATAACCACTGCTGTGATGGTCCTAACAACCACGGCTTTACAATGTGGAAGAAATAATAGACAGGCTCTTCACACAAATGGCAGTATAAAGGTACGAGTGCATTTGGTTCTTGCTTTTTGTTTTGCATCATCTGTGCATTTAGACAGAGCTATGTGGGTATCTTAATCCCCTCTTCTTCACGTGCCCTAATCCTGGAGTGTACGTTCTTTCTTTCCCTACAGTGATCGGGGTTTGTACTCGTATTCCATTCTCTTACAGCACCATTAAGACCCAGCTGCATGAACTGCACCAGCTGTGTTTTGTGATAGGAGTCACGGAGATGAGAATCCATTCAATAACTGAATAATAACCAATCATAGAATTGTTTGCGTTGGAAGGACTTTTGAAATTCATCTACTCCAACACTCTTGCCCTGGATGGGGACACCTGCCACTAGACCAGGCAACTCAAAGCCTCATCCAGCCTGACATTAAACATTTCCAGCAACAAGACACCTGCAGCTTCTCTAGGCACTCTGCACCAGTGTCTCACCATCCTCATTGTAAAACATTTCTTCCCATACACAGTTTAAATCCACTCTTTTTCAGTTGAAAACTGAATTTTTTAAAGAAAAAGTCACTACAGGTTCTGGTAAAGAGTTTCTCTTCGTGTTTCTTATAAGCCTCCTTTGAGGCTGCTCTAAGGTCTTACTGAAGTCTTCTCCATGTGGAACAACCCCAACTCTCTCAGCCTGTCTACATAGGAGAGGTGTTCCAGCCCTCTGATCATCTTCATAGCCCTCCTTTGGACCTGCTCCAACAAGTCCAAGGTCTGTTGCTGGGGATCCCAGAGCCAGATGCAGAACTCCTGGTGAGGTCTCACAAGAGCCGAATAAAGGGACAGAATCACTTTCCTCGACCTGCTGGCCATGCTGCATTTTGAGGCAGCCCAGGATTCAGCTGGCTTTCTGGGCTGGAGTCGCATGCTGCCAGCTCATATCCAATTTTTCCTCCACCCTCAAACTGCTTCTCCACAGGGCTTCTTTCAGTTCCTTCATCCCCCCAGTCTGTACAGATGCTGGTGATTGCTTTGATCCAGGTGCAGGACCTTGCACTTGGCCTTGTTGAACTTCACAAGGTTTGCACAGTCCCACCTCTCAAACCTGCCAGGGTCCCTTAGGATGACATCATTCCCTCCAGCGTGTCAATGGCACCACTCAGCTTGGTGTCATCCACAATCTTGCTGAGGGTGCTCTCAGTCTCACTGCCTATGCCATTAATAAAGATCTTGAACGAGGCAGGTTTAGATAAGATATAAGGAAGAAATTCTTTACTTTGAGGGTGGTAAGGCACTGGAACAAGTTGCCCAGGGAAGTTGTGCATGCCTCATCCCTGGAACTGTTCAAGGCAAGGATGGATGAGGTTTTGAGCAACCTGGTCTAATGAAAGGTGTCCCTGCCCATGGCAAGGGGTTGGAACTAGATGGTCTTTAAGGTCCCTTCCGACCCAAACCATTCAATGATTTTATGACTAAATTGTTTAGAATTCCCGATGATTGGTGGCCTTAAAATCCTTATTGCCTGAACATTGCAACACTTACGCAGGTCCCAACATAGAGGAAAAGGTTCTGCGGCTTCTGATGCTCAGCCAAACTGTGGACCGCAACTTGTGGCCACATTCTGGGGGCAGGTCACATAAACGGCAGTAGACAAAGGACAAAAGTCTGCTTCTACTTTGTGTAGGGGTGGTTTAATGTTCCACATCAAGTAGCTTCAGTGGCTGTTACACATGATCACTCTTCTCTCAGACCACACTTCCTACAGACATTAAAAATGGTAATCTTTATCTGTCTCTCGATCGTGGTCAGATAACAGATGCAGGCTTTTATTGTGGTAGAGTGACCCACACAAATAGCTGCAGAAGAGCAAAGTGAGAATCCTCACAAGACTTTCTCTTCCTGAAAACACTCCAGGCACACAGAAAGGGGAAGCCTTAAGTATCTCATCTGGTTTTTGCGTTATACCATTGCAGACAATCTTTCTGTATGGAGTGATGGGGGAGGAGCTGGAGGACTGGGAGAAAAGAAAAATTGTAAATAGCAGAGCTGGAAGCCTTTCTTAGGAGAGGAAGTAAAAGAGAGAGGAGGAAATGAGCTTGGGATCTGCTTTTTGTTTGGTTTTTATTGTATAAAGTTGAGGGACCAGCCACGTTCAATCCTGGTATTTTCCGTGGTGAGTTCTGAAAAACTGTACCATTAATGTGCTGGTCTTCCTCTTTTTTACAGAAGCCATTTCAGAAGGAACATCACCAGATGGAGAAGAAAATCTTTAGCTTAGTCTTTTATTCTCAGGTTAGACATCGTGGCATCCTTGATCTGGTTTCCTACCATAATTCATCTTTCCCATGGAACAAAATACTCCCAGCTTCTCTTCTTGCTGTCCCTGTGCAGTAAAAAGTCAGTGTTGTCTCAATGTTCTCTGACTTCAAACTATGCAGCCTCAGAGCATGCTAGAGCTTAGATATTTAAGTGAGTGGCAAGGCAGGAAGCTTTAGTCCTGACAATTATATTGAAAGCAGGTCCATGCAGCCCCCTAAATTTTAGAAGCATGTGAGAAAGGGAAGAAGAGTGGTTTACATTAAGTTGAGGGAACTATGCAAGGAACTCTTTTGAATGTATTGTGGCCATAAAGGACTGCATTAGGCTGTTCCTGGGGTTTTAAACTAATATCTTCTATAGAACAGATGTTTCGTGCATGTTATGTGCAAAGAGCCAATTATATACACAAGTCGTGTAAATTTAAGCTAGAAATGAAATGCTGTATCTATATACAAATGCTACTTTAGAAATGTTTGTCTTGGTCCTCCCCTTCTTAGACAGCATGTATCAGTATTGCTGCTGGGAGGTGGGCATGTGTTTGGCTGGGGTTTGGGTCGTGCTTTGTTTCCTCTCATTGTTTTCTTCAGTGAGGAAAGGAGATTGGATAAAACTCTTTTCTGGTCTCTGTTGACATCAGCACATTCGATCTGCCTGCGTCCAAAAGAATTATGTCAAAGCAATTGCCTGCATTTGTTTCTTAGTGTGTTCTCCAGCAGCACTGTCGCTTGAGGGTCAGACTGGAATACATTAAACTGGAATTGGGGCAGAAACTGCAGCCAGCCTCAGGTCAATGATGCCTCTTGAGATTTGTGAAAGTGACACTTCTGGGGTTCATTGAATTAAATTCCATAGCATTTCCGTGTCTAGTCTGGGTGAATTACAAAGGCAGATGGGATGGTTAGTTTCACATTCTCCCATTTAATTCTGTGTCTGTGTGTCTAGAATAAAAGGACAAGCCTTGCATCTGATTCATTTTGAAATAGTTCAAAAAAAGATATTTTTTTTTTAATCCACGTATTAAAGCTCTTTGCTTCTATGTAGTTTTTATTGTTTATATTTAGGAAGATTATAATAGTTACTTCATCTGTAAAATTCTATTTCTGGAGTCTGGCCTATGTGATCCTTGGTACATCTTCTGACATAAGCCTTTACAAGGTTTAAAAACACAGTTTCACATGTGCTTAACAGAACATCCTCATGCTGTAGGATGTAGCTGGGGTTGTGCCAGAGGAAGAGGGAGAAAAATGCATCCAAGAGAACAGGAAGTATAAAGATGCGAAAATGCACAATTCAAACTGTACTTTTGCAGGCTCCGATTCATCTTTTATTAGTAGCTCTGAAACCTTGTCCTCAATCAGCTTTCACTAAACTTCTGCTCTATTAGTGACTAAAGAGTTGCCAATCACAGTTTTGAGAACTGGTGATAGGAATGCCAGGTATAGCAGAGCTGTAGTGGTGGGGTGTGTGTGAATGCATGTACATATAAATGTACATACACACCACACTTGGACAGGCCTTTTCCCTCCCTGATTTTTCTACAAACTTTCTCGCTGTAATTCACTCTGCAGAAGCTTTGTCCTAAATGTTTACTGAAGATGGGATGTTTCTTTTCTATTTGTGACATACAGCCAAGACTTTACTATGCTGAACATGCTGTGTTTAACAGGCATCACTTACTGAGCATAACCAAAAGTTTGAAAAACACATTTTTTCCACCTGTTGAACATAAAAATAACTGTAGAACCATAATTAAATTTAATTAGATGTTTGTATGAAGTAACACCTTCTGAATCTGTGGAGTGGCATATGTGAACTAGTCCTGAGCTCAAGTAATTGAGATTATTTTATCTGTTTTATTTGCAGAATTTACACTGCAGCATTCAGTCATGAATGGGTTCATTCCAGAAGCTTAAAATCAGATGATGCCAGCAGCTAGATCAAATCAAACACTTCCAGACTTCCTGCTCCTGCACATTGATAGAATTAATACTTTCTGGCCAAAGGCCCAGGTTAAGACAGACAGCACACAGCTTGTGCTGCTGCCTCCTTAAAAAACACCAAATTTAAATACCGGCAGGCTGTGAGATGAAGCAAATTCAGTCACCAAGGCCCCACAGCTGAACACATGGTCTTCAGGAACACAAATGCCCAACCCCAGCCTTGGGACAGATAGCCAAAAGTTTTCTTGGCAGCACCCAGTTCCCTCAGCTTGGAGGAAGGGAAGGAGAAGACATGTGGCCTGGAAGGTTCCTGCAGCAGTAGTGCTCATATCCATTCATGCTGCTTAAAGGATCTAACTTGTTTTCCTGAAGAAGCTAGCTTGTCCACCGGTTCATCCTAAAAGGGTGAATTTGGGAGAGGAAGTATCTATGGGGTATGGAGGACTCTTTTCCACAGCATAATTCTCTGAGGTCACTTTCCATGGCCAGGGGGTGCTGGGATGAGATCCCAGCCAGATCCCTGGGACAAGGTCCCAGTGGCACCAGCAGATGAAGTGAACTGCTGAAACAAAGAGTGACTGGTGCTTGCTCAGTGGCAGAGCCATAACAACCCCATAGGCTTTCTAAAAGTCGTTTCCTTGGCATCTCAGTGTGAGGAGCTCTGTACAGTGAGGTTTTGTGTGGAGCCAGGTGCTGGGATTTGAGAGAGGCTGCCTGCAGATCCTGCACAAGATGGACAGTTGGGTGTCATCCATACTTAGATGGCACCTCATCCCCAAAAGCCTGGGGTTTCCCTGGAGATGTTCTGTAACCTATGAGCGGGAAGGCTGACAGGATTAATACCCTGAGAGGAGAAAAGAGAGTTTTTTGGTGGCAACACAAAGCCCAATGAGATGCAGTGACCACTCAGCTCACCTGCAGGAGCTCCTGCTTTGTAGCAGTTAACCCAAGCCATGTGGGTGTGCACCCTTTTTGAATCAAGCATGTTTACTTTCATAACTTTGCAGAGGTGGGCAGTACATCATAACCTGTGATGCAAAGGGTTAATTCCTGGTTAATTGTGTATAACACATCATTGCTGAACAAGCAGAACAAACTTGCCTGTCCACAGTCTGGACGGGAATAATTTTCAGTCCTGATGCAATTACTAGCTTTGCTAGATCAGAACCTGCTGTTATCAAATTTACTCTGTGTAAGAATACTGCTGTACCATGAACAAAATAACAAAATTCCCTTCAGATTTTTGTTTATAACAAAGCCTTGTGTAGCCCAGTGTTTTCAGTTATTTAATTTCTCTTCCCTGAACACTCTTCCAGGTTTTCCAACACTTTTTTTTTTTGTAAAATGGAACAGCAGAAAACGTTATTGGTGGAGCGGAGGAACGAGAACCAAATACAGCATCACCGTAACCTACCTACTCATCTTTTGATTTTCATTTGTTTGTACAGCTGAGGCTCGCATTAGCCCTCTTGGCCACAGCCTTGCGTGGGGAATTCATGTCGAGCTGATTGCTTCCCAGGACCCCGGGTCTCATATTCAGTCTCTGCTGCGGAGGATAGAGTCCTCTCTCTCCCTCTCATCCTGTAAGTATGGCCTGTGTTCTTCATTCTAAGCAGGTGATTTTGTACTTGGCCATATTGACACCTAAACTGGTTCCTCCCATCTTTCTACAGACCCCAGTTGCTCTGTGTCAGGCTTGTTCTTTTGTGGTTTGTTTTCTGCCGTTCCCAGCCTCGTGCCTAACCACAATGACCTAACTTTAATCCAGGTCACTGACAAGGCTATTAAGTAGTAAAGGGGTGATCACCGATGCCTGTAGAACCCAATAGGAACCCATCTGTTTGCTAATAAATAGTTTCCCATTTAGAGTTACACACTGATTTCTCGAATCTATCAGCTTTTTAGTACTTCTAATATAATTGTGGACTCAAAAGTGACTCAAGTATAAGACATGTTTAAGATTTTAGCCTGATCTTACACGGTGCTCTCCAGCAATGGAGTCCTGCTCTCCATGCACAGATGGAGACACTCCATGTAGGCTTCAAAGCATTCATGAAGATATTCCACAGAACAAGTCAAATGACTTAGATTTGTAATACTGTTAGAGATGCTGCCTTCATCAAGTGAACATGTAATTTTTGCAAGAAATTACATTAAATTAGTTTGACAGGATCTATTTTCCTTACAGCCAAGTTAATTTACTTTAATTACAGAGCTTTGGAAAAAATTATTAATTTTTTAATATGTTGGTTGTTCTATCCTCTGCAAAATACTGGAAATTCATCCAACTGGCCTGTAATTACTTTTTACCCTTCTCAAACAGTAGCCCAGTATGAGCCTTCTTCCTGTCCATGGTCCTTTCCCAGGGGCCAAGAGCTGCTTTAGATGCAGTAGCAGCTCCAAGGCTACCTCTGTAAACCTTCTGAGACAGGTTTATTTCTAGCAACTAATGTGAATCACCCAGAATCGTTTATCTGCTGCTTAACATCCCCTCTCCAGGGGCTGCTGTGGTGGGAAGCTATTTCATTATCATCATCATAAACTGATCATTCAGCTTTTTACCTGCGTGCTAATCGGAAACATTTACTGAATAACTTCTGTTGCTGTCATATTTTTATGAACGATTCTACAATTTTTATTGTTCAGGATTCACCTTTCATAATCTGTTTAGAAAAATAAAAAATATATTTCTGGTTTTATGTGCCTTTATTTTTTTTTCTAGTATCTTCTTGATTCCTCTGTATAATCCTTATTTTAGCTTTTTTTGCTTCTTATTATCTCTTCCTCTTTCCCCTTTCATGTACCAGTTTTCTCTATAACATTTTATATGTTTTTTCACTTCCCTGGTAAACCCAGCTGTTGGGTTTTTTGCTGTGGGTTATTTTTATCTAGCCCATTTCCATGGTTGTAACACTGTAGGCATTTAGGAAATGCCTTAAACTGTTTGCAGATGTCAGCAACTTTCTGTATGTTCTGCCTTCAGCCTGATTTGACTCCCATGCTCTCTAGTTTTGTGAAACTGCTTCTCAGAAAGCATGCACTAGGATTTTAATTTATGTATCTATAAAGAGCGTATGCTCACATATTGCATAAAATTCTGCTCTGGATTTGATTGCAGACAATGTTAGCTATTTGTACAGGAAGTGTTGGCCCTTTTCAGTCCAAACAACCAGTAACCTTCTGGTTTTTGATCGTTTCCTCTCTACTGAGACAAAATCTCGAGCAGGGATGCTCTGGCTCCTGTGCCAAACCACGTATGACTCACAGGCAGTTCAGGTGTAGCTACATCACGGGACCAGCAGTGAGCTGAGCTTGTGCCAGCACTGCAGCTCCTGCCCATTGGGGCAGGGAGAGAGTGGGTCCTGCTGCGTGTGGGGTGGATGCTTGTGTGACCACCGTGGGGTTTAGCTTGTGTGTGGTGGAGCTCAGCTCTTCACCTTGTGGTGATTGTTCTGTGAACTGCTCCTGTCCCCCTTGGTGCTGCCAGGCCAATGCTGGGGATGACTCCTGTAGCTGATTGGCAAGAGCTCAGTTTCACAGGATTAGGAAGGCTGATCCTTCTTTGAAATTAGGAGTTGGTAACTTGTCATTTGTAGCCCTTTGGAAAGTACAGGCCTGTGTCAGTGCTAGTGACATAAGGTCTCCAGAGTAACACAGGAGGGGATTTTGTACTTCTTGTATGTAAATGTTGAAGAAGCTCATCATCCCTGTAAATCTCCAAGATTATTTATTTCCAAGTTATCAGTCACTCAGCTGTCATTTGTGACACATACAGCCTAGGACCACCCTCTTCCATTTGGATTTTTAAAATTGGCTACAGCTGTTTCTTTTAATAATATAATAGTCTAAATATAGCTATTATTTTTCAAGAGTACTATTTTGCATTGCTACTTTATAGGCAGGGGGGTTATCCATTTTTTTTCAGAATCCTGTAATTAGCATATAAGCAACTCAAAAGGGTCATCTTCTCACAGCCTCTGCTTTGGCTGATGTTCTCCTCGGTATCATGGTTTGTGCTGAATGTGCTTGTGGTTGCTCATTTGACCTGACTCTCCCAGCCAGGCTGGCTTAGAGTGTCAATTTGTTCCCTATCAAGAGTTCCTTTTCCCTTTACAACACAATCTACAAATCTGACATCTGTCCCCTGTGCTCTGGGGACAGCACAGTTGTTAATTCCAGTGGCCTTCAGTTTTTTGTCTCTTTGTGTTAGCAAACAGGGAGGAACTCCAGACAAGATCTCCAGATCTCCTGAATTGTTGAGAGTTGTGTATTTCATGAGGTGTATCACAGAGCAGTCATTTTCAGTGAAACCTTCCCTGTCTGCTCCAGGTTACCATCCAGTCCTACACTTGCTTTTTTGTCTCAAATATACAGAAATAGAGAAACCTCTGTGGGCTCTTTAGAGAACTTCTCTGTGGATGTGTGAGCGTAGGCAGAGTTTCTGTGTGTGCCCACCACTGGTGTAGTCAGTACCTCCAGCCCTCGCTGCCTTTATCACAATGCGGTTGCCACCCAGTTTGGGGACCCTGCCTGTAAGCATCTTTGCTGCTGTAGATGAAGCCAGCTACAACGGGGGTGAGAAAGCTGGGGGTTTCTTTGTGGGCTGGCCACAGGCAAATTTTTGCTCATGTTTAGGAAGAAGAGTATTTTTTTCTACTGTGTAACTGGACACAGGGATTTAAATAACTCTTTTTAAATGTTAGCAGTAGCAAACTAGAAGAAATGAAAGCCCCTTCAGGAGGGAATGGTGTCTGGAAGGGTTCCAGAGTAAGTCTCCTGATTTGAGATTCAGTTTGCTCCCTTTTTCTTGTCACATCCTCCAAGTTCTTCAGTCACAAAACAGGAATCAGACAAGGCAGAGAAGGGGTTAGTTTCATTCCTGCATGGGTGAAAGGGGATGGGGAGGAGCAGTGAGGGGTTTTTTTTGAGAGAAAATCTTTTTTATGCCTCTTTCATAGTCCACAGTGGCAAACAGGAAGAATTTCTTTACTGTGTCCTTCCCCTTTCCCCTCTTTCTTCCCTGCCCATCCTGATTCACATTTGGCACTCTGTTCCATGCCACTCCCATGCTGTGGGTCAGATGAACACCCATTAATCCTGGGTGGAATCTAAAAATAAGAACTGAAAGAAAAAAATCAGAACAGTGTGAATCAATCTGCAATCATCTTTCTGTTCTCCTAATGGGAGAAAAGAAAGATTAAATCAGTGGATTTCACTGTTTTACTTCTTCTCTTTCCAAGATAAAATTATTCTGTCATTTGCAGCAGTTGTTCTCTTGCTATAGGTTTTCTAATTTACACACTTAAAAGGCACTTTAAAATTTAGGTGCATTAGCTCAAAATGCTTATGCAGACCATCCACTCGCTTCTCTCTGCTCATGAATAGAGCTACCACAAGCAGCCTGATGAAGGAGGAATGTAGCTCAAAATCACACTGTTGAATTTACGTGGTGTTCTCTCAGAAGCAGGGATAGATCCATCCTTTGCAGGGGTTGACTATAGAGTAAGTGTGTTTACTGTATGTAGCTGCTGCCATTAGTTCTTAATTTCAAAGATTCTTTTAACACAGTTTAAGCATTAAAAAAAAAGAATTCTATGTGCAGTTCTGACCTGCTCCTCCGTTCATAAGCGTAAAACCTGCGGGCCTTCCCTCTGACGTTAGTTACACATAAGACTCTTCCTTTTAGATTACAAGTGGAGTTTGGATGTTGGTGGGGAAAGAAAAAAAAAAAAAAACCACAGAAGAACCTTTTCTCAGAACTGCTGCGTTTTTTCTAGGGCATCTTTCTTTCAAAGTAATAAAAGCCCTGAGACAGTACAAGGCATAACTCAGTTACTGTAACTTTAAGAGATTGCAGTGTGAGCCTTTAATTGCTTCTTGTGTTTTGTTCTGGTTTGGTTTTGCTGAAAGGGATGTATCACAGGGAGTGGAAGAGAATTCGCTGTTTTTTGGAAAAGATAAGGCCCCGACATTCCCAGACTTGGCTGGCAAAGAAGCTGCACAAAACCAAAAGGGTGGGACCATGTCCTTTCATGGGCAGTTTGGAGAGTTTGTCTTCTCTTCTTGCACTGGGGAGCTTTTGATTACAGCTGCTCAAACAGCATTATGGTAAAACAGCTTCCTGTGGCCTTGCCAGGTGACCTCCCCACCAGACAGCTACCAGCCAGTCCCACCACACCAACTGCCCCTCAAAGAACACGTGGACGTGGTTATTGTTCCTCCTGCCCAGTTGGAACACTGGCTTCCTTTTTCCTCTCTAATTTATAATAAATAGATCATATAGCTATATGGATAATAAACAGATTGTCTGGGCTGTAATAAATCTCTTGCCAGAGAAGGACCAAGACATTCATCACTCTTCCTTCCTGGCCCTGAGTGGCTGCTTGCCCTGCCCCATGGACAGCTGTGCTCACAGCCTCTAGCAGAAGCCAAGGATCTGGTTGTAGCTTAGTGAAATCCCTCAACATGCACCTTTTCTTCCCTGGTCCTGACCCCCTGGCTGAAATTAAATGGGCAAGGTGAAGCCCAAACCTTCATTTTTCAAAAGTGGCTTTTAGTTCCAGTCCCAAAGGGGAAAAGAGGGAAGGCAAGCACAGGGCCACGTTCTCAGGCATGTGTTAAACCTTGTCTGTAGTGTCAGGAAGCTGTTGTTTCCAGGGCTATGTCCCCAGTCACTCAGTAATGGGGAGGAGCAGCATTCTGCTGAATATGGCACTTCAAAGCCCCTTCCAGGGTCTGCTCTTCTCACAGCAGCTGGAGCTGCTCCCTTTCCAAAACCCTTCTGCCACCATTGTAGAGAACTTCCAAAGCAACTCTAAGCTGACAAGAAACAATAGTAAGAGCACTCCAGCACTGTAAAAGGAATTTGCTTTGTTCCAGGGCATTATGGCAGCAGGAGCCCAGCTAAGACTGCTCTTCCAGCCATCGATGTCCACGGACACTGGGCAACAGCCTGACTTTTGACTGCTGCAGATGAACAGTTGAATTGCTGGGGCTTTTCTGCTCAGCCCACTGAAGCAGAATCTGAGAGTGAAGCATTAAAGGTCTCCCTTAAAAAAATCAAATTAATGCAGCCCAGGCATTTTTGAGTGTTGTTTTGAAACATACTTGAAGTTTTGCCCTGGTGTTTCTGGCTTTTTGTTCAGGAATATGACAGTGTGTATTTGAGATTTTCTCCATATCTTTAACAGTCAGAGGACATCCAGTGGTAGTACTGTGTCTTCTCTGATTTACATTTTTTAATGCAGCGTGACAGGTGTGGTGCACATGTAGATTTGCAAGAATTCTGCACAAATCTCCAGCTTCGTTCAAGGCTGAACCAGATCTATCACATTGCAGAAAAATTATATTTTTTCTAGATTGGACCTTAGTATAAAAATTAAATGTATATATATTAACCTGCAACCCACAAGCCTGAGAAATAATGAATAAGACCCAGGAGTTTGAACTTTAAAGTATTTGTTGTATCTCTGTGACCTAAAAATTGTGGAATCACTGGCTGAGCTGGAATGTAGGCAGTCCTCTAAAATGTCCCAGTGTTAATAGATGAAAACAAAAATAATGCAGTGCTGCTGGTTTATTCCATCTGTTTCATTTGAGTTGGCTTGAAACTGACACAGTATTAATTCTGGAAATCCAAAATGCTCCCATCAGCATAGATGTGAGTCAAAGAGAGGTCAGCAAGCAGACGGTATGAGAATTACTGACCTACATGAGACTGGTTTTAAGTGCCTATTTGTTGCCCAACTTGGAATGCCTTCCTAGTGACTTGTAATGGTCAAAGTGGGTGAGGGAGACTTTTCTGAAAATTGAGGAGTTTAATATGTCTCAGAGTTGTGTTCCAAAATATGAAATTCTTCAGTTTCTCTCTGGGGAGCTACTAATAGGGCATGGAAAGTAGAACATTTCAACTTCGGGGTAAATTTCTGTGTTGAATGTTCCCGCTATACAGCCTGCAGGAGGCATTCCACAGTCGTTTTTAAAGTCTCTTTTAAAAATTCTTGGAGTTCTTGTTCTTGGAAAGCCTTTTCTGTCCTCCTTAAATCTTCACAGTAACTCAGAAAGTGGCATTTTGAATATTAAATCCTATGGTAGCTCATAAAATTTGGTTTATTTGATGTCACAGACTGATAGTTCTGTGGTGCTTTCAGCAAAACATAAAGTACCAAGAAGATGGCCCTTAGAGATTTCATTTTTCACAGCCATGCTGGATGCAACCCTTAGTTTGATTCATGCCTGTTCACCACAGAGACTGAATAAAAGCCAAGGATTTTGTGCTTCTGATTTCCTTTAAACATAACTATTTCTTCACTCAGCTTCCCTGCTGGTGCTTTCCAGACAAGATTTGTAAGACTTGGTCAGAAAAAGGCAGTTGACAATTTCCAGTCACCCAGCCTATCCTTGTCATGTTTTTTACTGAGAGAAGTTACCTTAAAAATATGCCATCAGATTTCATTCCAGAGAATTCCAGGAGAAAGGAGAATGCACCCTGCTGGGTCTGAACCTGCTCCCCATCCCTTCAGCAGGCTGGAGCCCTCTCCTGTGCCAGGTCCCTTTCCTGTGCAAGAGGTTGGAGGACAGAGGCTGCAGCATGGATCGACGGGTGCAGAGTAGACAGGTTTTTCCCTGTGTCTCCCAGTACTGCTCTCTCAAACACTCTTAGGACCTATTTTCTCTTACAACTCTAAAAAAAAGAAGGTTCTGAAGATGTACCATAATTCAGGGTTTCAGCTGTGAGTTGAAAAAGCTTATGAGAAAACTTCTGATGCTCTGAAGGAGTGAATTTACACCATTCTTCCCCCCATCCATATGCTTACTACTGCAGAAGCAAAGGTTAATCAGTACTTTTTGGTTTTCAGATGTCACATGTTGGAGCTCTTACTTTTAAAATAGAAGTATGAAAAGAAGGAATTTTCCTGCTATTCATGGACTTTTCCTAGGCTTTGATTAGCTATCAGAGGACTGCTTTTGGTTTTTTTTAATGAAGTGGATGTCTGGCTTTGATGGGTGTTTCAGTTTTGGCTTCCATTTTGTATCAATAACAAAAAGAAAAAAACAAAAGAAGGAGGATGATTTACAGTAATAATAATAATGTTAATATATCTCCTTAGCCTTCATCTGTATCCTACCTGAAAGTAATTAAGGTGCTATGACTATATAAATGATTAATAATAATATAATAAATTTTATATCCTTGTCAACTAATGTTTCCACAGTGTGGGTGGAAACTACTCTTCTGGTTAGACACATGTTGGATTGCTTGCAGTGTAAATGTTGGAGTCCAAGAAATGTAATAAGGACAAGAAAGGAGACAAATAACATAATGTTTATTTTCACTTGTCTCTGAGGAAATCTAAAAACCCATGAAAATGGGGGGTTTTATGTTTTCATGAAAACACATGTTTTACATTGCCCATAAAAACACAGCTTCAAAATAAACAAATTCAACTTGCTTGCATTAGAAAAGTTCATTTTAATTAGACCAGTTACATACCTTTTAACATTATCAATGTCAGACTATGATAATGCTGTGTGACCCATAACTCACACGTCTGAGAATTACTGCCTTTCCTAGTGGAAATGGATTAAAAACTTGTTGCCTTACTGTAATATGCACAGCATGTTGGATGAGCAACTTTGTGTGCTCATCTCTAGAGAGTTTAGTGTAAAACAACTCCAGATTTTGTTTAGTGATCTCAGAGCTGGCTGAATAATTCCAGCCTTCCACAGCTCCAAATGCTGACATGCAGGGAGGTGAAACTTTTGGTTATTAAAATCCTGCTCTGTGATACTGAAGGAAGTTAGTTTTTGGACTCTATTCATTGACACAAAGGCCAATGCTGAATGGAGGTGATATTTATTCTCTAAGAAACCCCTGAGTAAGCTGAAATCACTTTAGGCATGTACATGCATACATGTATTCTCTCACATTTAGCCAACTCCCCACGATGATCTTTCTTTGAGCCAAGAACAGACAACTTTCAGGGATTTGGCTTGAAAAGATGTGTGCATGTAACACCCTCTGTCACATTTTACAAGAGGCTGCAATCAAGCAGTCTTTATACTTGGATTGTCTAGACACTGTGACAGTGGGAGGGGACAAGTGAAAGAAAAAGCCCATTTTGTCAGTCATTCACTTTGCATCAAATTCTTCTTCCCTGTGTGCTGCCACTGCCAGCAAAAAGATAAAGCTAGCAAAAACCAAACAAAAATCAAGAAATTCATAATTCACTGGTTCTCTATACATATCATTCCTAGTAATAAAATCCCAAACCATTTTTTTAAACTACCAGTACGTATGTATACCATCCCCTTGTTTATTCACTTTTTTCAGAATACTTTCAGCAGTTTTTCTTTTTGCAGCTGACTTGTCATTTTAACTTTTTCCTTAGCAATGTGTAAATGAAATATGTAGGGTTGTCTTGTCAGTGGTTGTAAATTTATACGTGAAATATTCCCGGATTTCAGTGGGGATTTTTTTTCCCTGCTCAACTGAACGTTTGTGAATGAGCAACAAGAAAACCACTTTCCCTCCCACTGGTCTCCCAGATTTCATGTTTCCTATCTCTTATTTTCCTTTAATTTTCTTCTTTGCTTTTTTCACGGAAGCAGATGGGGAAAAATAAGAGGAGAAACTGAGCTGGGAGGAGAAAGGGAGGAGGTGATAGAGATTCACAGGGATGTAAGTCTGCAAGCCAACAAAAAGGCTGTGAAATTCTTCTTTAAACAGTAAATCCTGCATATCACTTGGTTGCTTTGAGGTGAATAAGCCCATGTTGCAGCTTTTAAGCAGGCTGATTTATTGGCTTACTCTTCCCTGTTCAGGTGATCAGCACCTCTCTGCCCTTCCTGTTGAGCTGGGATTTCTCCCGTGGTACCTCCCATGTTGCGTTAGCTCTCTGCCCAGGTTTTGCTCTCTGCACATCACAGCTATGCTTTCACAGAGGTGTTGCAGGGTCCAAGTAGTGAGTCCCAGACTCATCCCTCCCACCCAAAGCCTTCTGGGCTCTGCCCATGCTGAGAGCAGGGAGATGAGCCATCACCCCACAGGGCTCTTGCCTTCCATGTGGTCCTGTTTCACTCCCTGGCAGTGCTCATAGGACTCCTTGGTTCTGAGAGGAGCCAGGAGAGCCTCACTTCTGAGTGACATCTCCAAATAAAGGGTCTCCAGAGCCAGGCCATCCTGCTGTTGAAAAGGTAAAAGCAGTAGTCATGATTCCACAAGCAGTTTTTCATGGCTGATATGAAGCTGGCTAGGGCACCTCTGCACTTCTCGTGGCTCCTGTGGGCTCATCTCGTGTCACTGCTGGTGCTGGGCATGCACAATACTCTTCTCCTCCAGCTCCAACCCAGCTTCCAGGGCGAGCAAGGGCAGGAGGTCAGCGTGGCTGCTGCAGCAGTAACAGCAGCAGTGTGTTTTGGCAGCCTCCAGGCTGCAAACCCCTTTCCCTCAACCAGCTGTTGCTTTAGTTTCTTGAGGGATCCCAGCTCATGCCACCAATGCAGCAGCAAGCGCAGAGTCAGGAGTCCCAAAAAAGACTTAAACATTTTGGTGAGGGAACCCTGCTGATTGGATGTGGTGTCTTGAAGGGAATAAGGAAATACAAAAAGGGCAGTTTTAAGAAGAGGCTAAGAACAAGAGAAGGTAGATCCATACTAACTGCAGGCCATAGAGTTCCAGGAAATAAATAAAAATAAAATTACAGCATCACAGAAACATTTAGGTTGGAAAAGACCTCTGAGACCATAGCATTCAGCCTTTGACTCATTACCACCTTTGTCAATTAGACCATGGCACTGAGGGCCATGTCCAGCCCTAAACCCATTCTGGCTGGGTCTGATCCCTTGGTTGTCCCTTGTGTGCCTTGTGATTGCACTCAAGATGATCTGTTCTGTAACTTTCCTGGGCACCAAGGTCAGACTGGCAGGCCTGTATTTTCCCAGATCCTCCTGCTGGTCCTTCTCATGGATTGGGCAAGCAAAATGGTGCTTGTTTTTCTGAACAGACTTGTAGAATAACTGGAAGTATCTGCAAGTTGTAGAAAATCCCCTTCAACAGAAGTGTTTTTCTTTTTAATTAGGCAGGTTAGATGTGGAAAGCAGGTGTCTAGACTGTGGACTGTCACAGAAAAACAGGGAGCTGCTGCATAATTTTTCAAGCATTAGCACTGGTGAAACATTCTTTTTCTGAATCCCGTGAGTTTGTCAAAACCAATTTCCTGTGTTGATGCTGGGGTAAGGCATAGAAAATAACCAGCCTGGCAGCTACAGAAAAATTAGGAAATTTAAAAAATCATAGACTTTTTATTTACCCAAAGTGACAGATATTGTCTGAAATGTGAAAAGAAATGTGGGGCAAAAAAACCAGATACTTCACTATATTTTTTTTTCTGTTCTCTGCATTTTCTCCCTGTCTAATTATATATTCTGAAAAAATATGTCTATTAATTTTTGAAGATTTTTCTTCTGCCACTTCTCTTCCAGCCCCACTAGAGTAGGGGTTCAGAGTATGTTGTTCGTGTGCCAAATGGCATGTGAAAGTGACTGTACTGGTTCAGATCAAGGATGCATCCAGACAAGGATCTGATTCCCTAGGTTCATCACACCCAACCCCAGAAACTCAGGTTTTGTGTCTAGGTTCAACTTGGGCCAGTATGAAAGAGTTCAGTAACACCACCACATGGATTAGAGAAAGAGCTGGCAGATGAAAGGCAACACCAGGTAACAGGACTAGCCTTGCAGGACTGCTTCTGAGTTGTGGCGAATCACCCTCTGTCTCCCTCACACAGAGAGAGGCAGGCACCTGAAATAAAGAGAGATTAACCCAAGCCCTGGTAGTTCACCACCCATGAGGGTGCTGAACAAGAGGTTACAAGAATTAAAAAAGCTTGGAGCAACCTTTTCAAAGCTGCGATTTTTGAAACCCTCTCAGTTTCATCCTGTGCGGAATCTGTACTTGGAGTTGCTCTGCATTTGACATGTTCTGGGACTTCCTCTAGTTTCTCAACACGTGTACCTCTGCCAGCCCCACCTTCTGCAACCAGTGGTTTTAGCCTTCAATTTGGTACTGCATGAAAAGGAGCTTCCTTTTTTTTTCAGCTGTGCCCTCTGATAGCTCCCTCCTACTTTCCTGCTGCAATAACTCTTGGCTGACTGTGGCTGCTTTTCTGCCTGCCATGCAGAGCTCCAGCAATGGAAGAAGGGTTTTATTGTCTTTAGGTGAAGTCCACTCCTGTGTAGTTGGCAGGGTGAAATATGAACCACAAGCTAAGTGCCTCATTCTATGTTCTGAGCAAAGTCTTGAACACCTCCAGCTGCACTTTTTTGGCTGAGTCCTTTGCCTGCCAGTTGCATCCTCCTGGCAAAGGATGAACAAGATGGGTTTCATCCTCTTTGTCCCTCCATGCAAAACATTGCCTGTCAGTACTGTGCAAAGATCTGCCACTACCCTAAGAGCAGGCAGGATCCCTTCTCCAGGCCTCGATGGAAAATTCCTGAGGGGAGGATTTTGTGTGAGCTTTTTTCCAATGTGTTGCTGTTTACATTCAAACCACTGCAGGTTTGGTTTTTTTCCAAAGTACTTAACTTCTGAGCAATGAACTTAATTTGAGCCTCATCATATATGCGTTTGGAGGAGATCTGGTGAGCACCAACGTACGAACACCTGTCCTTTCCTTCCTCTCCTAGGATTTTAGATAATGGGCTGTGTGCAATGTAAGGATAAAGAAGCAACAAAACTGACTGACGAGAGGGATGGCAGCTTAACTCAAAGCTCAGGCTACCGCTATGGGACAGATCCTACTCCGCAGCACTATCCTAGCTTTGGTGTGACTTCAATCCCAAACTACAACAACTTCCATGCCACAGGAGGCCAAGGACTGACTGTGTTTGGTGGAGTCAACTCCTCCTCTCATACGGGGACATTGCGTACAAGAGGAGGAACAGGTGAGCTTGAAAGTCTCATTTTAGTGCTCGTAGTGTCAGTCATGCACCTACAGCAGAGGCCCGACTGTCTCAGCATGTTGCTGTTGGGAGGAGTTATTTCATCAAATAGTGCAAAGAATTGAAGTAGGGTTGAGCTGGGTCTTCACCCCTACCTTTGCTAACTTGCAGGTTTACTTGGGGGTGAGAAACTGTGTATACATGCCAAATTTGGCTCATCCCTCTACCAGGGAATGGTAAGTGTGGGCTGAGCCACCTCAGGTAGTTAAAGGAAATACTTGGCATGGCTGTGTCTAATCTCTTCAGCCCCCTTTGCCTGCTTGGGATCCTGTGACTGTACATGAAGTGCTCCCTGGGCTGCATAAGACCAGAGATGAGAATCATTCAAAAAGTAGGAGGGTTAGTTTGTTCTGCTCCTCAGCAACTGGAGTAGCTTACCTGTGGCTCAGCCACATCATCTCTTGAGGTTCCTTTCCCTCCTGTCCTTTGTGATGGAGTATAACCCACCTGTCTTTTTCTTTAGGTGTAACTCTTTTTGTGGCGCTTTATGACTATGAAGCAAGAACAGAAGATGACTTGAGTTTTCACAAAGGAGAAAAATTCCAGATACTTAACAGCTCGTAAGTTTTAGGCTAGGGAATCTGCTTCTTAATAGTTTCAGATGTATAATGTTTACAATAATGTTTGCTTATGTTTTTAGTAAGATCTGATGTTGGATATTCAAGTATGGAGGGGATTTACTCTCTGCTTACTTACCTGTGCACTTTATTTAGTGCACTTTTACAAAGTGCTGTATCGTTGGGGAAAAAACTTCCACCACATGCAGCTTTACTGAAAAAAAAAGTGTTAGATTGTGTCATTTACCGCTTACATTTTACAGTAACCCCACATTCAGAACGGACACTACCAGCTCTGTACTTTATCAGTAGCCACAGAGGTTCTGCAGGGCATGTACTAACACTTTTTCCAATCTGCTGCAAGTATCCCTACACAGAAATGAGCTAAAAACTGGTTCACGAAAGATTCATTATCCAGACTCACATGCCAAGTTTAAAAGCATTTTTTGTCTTTTGAAAGGTAGGTGATGCAGTCAGAACATGCTAGGAAGTTCTGTTGCCATTGTACTGTTGCATCTGACATGAAAACCACATTTCCATCCTGTAAATCATCAACTTAAAATTAATTTTATCAACTGCCCATAGAAAAAAATCCCTTAGTGATTCAAAAATAACTTCTAAAACTCACTGTGCTACTGACCTATATCTGAACATCTTTTAATTCTTGGCTAAGAACATAAAGTGGCAGGCTCTGTGTTATGTTCATTACTGCTGTCATGTAGAGGTAAAAATGGGTTAACAACCAAGTATGTCACTTTCTAAAGGTTTTGTGATACTGGTCTTCTCTTTTTTTCTTATAATATGTGACAATGGGGTAAATTCACCCCTGGTGCCACTCGTGTTAATTTTAATATAGCAACTGCAGAGTTGGAATTGGCTCAATGTGCCTTGAAGTTAAAAAAATATCAGGTAATTCTGTGGAATATTTCATGAAGCTAAAGAGCTTTGATGTAGATGAAAGCACAGAAACTTCAGTTACGACTTGTAGAGGGAGCAGCAGTTTAAAACCTTTCTGCTTCTACATTGGCAGTTGAAAACGAGCCCTTTTTAAACCTATGATCCATTTTTGCTCACACTGCCTTGTGCTTTCCTAACCTTGCACAAACTATGCTGTAACTTGAAATGAGACACATTATAAATACCTTGTATGTGCAAATTGGTGAAATCTGGGGGTGCTCACCAGGACTTGCAGAGCAATCATCCTCGGAGTTGGTGAGACAGAGAGATCCCCCTTCATGTGGGTGGCTGCAGTATATGCATTTTGATGCAGGTAATTACTGCCTGGAAAAAGGTTTTCTGAGAAAGAGAAAGAAAACAAGCATTCATTGATTTTCCTGTAGGATTATAGAAGCTCATTTCCCATCATAGTTAGGTCTATTTGCTTATAAACGTTGCCCTAACCACATCCCTGGAGTAGTGACAGCCAGACTGGGAATCTCCAGAAAGCTGGTTTTCTGTAAGAATGCTTCCTCTCTTCACTTACATCAGGAATTATATTAAATAAGCCCATTTTCAAGCACCTGCCAATGCTGCTTGCAAATAGAAAGCATATATGTGCGAAAATAGTTTCTCTGGAATTTTTGGAGGGGTTTGGATTTTTCTTTAGCTCTCAACAAATGAAATTTGATTTGTGCTTTGGAGTAAACATTCAGCGCAATACCTGAAATGACATAAAGGAGGTATCCCTGTGATTTGAACTCAGAAATTTTACTGAATGCAATCTGGGGGAAAGAGGTACCTGCAGAGTGGTTCAGAGCAGAACCTGACTTAGGGGCTTCAAAGCACTGGGCCATGCCCAGCATTCCCACTGCCACACTCTGTCTGGCCCCATTGACTAACTGCCTCCTACCTCAGCTGCAGGTCTAAAACTAAGAGCTGTGAAAAAAGCCTGCATTCCTTCTCATTTCTGGCAGTGCTTTGAGAGATTTAAGCTCCTCTGTCAAAGCAGAGGGGGTTGTTGCTGCTGTTGTGATCATCTACGGACTGCATTTTCCTCCCTAGATACGACAAAATACCTCCATCTAGTGGAGTCTCTGCACAGCAAGAAGAGATGGAATGGTACAATTTGTCAAGCTCAGTGTGGCATAACGCCTCAGAAATATTCTACAGCAGCATATAGGGGGAGGGTTAGCACTTCAGATGGCAATACTAGAGACACAAACAAAAAGGGCCATTTGCCTGACATACTAATGCACACAGGGTGTGTTAAAATAGTGTCAACTGCCAGCCTCTACAAAAGCTATTTGCACTTCATGTTTCTTGAACTGTAAAATTGGAAGCGTCTCCTTTTTGACTAATCACAGCTGTTTTCTAGTAGTTTTCCATAGACTTCGTGCTCCTTTAAACTGTTAAATAAAGTGAAGTTGAAAATTTAAAGTAAGAATTCACCTTGACACAACCTTTCCTTCCAGTAATAGCTTAGGCAGTGTGTTTTCTGTAACTGCTTGCTTCCAGAAGAGGCTGAATTCTCCAGCCACATTTGATAATGGTGTTTTATTTAGTGAAAAAGTCATTGGTTTACAGAGAGGGGAACGGAGAAAGAGTTTCTAAGCAGTCCAGAAATAGAAAAGAGAATGCTTATTAGTAGTGGTAGGAGTCAAACACTGGTGAATCTGGTGCTGAGGATGAAATACAAATTGCTAAATCCCAAATCATTGCATCCTGCAGAAAGCTGAGAAATAAACTTCTCTTAAAGCTGCACATCCTGCAGCAATGTGCATTGTTTGAAAGGCAGTACCATGTCCTACTCTGTGTAAGAGTGTAAGACAAAAATTCATGCTAAGCCTACAGAGTGCTGCGTTAAGATGGTCCTGCATGAACCTCTTCACATTTAAATGTTATAGAAGAGCTTTTTGCAAGTATTTGAAAATGCAGCCTAGTCCTTTGCTACCTCCTCTAGGTGGCCAGCAGAGGGAATCTAGACAATGAAGTGTGATCCTTAAGGGCCATCTAAAATGCCATGTTGATAGATGCCTTTTTTATATCTTTGGGTTTCAGATTAATTATGCTCATAGAAGTTTAAAATTAGCAGTGAATGTGACACTGTTGTGGCTGAACCTCAGAGAGCAACTCAGCCCCACACAGACACTCACTCCCTTCTCCCGTGGTGGGATCAGGGAGAAAATCAGAAGGATAAAAGTGAGAAAAATCATGGGTTGAGATGAAGGCAGTTTAATAGGTAAAGCAAAAGTCATGCACAGAAGCCAAGCAAAACAAGGACTTCATTCACAGCTTCCCATGGGCAGGCAGGTCTCAGCCACCCCCGGGAAAGCAGGGTTCCATCGTGCCTGACCGTGACTTGGGAAGGCAAATGCCATTACTCCAATCATCCCCTCCTTTTCCTTCTTCCCCAGCTTTAGATGCAGAGCCATATGTTATGGAATACCCCTGTGGTCAGTTGGAGTCAGCTCTCCAGGCTGTGTCCTCTCACACAGATCCGTCTGCACCCCCACCCCCTCTCTGGTCGGGTTGTGAGGCTGAAAAGGCCTTGACGCTCTGGGAATGCTGCTCAGCAGCAATGAAAACATCCCTGCCTTATCAACACTGTTTCCAGCACAATTCCACAACATAGCCCCACACCAGCTACTCTGAGGAAAATTAACTCTATCCCAGCCAAAACCAGCAAGCAGCATTCATTTTGGCAATTTTCCCATGAGCCCTCTCAAGGGTCTGTATTAGAATAACTGCTATGGATACAGTTTTCAATATTCTAGTCCAAATTCAGCCCTCACCAAACCTGATTACACTGGGCTGTTCTGCCTCTTTATGCCATTTTGCTGCATCTGGAAGGCTACAGTACTAATCACTGCAGCAATAATTCTAGTTGTAAAGGAATATGTGTGTTATTTGGGTTTAGATGCAAACAGCTCTCTGGAAGCACACCAGTGATAAAGAGATGAGTTGCTGTGGCTTCTTACGGCCGCCCAGTTTGGGGTGCTGTTAGCAAAGTCAGATCATTGTCTCTACAGCTGTGTCTTGCTCTCACTTCTCACCTCTGTTTCCACAGGGAAGGAGATTGGTGGGAGGCCCGTTCCTTGACAACAGGCGAAACTGGTTACATTCCCAGTAATTATGTGGCTCCAGTCGATTCCATCCAAGCAGAGGAGTATGTTTTCTTTTTTTGTTCTAAAGACCCATTAGTGCTATATTAGAAGGAGGTGTGAAGAGTTGGTTTTGATTGATTGCAGTGATTTTTCAAATGACTTACATTATATTCATTTCAGTTCTTAACTGCACTGATAAATAATTAGGTAATTAGGAACAAAAGAAGCACGAGCTCAGTGCTTTTTCAATGTCAAAACAAAGGAAGAAAACCTAAAGGAACACAGGTCTACTTCCTTTTTTCAAGTGTCTGCTAATTTCGAGCTTTAACCAAAAGGTGCCCTTGCTTTTCCTGAACCAACTTATAAAAATGTTTTGAGTCAATTACTGTGCAAACTGTCCATTAAAGAGGGCATGTTGTATCAACAAATACAAATCCTAGGATAGGTAGGATGCCCACAGTGCATACACAAGGCTGCCTAATGAGGACCTATCTGTGCAAAGCAAAGGAGTGATGTGTGTATTCACATTATTTCCAATATAAAAGATACAGTGGAGGAGCTTATAGAGCTAAGCAGGTACTGCTGGAGTCTGTATTTCAGGTTGTCCTTGGCTGGTTGTGAAACAACACAAAAACATTGCTGCAGGAAGGAAAAAAGGCTGTAACTCTGAAAGCCTCATATACAACCTAAGTAAAGTGGTTGAATCTCGTCCTTCTACTGAAATTTTATAGCTGTGCTGCAACAAAAAATATTGAGTACTAGTAAATCACTATGTAAGTCAAATACATGGTTTATAGCAACATCTGTAAAACTACTGCTCTTCGGCAGCGACAGAGTTTTCTGCCCTTTTCCTTGTGCGTACCCTCCATCCACCTCGTCTTGGTCTCTCTTTGTCCAAGCCTGGCTTTTGTTGGAGGACACCAAGCATTCCCAGCACCTGCTGATTACAGGGCTTAATGCAAAGAGCTACTGCCCAACACAGGGAACGTCTACCATATGGTTTGTCACGTTGCCTTTCCAGCATGATAAAAGAGACAGAGTGACAAAAATGGCCAACTATATCTGAGTGACCACAGTTTCCACCCAAAATCCTCTCCATGTCTGGGCTTTGTGACACTGCTTAGTAAGGCTGCGTAGCGTTTGTCTTAAGTACTTCTGATGTTTCCCTCAGGTGGTACTTTGGCAAGCTTGGCCGAAAGGATGCCGAGAGGCAGCTGCTGTCATTTGGAAACCCCAGAGGTACCTTCCTGATCCGGGAAAGCGAAACTACCAAAGGTAGGCTGGGCACGGGTATTCTGGCTATGAATGAGAAGATAATACGGGAAAAGTTGTGCTGAGTGTGTGAAATAGTGTTTTCAGTGGTGTGAAGGTAGAGATGAGTATCATTTCGTATATATTTGTGTTAGGGAATTGGATGTCTGGATATACTAGGTCTTAGGGTGAGTGTTCAAAGTAGAGAACAACCAAAGTACAACTCACGCTCATCCCATGGTATCTGCAGTGTAAGCTGCATGGTGTGATCCTTTGAAATGCTGGATCCTTGGGGGAAACAAAAAAAAGGGGGGGAAAAATTGTGCAGCAGTTTTAAATTCACCTATTAACAGGGAAAAGACTTGAATATACTTCTAATTAATATATTCATAAAGTATTCAACTGTACCCATTCTGTTGAAGTCAAGTGGAAAGACATATTCTCCTCCTTCCCCCTAAAAATATTGGAGGAGTTCCAGTTTTCTTGGCGGGTGCTATTTTTGCTTTTACATTTTGCTGTCAAGGCCTGTCAACATCTTCTTCAAAAGCTTCATATGTATTAAAAGATCTTTTTAACTTGTACAACTATTGAGCAGAAAACTTGCAACTAAGTAAAAACAAACCTGGCCATTTCTCAATTAACCAACAATCCAAAACAAAAGCTGTGGGAGGCAGAAGTCACTAGAATTAATTCCATATAGGTTCTGTAGTCTAATGGTGGTTCACGTAATTAAAGCACTGACTTGTCAGTGCTTTGATCAGAGCACACTATCAGCTAGGCCTAGCATGCAAAATATCTGGTGTCATGGCTACTGAAGGGGTTTAAAGAACAGAAGCAGTACTTCCACTCCTCTCTCCCTGACCTATCTTCAGATGCTGCATTCAATCATTTAAAATTATAAGTTTTGCCTTTTTGCCTCCTGCAGTTACTGGATTCTTCCTTTGCTGCCTATAACTCTGAAGACTGTTTTTTATGCAAAATTTGAGTAGACTTGCTGTTGTTTCAGGCAGGTAATTTCTTGTCACCCCAGAGCTTCACCATGCTTCCTGTAGCAGACAGGCACTTTCACCAGGAACAAGACAGGCTCTAACTTGCTCTTTCCTTCAAATAGCCTCCATCTGGTTTTTTTCACCAACAGTTGCTGTGATGTGTGTGAGGAGCAGGACTTCATCCTGCTCTGTGCCAAGTTTGAAAGCTCACTCATATATGCAGCCATGGATCCTAAAAACAAAGACAACACTGTTTCTCTAAACCACATTGTCAGTTTAGACTGGTTTCCCCAGTTTTTATACAGTGATAGGGGATATGGTTTGCAGCACTGTTTACTGAGCTAAGACAGGGTTTTTTCTAATTTCTTGTGAGACACAAAAGTATTGGGGAAATGTAGTAATCCACCACAGATGGACATAGAGCAGCAAGTTTAATTTCTCTGCATTCAAACATAAGGCAGTGTTTGCATCAAAACTATAGGAGAAAACCAAACATGCATGCCTTTTTTGTAAAAAAATGCCTATTTGCCTTCTCATCCTTGTGGTGTTTGAGTATGCTGTTAGAAGTAAACAGAGAGCTTGTTGTTCAAGAGACAGAAAAAAATCGACTGGGTGGGCTCAAATGGTATATTCTGCCATAAGTCTTCTCAAAATACCCCAACTAGTCATCATGAGCTTTAGGCAGGAATTGTTTTGTGACCTAGAATTGTCCCTTCTGCTTTAAACAATAACAACAATAAAATTAATCAGGATCATGTCAGAAGTATCATTATGATGATTTCAGCATGAATTTAACCTCCCTTGATCATGGTTGCCTTCTCTTCTTACTTTCAAAATAAATCATATGGGGCTGGCTTTTCATTTTTCCAATGCTTGACTACCCAGGTACTTCATCAGCTCTTATCTGTATAATCCTTCACCTGGTTCCAATCTCCACCTTTCAAGACTGTCTAGTTTTAGTTGTTTGGCTTTTTAAAAAAAAATCATTAGCATGATCTATTGTAATGTCGTATTTCTATCCCAAATTTTTATTATTTATATATCTTACATTTAAATCTATCATCTGATAATAATGAATAGTATAGATAACCAGCAGCCTAAATAAATGAATAATGAAATCCATCTTGGTTCTTTTTTATGTCCAGATTTGAACTAAAGCTCCAGTCCTGCAACTTGATCTGAGGTCAGCGGGGGTCCACAGAGGGCCACCCACACAGCTCTGATTGCAGACCTGGAGCCACAGATTGTTTACATTTTCCCAAAGAATCTAAAATAGTGACCAGATAGGCAAGAAGGGTGACTAAAGAAAATACAGCTGCTGCCAGTGGATCAAAACTCAAAAATGTGGAGGTGGAGAAGACTGCCTGGAAAATTATGAAAGGAGGCTGACAGTGTACAGCCCAGAGTGCTGGTACAAAGCATGCACAAGATGTGCTTGCAAATCACCAAAAAGCTTTGAACTCCTAGCTGAGAGAGATGTACTGACTCAGGGGGAGAACCTCTTCAGAAAACTGTCCTAAACAAACAGTATTTTTCTACGCTTAGAAATCATAGAATCACAGCAAGGCTTGAGTTGGGACGGACCTTAGATCATCTAGTTCCAACCCCACCAAAATCAATACATAAAAGTAAAATAAAATTTTTAGAAAGAAAAAAAGGCAAAAAATAAGAGAGGCATAAAACAACCTCTGACACTCCTTTAAGGGCGCCTCTGATTCAAATAAACCAGAATCATCTGTTTAAGTGCTGGCTCTTTTCCTCCTATATAGGGGACAAACAACAGCGAATTTGAGAAGTCCTTGGAGTCAGGGTGGAGACATTTTGCTCACTGCTTCTCCCTCAGGGATGAGCCACCCACCAGTGCAACCTGTTGCTGGTTAATGTGGTCAGGAAGGCTTCTTCCTGAGGATACATCCAAGAAAGACATCTTACACTGACACTACCTTTCATGTCATGCAAAACTGTTTTCTCGTGGTTTTGCTTTTCTGCCCTTAGCTGACATGGTTACCAGTGAAAGCAGCAGAGGGTCCAGAAGCAGGAGCTTCCTGAGCTCTCTGCAGCTGACAGTTTCCTCTTCTCCTTTTAATGCCTGAATTCCCTTGAGTAAACACAATATTTGTCTGAGCCATGACTGAAGACATGTTTTCTTTGCTGCCTTTGAAAGGGGCCATGTTTTTGTTCAGATGCTGTGTTAATTCTGTAAAGAAGTGGCTTTCCTTTTGACACTGCAGAGAACCAACACGTGTGTCACCGGGTGTAAAACAGGACTGCCCTCTAAAGTGAGACACCTGAGTGTGCAGGTCCCCACCTAGGTGGGCAAGCTGTTTCTGCAGCCATCAGGAAGCCAAGGCTCTGTTCAGCTGCCCGTGACTGCAGAAACCAAGTGCCCACACCAGCATTACACCACAGTGCCATAACACTCATGGAAACTGGGCTGGGATTCAGCCACCCTCAGCACCAGAGACTTATGTATGAGCATATACATCAAGCCCCCAGCCCACCTGCAGACTGCCACCAGTGCACCTAAAGCTAAATCCAGCCTGTCAGCTGAGGTTCCTTTACCTGGCCCTGAGCACCCAGAGCCATTTGAAATGCCTGCAGGGCATCCACATGGCTGGAAAAACGTGACAGCCTGTGGGAAAACTGCCAAGCAGCATGTCCTGAGGCATCTCACATGGCAATTAATCCCTGTGCTTGGGCATCTGAATCCCACTAGTAAGCTCTAAAGCCCCACATGGATTTGGGAAGTTAAACGGGAAGTTCTTGTGGATCTCCTGGTGCTCAGTCTTGGTGTAGTATTACCTTTCCGAGACTGTGGTGTACAAAGTATGCTTATTTGGTTGTTTAATGTTTATAAAGAAGTTTGGGATCCATTCAGGTAACAACACTACCCACATATAAAGTCATTATCTCCAGAGCTTCCTCTGAAAATCTTGATATTTACCACCCATTGGCATTTACATAAAGTATAGTATTTGCAGTGTAACCTGACACTTAGGATAGGAAAAGTCAATTTAACAGCCTGAAGCAGTAAATGTTAAAATGTGAGTTTTCATTTACACAGAAGTCCTGGTATCTTTCTAGAACATTGTGGAAGGGACATGATGTGAACATGCCAGGATTTCTCTGACACTTATCTCATTGTATCAGATTAATTTGTTCTTTTTCAGGATACACTGAGCTTTTTGGAAGAAGCAATTTCTCTTTCACTTTGTAGCAACTGAAACTGACCAGCAAACCAAAATGTTCGTGACTACAGGCTAATTACAATTCTTTATTTCTTCTTTGCTTGGAACAGGTGCCTATTCCCTGTCCATTCGAGACTGGGATGATATGAAAGGAGATCACGTCAAACATTATAAAATTCGTAAACTTGACAATGGTGGATATTATATCACAACTCGGGCACAATTTGAAACTCTTCAGCAGCTGGTTCAGCATTATTCAGGTAATTTTTCAGATTATACATGGCACTCTGAAGTATTTTAAAACAAAAGTGTTTGCTGCTGAGCTGATGTATGTGTAAGATGCCCTGAAGAGTCATTTGATCTATGACTCTTGCTTGCTGTAATGCATCTTCTGTTATCCCTTTGCCATTACAGTTATGAATGTCTTTGAGTGCCGTTCACAGGAAGCAGAGCTTTTAAAACCTAACACTTTACTGAACTAACGGTTTTGTCAGCTCTCCCTCTTCTAAACAAACAGAATTACCGAATTTGGCTTGCACATCTCCAGGCATGAATTCCCTGTGAATAAGTGAGTGATAATATGTGCCATTTTGCAGCACATTATTGCTGATAAAGCAAATAGGAATTGCATTGTGGAATTCAGTTGCCTAAAACAATGGCCAAAAGGTTTGCATATATTAGATACATTGCATATACTTTCCCACTGGATTTTTGTTCTGTGTGCTAAGTATTAACATTTAAATTATGTTAAATAAATAAGGCAATATGTGTGTTCCTTTATGCACACTATTTGTGTCCACCCACCAAGCTTTTTCTTTTATTATTCCTGTGAACAAATTGTGGCATGCACTATTCCACCCTAAAGTACATCCTGTTGTCAATGGCAATTGCTGTACAACAAATGCAACTTCAAAGCCCCCCAAACCTCTGCATAGGACAATTGTTTCTTACACAGAATACTGCTATGCTTCTCAGCATGGTCGTTTTTTAAGCAGAAATTTGTATTTTGAATTATTTGCTCTTTGGGGTTTTCTTTCCTTTACTTTAGCTTTTCATGATATTATTAACAGATTACCCCAAATGCTTTCTGCTCAAAAACTTTTCATAATTTTTACTTGGGAAATCAACTTCTCTGTGGGGCATTTTTTCTGTATTCTTTGTATTCTGTCTGCTGTATTCTTATGCTATTCATACTAGACATCTGGCTGTCTTCTCCACCCAATTCCTGATGGGTGTATGCTGCCAGGGAGAATTTCTAGTTGTTTCTGGTGGCTCTACTTCGAGCTAAATAAGGTATAAAAACTCACATAGAAGGAAGATAATTTACAACCCCACTATTCCAGTTGGTATATGTCAAATTTTAGTTTCCTGTGGTCAGCTTATTTGGGTGGCATATTTTCCATGCACGGATGCAGAAACAAATAGCTCTGGAAAGAGCCATTTCTGTGCAACACGGAGGCATTCTCAGTAGGATCTGGGCAGGGTAGCTCTGGAGGCATGCTACAGCACTCCAGAGGTTTCACCTGGGATCTGTGGGACCCAGCTGAACACAGGAGCCCTCGTTCCATGCCAGCCCCAGCTGACTCAAACCATAAGGGCTCCCTCTAACTGCGCTGCCTGCTCTGCACTCTGAACTGTGGGAGAGCCACAGTGCACAGCTGTGCTAATGAATGTGCTAATGGAGCTTGGTGTTGCAAGGAGCTTCGTTCCTTGCCCACCTTATCACGCTGAAACAAAACGTTCACCTGCATACAAAAAAATTCTGCACAGAAGAATACAGATGATGTTTCAGTCTCAAGTGCAGTTGCAGTTCCCCACCTTGTTCTGCTCTGCTGCACCTGCTTTAAGGTGCAAGTCTCTGTTCAGGCTTTATATTGTAGTCTGCTTTGTGCAGCGTGGTATACTCCTCATCAATATGTGTGTGTATATATATTTATAATATATATATATATATATATAATTGTTTTTACTCTTGACAAAATATCTTGTGTGACTTCTGTCACAGTTCAGTCTTCTGTGAAGCTTTGCAAGAGGTAATATAATGAACCTGCCCCAAACAATGTAGGACTGGCTCCACGTGCTAATCAAGGTTTGCTCTAGAAAAAATATCAGACTTTGCATGACACCTACAAAGACACCTTTTCACAGAGCAGAATGCAGAAAATGCCTTTTCCCAAGCTACAGAAAATCCACCAAATTTTCACAGCTCTGATTTTTCAGAATAAAATAATTAATCATCTCCGTGTTGCTTTTACTCAGTACAGAAACAATTCAGTTTGTAATTTACAGATTATTTTAAAAAAGCTATACTGTACCATAGTAAACCAGTTCCTGAAGAGGTTATCTTAATGCAGCATTGTGGGAGGAGTGAAGTCCTGAGTCTGCAAGAGAAACCATGGGAGGTCACCTTCCATTTCAGGCTGTGCAGAGACTAAAATATTTCCTGTTCTGTCTCAAATGAATACATTTCAATGTTCAATTCCTGATCTTCCAGGATGCTTTGTGGTATGCAACTAACAGCTGTTGTGAGTAGCATTGGTTTTATGCTTACTGTATTTGTTTCATGTCACACTTTTTTTTCTTTCCTCTCCTTTGCTGTTGGCTTCACTTCTGGCTCCATCAGAGAGAGCTGCAGGTCTTTGCTGCCGCTTAGTAGTCCCCTGTCATAAAGGAATGCCAAGGCTTACTGATCTGTCTGTCAAAACCAAAGATGTCTGGGAAATTCCACGAGAATCCCTACAGTTGATCAAGAGACTGGGAAATGGGCAGTTTGGGGAAGTATGGATGGGTATGGAGCAAAACAATTATTCTAAAATAGCTCTCTGTGTGGGGATTACAAGATGGAAGGTGAAAATGTAGGACATTGTGACCCACAAGAAAAAAAAAAATTGGTAAAGCTCAAACTGTTAGGAAAAATGTCTTTGGAATCATGTCCTTGACTTTGAAATTCTTTAATCTTCAACTTTCACTATAATTGATGGCAAAAGAAAACTGGAATTCCATGTTTCCCTGAAAGGTCTTGATTTTGACAAATTACTACTGTCTTAATAATAAATCAAGGCTCACATAGTAATCTCTTGGCTATACCAAGAAGCATTTTTCTGCAAGCTAACAAAAGAAGTCCTTACCTCCAGCATCCAAAAAACAGTGTTTGCAAATGAACTTTAATGCAGCACTGAGAGACCCTCACCTTCCATCTTTATCAATGCATGCATTGTTTTGGATTATAAGTGTGTTTTTTTTATTAATTTCCTCTCCTATAGAGAAAGCTGACGGTTTGTGTTTTAACTTAACTGTGATTGCTACGAATAATACCCCACAAACTGTTGGATTGGCTAAAGATGCATGGGAAGTTGCACGTGATTCATTATTTCTGGAACAGAAGCTTGGTCAGGGGTGTTTCGCTGAAGTGTGGCGTGGTAAGGCAGAGAATATATTTTACTTTGGATGGATCTTTTAAGGCCCTCTTGGGAGAAATAAACATTTCAAGTATAGATCTTAAAGCTAAAAGATCAGAATAGTATGAAATGTTAGTTTATATTGCCTGAAACAGTCAAACCTAAATACAGCAATCCATGGGGAAGCTTCCTTTTACTCGCACACAGTGGTATGAGAGGTTAAGACATTAAACTTCACTAATTGCATTGGGTTTATTTGGGACACTACATTATTGCTAGGCATTAAAATAGGAATGATGCTAAACCTGTAAGGCAAAATGGCTAACCAGAAATTAATCTGGTAAGTAGACATTTTTCTTTTCTCGTGTGTTGTTGCACTGATGGAATCAGACCCTGAAAATGTTTCCATCCACTCTCACAGTTGAAAAATAATGGCAAATATCAGCAAGCTGATATTGTCAAGCTAGCCTTCCCATGCATCCACTTCTTCAAGTCTGTTTGAAATTTGTATCTGCAGCAGAACCCAGTAACTCGACATAGAGACCAGGGACAACAGAGGGAAAACTTGCCAGGCCCAGCTGAACCCCCAGTTGGAAGTCCAGAAATATTGACCTTTTCCAGATTGACTGATATAGGTTTTTGCACACTGGCCAGCTTAACTTACCCATCATGGGCCTCATCCTCTTAATAAGTATAAAACAATAGTAATTTACAATTTACATAAATCTTAGTATGGCCATAGCATTGAAACACAATATAGTGGCCATTTCATGAGATGTGACTCAATTTCTATGCCAAATCGCATTTTGTATAGACTCTAAAATTACCAATTCAAATATTCAAATATGTTGTTTCTTCACAAAAATCTGAGGGGGCAGTTTGACCACTCCTTTTGTTGCAGTGACACAAAAATATGCACAGCCAAAACAACCAGTGGGTTCTCCTGGGTTCTTGCAGCTGTTTCCCATTGCAAGACTAGAGCAAGGAACACAGCAGCAAGTCTGTGAGATTTACACAACTTATAGACTAAAAATATAGGAATTTATAGAATCTCACAGAATTACAATTGATCTGTTGCAAAGAAAGCTGCCTACATTTCCATTGGCATTTCCAGATAACTGCAGTTTCTCCTTCTTGTTCTCCATCTTGAATGCATGCACAAGTTGCCAGTTGATGTTAATACTTAGTGGTCAGCTCTGTGTGCCATAGATCTTAAACTGATAGAACAAGTTAAAGGAATAAATGTAAAAAAAAAAAAA
>VZTR01011351.1:646918-738623 GCA_013400775.1 Chaetops frenatus
AGAGAATCCAGCTGTGAGAAATAAAGTGCCAAGTACCAGTACCAAGTATCTGTCAGAAATGCAAAAATTATTATTACAATTATGAAATTATGTTTCTTAATGTATAGAAAAAATACGTTAACAGCCCTGAAGCATTACCAAATTGGAGTAGATTAACACAATAAAAATTAATAAAAAACACATTAAGTAGTAACTAACTACATATGGGAGGAATTCAGAGGGAAGTCTATGCTAATTTTCTATTAGAGAAATATACCAAAACAGAACAAGAAAATTTAAGAACTTAAACTGGAATCAGGGCTGAGAGGAAAATTTAACATTTTTGTTTGATTTTCTTTTTTTTATACTGGAAAAATTCATAAAAGTATTTAAAAACAGACTTGCTGAGAACATTTTACAGTAAAAGAACGAGTCCTGGGATTTTTATTAAAACAGAGAGTACACAGTTATTCCTGTTAATACACGAGGTGAAACTCTATTTTTTTAATGCCACTCTGGTGCCCATGAAACTCTGGGCTCATTCCTAGTTTATATAATTTGTGATATCTCTGCAAAGTGGCCGTGACTGATGGCAAACTGCAGTCTGGAGCCTCAGTGACTCGAGACAAAACACACTCCCTGTCACCCATCAGAAAAGATTTTGGCCACTCTGCTTGAAATTGGAGGCAAAACCACATCTTTCCCAGCCTACACAGGAGTGCCACTAGAGCAAAGTCCTGCTTCAGCTCTGGTTTGAAGGACTGAGAGAAATTAAGGCTTCAGGAGTCCTCCTGAAGCATGCTGGGGTAGCAGAGGTGGTAACTCGAGGCATTACTCCACTGACAGTACAGGGATACCTGCCACTGAACTGGCAGAAGGAAATCAAGGCATAATGAAAACCAAACTTGCACTGCACACTTCTGTGCCTCAAGGCCCCCCCAGACATTTGGGATTGCCCTTTAAAGGTGAGGAGCAGCACAGGAGCAGCAGCTCCTCCACTGCTCTTCCACTGTCCTCAGCCAGGTAAGGCGGACCTGGGACCTGAGCATTTGCAGAGAAAAGGACCCATTTTATGGCTCATTTTATATTCTGGCAGGTTGCAAAAGCTCATGATAAAGTTACTTTGGCCTAACCAGTCCCCATGCAGTAGCTGAGCCCTGTTATTGTTCATGTACTTTTAACAAACTGGATTATTTTACACATGACCTTTTTTCATGTCACAGCCTTTGTGTACTCTGCAGGCTTTCTGCTATCCTCATACTTAAGTGCAGAGGGGTAGTTTTTACCCAATGTGATTAATTCCTGAAGTCATTTAGTGTTGTTCTGCCTTATCACACAGCAGCTCCCTATCTACAGATCACATTCAAAGCCATGTCAGCCCTGACTCTGGCTAGTCTGGGCCAAGGACAGCCAGAAGGCACTAGGAAAGTGGTATTTCTGCCCATTTTAATTTTCCTTCCTTTTCCTTCCCACACTAAAAACAAACAAGAAAACCCAAAACAAAGCATAAAAACCCCCCACTGTTAAAACTCTTGGGTTTTCTTTCTTTCCAGTCCTCCTTTTCCCCCTTGCAAATACCCAAGTGAAGCCCCACCTCTTGCAGGATGCCCTGAGTCAGCCTTCCCCAGCTCTCTCCAGGTTCTTGTGCAGGCTTTTGGGTGTTCCAGAAGGCTTGGTAGGTGATGGCTGAAAAATGATGCAACTTGTCCATTTCAGTGCTGACCACAAGTAAAGAGCAAACTGAAGTGGACAGGAACCACCTCATTTTCAATCAGCAGCTCCTGGGGATAAGGAGGGGAAGGAAAAAGACGCATTTCTGTTTGGAAACACACCCGTGTTTCCAAAACGAAATCAAGTCAGAATTTGTTTCTCAGGAGGTTTTTTTTTTAATGCTGTTTTTCATCTGACTCAGAACAAAACCAAAATGTTAAAATGTCTTGCAAATGAGAAGTTTTGGGTTTAACCAGTTTTGTTGTCCAAATCAGTGACTGGAGCTGTGTTGTTGTCTGTAGCAATTACTTGTTAGCAAGGGAATACACGAAGATGGGTTTCAGCAGTCCCACGTTTCTTACTCAGAGAAGGTTTCTGTGGAGATCACTGGAAACATTGTCTGAGTAGGACAACGACAATTGTGCCCCGGTGCCAATGGGAGTATTATTTTTCAGTATAACAGAAAAAGACTAAAATATGAGGGAGGTGTGGGAGGAATATAATGAGAAGGCAACATGGGAAACCAAACTTTTTTTAAAAACCCTTATATTAAATGTCCTTGGGTTTGTTTTTTTTCCTTGCTTACATTAGGCATCAAGCAGAAAAAGGAGCAGAAGATATTTAATTAACTAAGTATCTGTGCTTGTAGGTACGTGGAATGGAAATACTAAAGTGGCTATTAAGACCCTGAAGCCTGGCACCATGTCTCCAGAATCCTTCTTAGAGGAAGCCCAAATCATGAAGAAGCTAAAACATGACAAATTGGTCCAACTTTATGCTGTGGTATCCGAAGAGCCTATCTATATTGTCACGGAGTACATGAGTAAAGGTGAAGCCAGAACTGCTGTGCTTCATAATGTTTTTTCTTTATTGGTGCTCCTTGGGGATACAGAGGGAGGTGCAGCAGGGTGCAGTTGAGGAAGGAGAGAGGGAACAGGAAGCTAGAGTTACCTCTGGCTTCAGAAGAATAATGAATTCCACTATGAACTGGGCCCAAAACCTGATGTACAAGGAAAATCTGTGCTGGCTGGAGGAGAGAGAAGCTGGTGCAATCTAAGTGATTCCAACTGCATCAGCATCTCAACTTCACTGACAAGGGATTTGCATTTTCTAGGTTTGATGATACTACTTGCTGCTTCCCAAGATCCTAGCTTTTCCTGGCATCAGAGAATTCCTAGGACATCTTCTTTCAGTGCTTACTTATTGGCCTAGGATTTCTGTTTCTTCATTTAGCCCATCCTGAGTCCTGTCACAGCACCTCATTCTCAGATCATACTTCACCTTCAGTCCACCCCATTTATCACCATAATACATGATTTGGGCATATTATTCTTTCCCTCCTCTTTTTCCTTCGCTTTCCCCTTCTCCCTTCTCTCTTCCTGAGGCTACTTAACTGGTAACAGTGTTGTGAAATGAGAAAAAGAAAACCTTTTGCTCCGTCAGATCTCCAGCAGGGGTGCTGAGAGCAGAGCAAAAAAATCTGCTTGTTTTGGAAAAGCAAATGAACCAAATAGGAAACATAAGCTCTCACAGGGAAGTTTCATTGTACATTGGAGGATACACTGAAATTTTAAGTGCATTCTTTCAGTCTATTTGGAGTTGACTTTTATTTTCCTGGCAGGTGCTTGCCCACCTCCCTCCTTAGAGGCATCCAAGCCCTGACTAACTCACACTTTAATCATATGTCTCAGTGACAAAGCATATGCTTTTTCCCTTTAAAAATAAAGACTTTTCAAAACCCTTCTGAAGTATGGGGTTTATTTTGGCTTACTTTACTGGTTTGTACTGTAACATTTTACATCTTTGGATCTGAGCTTGAGGCTGACAATTTATCAAGGGAGAAACGCTTAATCATCTGTCTTTTTCCTTTATTTATTAAACTAATTCACTGACCTTATTTAAAGGAGACTGCCACACTTCTCTGTTCAGATACAAGATTAGGACAGAGGCTATAACATCCTAGGCTCTATTTTTAAAGCAACAGGGTACTTTCTTGTTTTCCCTTGCACAGGAGAGCAGTGTTCTTGTATCTTTTGCTAAAGTTGCTTTCATTTCATCTCTTCTTTGTCTTCTAAAATTAATGCTTCATGCTGTATTTAGGGTTACGTAGAGAAGGAGCACTACTAATTTCTAAGGAAAAATAGCTTTTGCTAATGCTATCCCCCTTGGGTTCACCAAGCTCCAGGCTGACCTTTCTTTTGGAGCACGTTGAGATAGGATCTGACTTCTTCCATAACTTGTGTGGCTTGGAACTGAGCTGCTGCTCTGCAGTTAGCTGAGGCCTTTAGAGAGCAGCAGGTATGCAGTTTTAAAGAGCACTGGAAAAGTTAAGAAAGATCAGCTTTCTCAGTAACAGTCAGGAAAATTTAAAACAAGGCTGTTTCTTTTCCTTGCATCTCTTGCTGTATTAGTGGCACATTCTTCTGCAAGCCAGCTTAAAGAGTGAAGCAAATACAATAGGAGAATTCGAAAATACTATGGGGTTTTTTGAAACTGTCCCTTGAACTTGAAATGTTGCTGTCTTTAATATTTCACATGTTGCTGCACCTACATTCTGATGAGTTGTTTTCCTAACATCTGTCTATTGTGTCAACTCTGCATTCGCAGGGAGCTTGCTAGATTTCCTAAAGGATGGAGAGGGAAGAGCTTTGAAGTTACCGAATTTGGTGGACATGGCAGCCCAGGTCTGTCTTCAGAGTACTGAGCACTGTACATGTTTTATAGCCCATGTATGTATGATTTTTATTTTTTTTTCCTAAATGCACGGTTTGTCTTTCCTGCTGCTGGCAGGTGGCCGCGGGAATGGCGTACATCGAGCGGATGAATTACATTCACAGAGACCTGAGGTCTGCAAACATCCTGGTGGGCAACGGCCTAATATGCAAGATTGCAGACTTTGGATTGGCAAGGCTGATTGAAGACAATGAATATACAGCCAGACAAGGTAAATGCAGCAGCAGGTGTAGCACTGAGTGTCACTCTTGTGACAGGGAAAGAGTGGAACATGGTTTTGAAAAGCTCTCTTCCCCTATGCTCCAGAGCTGCTTTCAGTAAATCCTCAACTCATATTAACTCCTAGTCAGAAGTTCACTGCTGAATGCATGTCATAAAGAGAATGGCTCATTTTGTTGTCTTTTCTTTGAAAACCAACATGAAACAAAGGTGATGAGTGAGAACACAGCTGCAAGTGACAGCAAAGACAGGATCTTCATGGTGCCATAGCAGAGAGGATATTTTACATACTGGTTATGAGAGTCTGAATGTGGTAATCCAGAAAAGTGTATGTAGGGTGTTTCTTTTGTAGTGTGCCTTCTAGTATTTACTCACCCCTATTACCACACCTGTACTATTCTTATTTTCTTTATTTCAAACAGGTCAAAGAGTTGTGCCTCTGTGCAATGGAGCTGTCTCTCTGAGCACTGTTTTCTTTCTTTCTCTTTCTTTCTCTTTCTTTCTTTCTTTCTCTCTCTCTCTCTCTCTCTCTCTCTCTCTCTCTCTCTCTCTCTCTCTCTCTCTCTCTCTCTCTCTCTCTCTCTCTCTCTCTCTCTCTCTCTCTCTCTCTCTCTCTCTCTCTCTCTCTCTCTCTCTCTCTCTCTCTCTCTCTCTCTCTCTCTCTCTCTCTCTCTCTCTCTCTCTCTCTCTCTCTCTTTCCCTCTTTCTCTCTTTCTTTCTTTCTTTCTCTCTTTCTTCCTAAAAAGTTATTTTAATAGAAATGTCATTTTCCAGCAGTACATAGGGTGCTGGGCACAGACGACCACTGATACACTATAGAAATGTATCAGAGAGTTTTGTAGCTTTTTCTGAAAAGCATGTGTGTTCAGACTGAGCCATGGCACAGGCTCTTTGTAGTTATTCTTTACAAGTCATGCTTAGTTGTCAGATGTGGGTCCAAGTTGCAGAGCTACAGTCCTGTTCTCTTTCTGCTGGCAGTACTTTGGTAGTGCTTGCTCAATATGTGTTGATAAACACCACTCCATCCTTTCAGTGCCAAAACGAAGGAGGATCCCATTAAACCCTGTTGTACATCACCAAAAAGCACAGGCCAGCTAAGTACTTCATAAACTGCATTTACTCCCTCCTCTTGTGAGTTTCTTCTCTTGAGCAAAGTCCCTGTTTCAGCATGGACCCTGCCATTAATTCTTAGGAACAGCTAACCTCTTTCTGTAACTTTTTCTCTAAGTGTTGACAGAAGGAGCCAGAGAGTTTCCAGCATGCCTTGCCCTGGCCTGGGAGCAGCAGCAGCTCTCAAGCTGTTCTCACCCCTCTGAACTGCTGTCAGCAGTACCCAGTCACAGGGCTGTGGACCACAGGCTGCATCCACCCTGAAAGGTGCCTGCTTCACATTCAGACAGCGAGGCCTGGTTATATTGGTGGGGTCCTTGAAGAACCCGTGATAGATACTAATGCAGAGCCTTAACCACTCTTGATTTTAGCCTGAGGGTGGGAATTGCTTCTTGTTAGAAAAAAATCGGCTTGTGTCATTCTCTCTGGAGCAACAAGAGTGTCTGGAGAGGCTCTGGTAGACAGAAAGCTGCCTGCTTGCTGTTCCCCTGTGTAAAACCAGAAGAGTTTTCCCTGAACAAGACAGGCAGATCCAGTCTGCAAAATGGCTTTGAAACAGTGTCCTATATTATCTCAATTTCTGCCTGGTTTGCTGCCATGTCTTTTGTTCCCTTTGGAAACCACCCAATGTACAGTTTTACATGACTAATTATTTGTTTTCACAGACAAGTATGTGACCTACTTCTGGCCAAATCTCTTCAGGCTCCTGATCCCTAGGAAATCCTATGATGACCTGTTTGCCTCCCAGTTTAAATGTCTCAGAGTAGTTTTGCTCTCTTCACATATTAAAAAAGCTGTGAAAACCTGCCTGACTGATATTGAGGAGAAGTTTAGATTTTTAAATAAAAATCACTGAATTTGGGGTGAGGAAACTTTGAGGAAAGTGTAACAGCAGGCCTGGCAGGGAGAGGGAGCCTAGCCATGGGTATCTCCTGCCCTTCTTTCATGGCAGAAATCATTTGTATTGAGGAAAAAGTGTCTGGGAAGAGAGAATTAGTTTGGCTTTTAAAATGCATTGCTGATGATCTGGAGATCTGAGTTGTATTTCTCTGGCTTCATCGCCCGGTGCCAGGATGGAGAAGTCACCCATCCTTCCCATGCTTGAGGGCAATGAACAATACTTACTTCCCCTCACCTCAGAATCGGGGTGGAGTCCTTCAGAGCTACAGAATTCCTTAAAAGAGAGACCCAAAGAGCTGTGACCACAGGCATCATGTAGAAAGGTTTTCCTACTTCCACTATTTTTTGTCCCTTTCTTAAGGAGTAGCTTGTTCTAGGAAGGGGTGGTTTTTTTTGACCAAGTAGCACGAACTCAATTTACATTTCATTGCAATTAACCTGGCTTCCAAGCCAAGGTGAGCCTAATACCTTTAATTTATTGAGGGAGAAACATGGTTTCTAATGTACCAATGGATATTTTTTTTCAACTGGAATTCAGTTCTGGCTTGTTTATTTAAGCATCAGTTTGAGCAATGCTTGTTGGAGACCACAGTATCAGGAGGAAATGGTTGCCTCTGCTTGTTTCCCATGACCTATTACTTCAGCCTCCAAGGGGATGCATCTGGGGACTGCTCTGTTTATCTAGCTGACTACTGCTTCAGTGGGAATTTTGACACAGGAGGAAAGCTTGGCCAGCAGAGGGGAGGGGAACGGGGAGCGCTCCAGACTGGCAGCTCCTGTGGGAGAATGGAAATGTTTTTCCTTGCAAAGTCTGAAGATTAAAGTCTCTGCTCACTCTCTCCTCAGCAGTCATCCTTCTTTTGGCTTAAGTGTGTTAGTACAGAGCTCATTGTTGGCATGGGGAAGAGGTGGTTTTCTCCAGCTTCGCTTGATCTCCTACTCCCTTCCCCCACTGTCACTTTTGTCTCTGATTAAATATTTTGAAAGGAAACAGATGGGGATGCTTTGAGCCCCAGCGGGCTAGAGTGCAGGATTCCTGAACCTGTGTGGGTATTACTTAGCCTGGTGGTAATGTTTTACTGACCGGTTTATTTTCTTTTGGGTTTGAACAAAGGAGGCCTGACTGCTCCTGATTTATGAGAGGTAAATAAAAAGCAGTTCGTTGTCTGCACTGCCATTTCTCAGCAATTGTCAGGAAGGAAAGAGATGGTCATGCCACTAATGATTTAAAGTGTGTGACTAGCAGCTATACACTGCCTTTAAAAAATACAAAAAAAAAAAAGTTCTTGGCTTGTAATGAGCATTTGGCTGCTCTTGCTTTCAGAGGAAGTGAGTAATCAAAGGGGAAAAACATGCCTGTTTAGAGTGACGCCCATTTCAAAGGCTATGCTGGGGGACTGCATTGCAGCCTGCCCCATCGGGGCTTGCTTCTTTTGCAACATCTTCCCCACACACACAGTGTCAGGCCTGGAGTCTTGCTTCCTTCCATTGGTGATGATGCTTGTGGCAGCCCTGTAAGGCAAGACTTAAAACTCCTGGTATCCTACAGGACAAAGAGGAACTTCCCATCACCTCCAGCAAAGGATTCCCGACGAAGTTCTGCTACCCTTACACTGATATGGTTCACAGATAGGTGGAGTTTCGGCCGAGCGCATGGCATTTTTGTGGACAGTGCCAGTGCTCCATAGAGTCGCTGGTTTAGAGTTGATACTATTCCAAGCAGCAGCAGCTGATACAAATTTTAAATTTTCTTTTCAAAAAAGTGCAGAGTTATTTTCCAGGCCATGTTTCTACTGCACACACTAGCAGCACTTGCAGTAGTGCCGGTCTAAGCACACATGAAACAATAAGGATCTTTCTGATGCCTTCCAGACCAGTCAGAGCTATTTTGGGAGCTAGTACGTGTTTGTAAACTCTCAGATCATTTTTGCCTCCTTAACACTTAGAAGTAACTCCTTCCTGCCCTGCTTAAAATCAAGTGACGCTTCTCAGTTTGATTTCCTAGAAATAGGCAGGGATTTTTTTTCCCCTTCCAGGCTCTCTCCAGTCCCTTTGTAGGGACTTGTTCACCAGCCGATCAGACCTGTTTTGTTAGTGACTGACTGTACTGCAGGCTGTAGCATCCAGGGCTTTGTTCTGGCTCTTTACCTGCCGTTCCCGGAGCCAGCCCAGGAGCGGACAGGAGAAAGGGCTCCTGTTCCTCAGCCAGCGGGGTCCCGGGGGATGGATCCCCGCCCCGCTCCCGCAGAGGTGCCATCTGCCCTGCGAGAGGAGCGCGGCCAGGGCAAGGGGAAGGGCGAGGGGCAGGGGGGCTGCAGGCGGGGAGCCAGAGGGGTGCTCAGACCCGCAGTCCCGCCCCTCGCCCCCCGCTTCCTGGGGAGAGGTCCGCCTGCGGAGCCTGCTCCTCATCGCTGATGTTTGCCAGGCTTGTAATTTCATGTTCGTTCTTACAGCACAAAAAGATGTAATTGCACGGCCCCTCCCACACGGCGCTCATCATCGCCTGCCGGGGCTGACTCGTTTCCTGTTTCATGCTTGCTTCAGCACTTCGATTTTACCTTTTGCTGCTTTCCCTTTCCAGCCCCAGAAGCAATTCAGTGCCACTCTACGTTCCCTGATTGCTAACCCAAGAGCTCCCAGAGTTTTTGGGCCTTAGAGCTTGGGGTTCTGCATTGGGTTTGGTTTTAAGGTACAAGAGGCAGCAGCTTTGTAGCATTTCCAGAAACAGGATCATTATCAAGCTGGCAGTGGTTCTGGGGCATGAATTTCAGAGGTTTCTGCTTCATCAAGATTTAGATCTGAAAGGAAACCAAAGCTCTGAGGGATTTTCGCTTGCCTCAGAAGAAACCATGCTGGGAGTTGTATCTCAAGGTCACTCAATCATCCCAGCCCCCTCTGCTCCTTCTCATCACATGACCTGCTCATAGCCAGCAAAGAATTAAAGCAGGGCCGTGGATTGATTTTTCCCAAGGAAATCCTCCTGGGAGATAACCTGTGTGAATGCCTGGGCAGAGCTGGGCAGAGGTCCCAAGAACAGGGCTGAGCCTCACAAAAATCCTCACAGGCTCAGGGCTGTCTGCTCTAACCATAAATTGTATCAGCAGCTTTGGTTTCACGTGGTTACAAGCAGTGCAGAAACCCAAAAAAGGCTTTCCCCGGGCTGAAACGTTTCAAAAAAGAAAAAGGAGACTGAGATAAAAGCTGCAGATTAGTGCCTTGTTTTGGGGCAAAGACAGGCTATTCTGACCTGATGAATGCCGTGTGCTGTTGGTGTTTATGCGTGCAGTTACTGATGTGCTGGTTTGTAATAAAACAGGGTCCAGCAACATAAAGAGAGAAATCCCTCCCCCACTGATCTAAAATCTGCCTTCAGAGCAGGAGATGGGCTGCCTTGTCAGCTGGGGTAATTTGGCTTATCAGATTTATTAACATGCTTGCCAGTAATACACGTTTTATCTGATGCTGTAATTTGTTTGCAGCACAAAGTCAGTTTGTTTAATAAGCTTCTGAGGCCTGGGCAGAGGGAGGCGGTGGGTTTTTTAATCAGTGTGTTGGGAAGAGAGTAAGCACAGGAACTGTGTGTCCATCAGGAACCACGCACAGCATTCAGCCTGTGCTAACACTCCATGTCGCTACAGCAAGCAGGAGCCTTCGGGGCAGTGCTCCACACGTTGGGGAATTTTTGTGCCTTCACAGCAGTGCAATGTCTCTGTCTCCAGTGCCAGGCACTGAATGAGAGGCAACACCTTGGAGGGATCCCTGTTACACAAACACACACCCCCGTTCACAGAAGCTGTGTGTGATCTCCTTGTGTTATGGCAGTGCCTGTGTTGTACCTGCAGGTGACCCGCCTGGTGTGTCCTCACTCGTCTCTGCTCTCCCTTCACTTACAGCTCTGCCATACTGGATTGCAGACTCTCTTCGACCATCTAGCCTCCAACATGTGTTGCAGGGCCAGAAAACCATGAGGCAGGGCTCTGCTAGCAAGCTCTCTGCCAATCTTGCATTTTTCTCCTCCCCATCTACCGCTCCAAATCTATCAGGAAATACTGCACAGACTGCAGAACGTGATTTTTTACATTAGTTGCTTTAGACAGAGAATCATCCACAGCAGGGGCAATATAGAGAAGCAATGAATAGCTGTCCTGTCATTAGAAAATCCTCAGCACAGACCATTTGTCTTTCCAGCAGTGCTCATCACACTCCAGTGAGAATTGTACTGCTCTAGCTCTCAGGAAAAGGGGTGTCCTGGAATTGATCCCCTTCTAAGGGACTTACCTTGCTTCTCATCCTCCTGTGGTTTGACAACACACCACATACTCATCTCCCAGTGACACACTGGCAGTAGATTAAGGAAGACAAAAATACTGGGAAAGTTGGCCACAAAAGAATCTGAAGAGATTTCCTTCCTCCAAAGATGAGTTGTAGGTGGTTGCTGCCTTTGCTACGTACCTGAGTATGAAGCTCAAGGGAATTACAGCAGATCTGGCTAAGTTTCTCAGAAAAACACAGCTGATTAAGGAAAAAGAGAATTGTTGAATAAAACGCGTGCAACATGCGATCAAGCAAACCCCCCTGCATGGCCATGTCACACAGCACCAGCCAGCCAGCGCCCCAGGCTGCAGGCTCCTGGCCAGCCCGGAGCTCTTCCTTCATTCAGCTGGCACGGGGGGTGTGTACAGTCTTGGCTGCACGTAGGAGAGAGCAGAGGCACACTGGCCCTCACGCTCAGGGCTGCCTGCACAGCCCCATCTAAAGGCATGCACTGCAGGCCTGGGGAACCTGACCACCACATACACACAGTTTTTCCAGGGACTGGCATGAGCTGTGCAGCCCCAGGATCCCCTGGCAGCTGGAGCAGCCAGCTGCCAACCCCACGTGGCTGCTGGTGCTGCTGAAGCAGGGCCAGCTTCCAGGACAGAGGCTCAAGTGATGGCAGCTTCTGCTGCGGAGGACTTGCACATCACAGCCAAGGCAAAAAGAGAAGATGAAGTTCTGCTAATTTTGGGTCTTGTAAATTAAGATGGGTCACACAAACAAGTGTAAGTGAGGGAGATTGAGACCAAAGCCAAGCGCTCAAATTTCACTTCCTACTTACATATCAACCAATGAAAATACATAAGAGACAGGACTTTAAAAAGTCAACAGGCATGCAAAAGTTCTCCAGCACCTTTGCAAATCTAACCGGTGATGTGCTAATGCTTAACTAGACTTAAATTCCTGACTTCAGGTATTAGGTTTCTGAAACTTTCTCTTGCATCTTTTTCATCCTTTAGCATGACATTTTCAAGTCATTTAGCAGGACTTACTTGAGCAATTGCAATTCTCCCTAGGACAAAAATGTATTTGTTTCTGAGTACTAGTCTCTCTTAGGATCATTTACAGAATTCACAGAATTCACAGAATGTCTAGGTTGGAAGAGACCTTCAAGATCATTGAGTCCAACACATACCTTAACACCTCAACTAGATCATGGCACTGAGTGCCACATCCAGTCTCTTTTTAAACACATCCAGGGATGGTGACTCCACCACCTCCCCAGGCAGACCATTCCAGTATTTTATCACCCTTTCTGTAAAAAACTTCTTTCTTATATCCAACCTATATTTTCCCTGATGCAGCTTGAGACTGTGTCCTCTGGTTCTGTCTGTTGGTGCCTGGTGAAAGAGACCAACCCCCACCTGACCACAGCCACCTTTCAGGAAGTTGTAGAGAGTGCTAAGGTCACCTCTGAGTCTCCTTTCCTCCAGGCTAAACATCCCCAGCTCCCTCAGTTATTCCTCACAGGGCTTGTGCTCCAAGCCCCTCACCAGCCTCGTTGCCTCCTCTGGACTCTCTCAAGAGTCTCAACGTCCTTCCTGAACTGAGGGGCCCAGAACTGGACACAGCACTCGAGGTGGGGCCTAACCAGTGCCGAGTACAGGGGAAGAATGACCTCCCTGCTCCTGCTAGCCACACCATTACATGTAGAAACGAAAAAATTTTAGGTCATCGAAGTTTTACTAAGCAAGGAGATCAGAATTACCATGTTTACTTTTTACTCTAAGTCACATCAGACTGGGGTGTGTGGCAGAAGATACGGGACATTGAGCACGGGATGTGATGGCAGAACAGCACCAGCAGGGAACTTTACACAGTGCCATAAGTTCACTCCCTGAGAGTGATTTGTCCACGTTGAAAGTGAAGGGAACTTTTATGAGAGGGTGATGTGAAGTCAAAGTCAGTCTGTTTCCAAATTCGAGAGTGTTTGTCACTAGGGATCAGCAATAAGCAATGCAACTCTTTTGCCTGTATGTTAATACAAGGCACCAGGGAAATGTCTGCATATTTTTTCGTACGTGCTATGAGTTAATTATTACCACAAGACTTTTCTTTAAAGTCATACTGAAAATATTTTCCCTAAGAAGACAGTCAATGATTGGAAAAGCAAATAAATCAGTGTTTAAAGGCTTGTTATCTTACCATCCTTACTGCAACTGGCTCCTGCAAGCTCTGATGATGGATGAGCACATTAGAACTGCACGTATTTAAGGCACTACAGGCTTTTCAGTGCCAGGAGCTTAAAGTACAATGTCAAGTTATAAATCACAGGCCAAAGTTGTGCCTTGACATCAAGCACTCCAAGCAACTCGAATGGCAGTATTATTTTAAAGTCTTTGCATGTTTCTAATGAAATATTTGATTTGCTTTTAATTTGTGTTTTCACCATGTTAGTTTGCTTGCATTTTGCTCAGCTTGAGCAGGCAAACTGGGAGGTGCCTATCCAGTATATCTCAGTTCTGCTTATATATGCAAATATTGCAGGGAAATGTTAATTTAAAACATTTGGGGAGAATTTATTTCTATTATATCTGGCTTATTTGTTTTTAAAACTGTGGGGTTTTTTTTTCATTTTATAAAACTTTACACTTGAGTTTAAATGTCCTCTCCTTCTCTTGGGATGTGGGACAAACTGACCCTTTCCCTGCTTAATCTTTCTTCACTGACTGTACTCCATGGAACTGTTGGTTAACACTTGTCTGCAGCTCCTTCCACCTGCACATGTTGCAGAACACAAGAGTCACCTGTGACCTGGTGCTTTGGTTCTCCCTCTGTTGTGGTTAAGACTCATGTGTTCTCTCTTTAGGTGCAAAATTTCCCATTAAATGGACTGCGCCAGAAGCAGCACTGTATGGGAGGTTCACAATAAAGTCAGATGTGTGGTCTTTTGGGATCCTACTGACAGAGCTGGTAACAAAAGGGAGAGTGCCATACCCAGGTAAGAAAAATGTCCTGCTTCACCTGGAAAATTGAGTGGGAGTGGGCCATATGTTTAAGCTGGAATGTTTATTTTTATTCACTGAGCTCAAAGGAGAATGGCTATAATGCGTAAGTTTTGTGTATGCTTAAAACCAGTTCTGACTCAAAGCTGCTTTGTGATGGTTGTGATAAAAATGACAATTCAACATATTCATTTCTGCTGTTTTAATTGTGCTCAATTCAATTAATATAATTTCTAGACAACTAATGAAAGCAGTGTAAAATTATTATACTCTGTAACAAATAGCTCTCCACAGTATTGCATTTGGTTTAAGATACCAACAGTAAAACTCCCACAGAGGCCTTACTCCGTTTATTCTGTCAGTCTGGTTCACTGCAAGGTTTGATGACTGTCTGAATGTCTGGTATTACCAAATCTCTTTTTCATAAACTTGTAAATTTCAATCCTTGCTTTTGAGATGGATGGAAAGGGAAGAAAATAGTTCTGTAATGTGCAGACCAGAGCTCAAGGTAGGGTCACAGCAGGGCCAGATTCTCTGCATGGGGGAACTGGAGGCCCCATGGCTCTTTGTTGAAATCCTGCCAAGTGTCCAACGGATTAAGATTTGTAGGAGGGGGTGATTGGATCTGCCTATGCAGAAAGAGCTTTTCATTCTGTTGCCCCCCTGAAGATTGTAGGCATTCAGGTGAAGAGGAAAGGGGTGAGGTGAAAGCCATGCATTAAATGAAAGAGAATTTAATCCCTTCTTTTTCTCATCAGCAAAGATATTAACAACAGGTGATACCCTGCATTTAAAGGTGCATCTAGATGCATTTTTATTCTTTTTATTAAAAAAAAATTCTCTAAATACTCAACAGTCTGGCTATGTGCACTGCAGCTGATTTAATGGAATGTGCCCTACAGCAGTTTCAAATTTTCCAATCTGTGCTGTGATCAAGCAGACAGATACATATATCAAATTGAGCAGGTGGAGTTCAGTTTATCCTGTGGTGTCTCACACCACTTCAGAAGCCTGAACTCAGCAAAACTAATCTTCCAGGCTTTTACCAAGAATTTCAAGTTTGCCAGCACCTAGCAGCCAGGAGCTGATATTTGAGAAGAGAGTATGGGGACTGGAAGGCACCTCATGATCAGCAGTGAACTTTGGCATGATTAACAGGGAGCAGCTTAGCAGAGGTGTGGCTGTGACAACTGAATGAGGTAGCAGAAAATATGATGGCATGTTTCTGAGGAATGGATGAGTCCCTCTGCCCAGCACTTCCCCATGGGGGGTGTTGCCTCCAGTTAGAGCAGCTGTGTCTCCAGTCAGCACAAAGGTCTTCCTGCCATAAGGATTCCTGATAGTGGTGTGGGGAAGCTATGATTTCTGCAGGTTTATTGAGAGTTAAATGCAGACATGGCATGGTGTGCAAAGGTCAAAGAGAGAAAAAATATGTATAAGCTTTAGTTGATGCAGTGTTGCTCCCAGAGGGTGGGCAGTGTTCCTGACTGGCCTGCAGGGATCCTCTAGTCACTGCCAGCAGAGTGGGTGCACAGGGGCTGCCACCAGCCAGGGCAGAGTTAAGGTGAAAATACCATTCCATGCAAAAACAGCCATCTAAGCCCTATGCTTACTCACAAGTCTGTAACTGAACAAAGGGTTGGCCATGGCTGCAGAGGATGTCTGCACTTCATAAATGTTTCTTTCCCTCACCAAAGGAGAAGGAGTCCACAGGATGTGCGTTTAAGTGCTTGCAATATATAACTTCTTGTAGGAGCCATGACAGTAATCTCAGGCATGGGCTGTGTCCTGAAATTCTGGACAGTTTTATTAGGTGGCAGCTTGAGCACATCAAAGACAACCAGCGGCATCTCTCCTCTTTCAGCACCATCCTACCCCTTCATCCCTCACTACATAAAGCCCTCACATGCCGAAGGTCCTTCTGGCTCACTCTGTTCCACCTGCACTAGGGAGACACCAAGTAGCTGGAAGCAATTTTTTGTGTGTTACATATCACTAAGTCAGCAGTTTTCTGGACAGTCATGTACTGCCTTGGTTACACCCTGCCCGGGCTCCATGCCAGGGCCATTCCTCCCCACCAGGACTCCCTTATTGCTCATCTGGGAGGTCTTAACCATTCTCACCATCACTCCCCTCTGCCAGTTTTACCTAAGGGCAGCCTGGATCTTGCATTTGAATGTCCAAAATCTTTACAGATTTCAGTCCGGTCTCCTTCCCCAGACCCTAACTGGGAAAGCTCTTATAGGCTGAGGCAGCAGTGGAGGGGAACTGGGGCCTTCTCAGAAGGATCTGTCTTTGCAAGTGGATTGAAAAGAGAGCTTGGACTTTCCAAGGTCTCAAAGGCCTCCTGAGTTCCTTAGAAAAGGCTCTCTTTCCCCCTGGCATAGAAAGGACCATTGATCTCCTGCTTTATGCTGGAAAGAGGAAGGACTTTGTGAAGAACTAAATTTCACGAATGCATATCTCTGTCTGAGATAGGGAGTAGGGTTCAGATGCACCCACAGGGCTTTTCCTGCCATCATGGCATGGCTTGCACAAGGAGGAAAAATGGGAGTCAATCACCCTGAGAGGTGAGACTCAGTCCTCTTCACCCAAGTGGACAGCCCATAGGTGAGAGACTGCGGTCTGTTGGCACTGCCAGCACTTTGGTACCTAAGACGTGACACTGAAAAATGACAGCCTCAAAACAAAGAGGTCAAGCAGCTGTCTGTGTGCTGTAATATCCAGTTTCTGAAATAGATGTGGGCATGTTGTCCTGGTGTTCCTGCTTAGAGCTTGTTAAGGCTGGGGGAAGTGGAGAGAGGCCCTCAGACAAAGGGATTGCTCTCTTGCTTGACAAGCTCTTAGTGCCTGGAGAAGTGATTTATAGCACACATCCCAGTGCTGGGGTGGTACCCATGCCTGCAGGACACCATACTTCGTGCCTTCCCATGTCTGGAACCAGGCATTGTTTTAAAAAAACTTGTGTAGAAGGAGGGAGACGCATAATGAGTAGGACAGAGGGAGAAGGCAGGCAGTTTATAGGAGGGAAACAGACTGGGTAAAACAGAACTTGCCATTCTTTGTCCTACAGCTTTCAACCAGTTCCTGTCCTGATGCCCTATTTTGGAAGAGAGGCTGGTGCAGTGCTGAGATATATGAGCAGTAAAGATTTTGCTGGTACTTCATAATCAAGCCTTGCCCCAGACCCACAAGCAGGACCAACTTTTTGGCAGGTGTCCTCATGTTCATAATTCAGCTAAGCCTGGTTCTCTGTCAGTGATCATAATGGGCCACTGTGATAACTAATTTATGCCCTTTTTTTATGCTTTCTTATCCTTTTCACATGGCAACTGATTCAAATAAGCAAATTTCACAGTCTTTCACGCAGAGGTTCTATTTCCACTGTTACAGTAGAGAAATGAAAAATAGATAGGGCCAGAGGAGGAGCCAAGCTTAAGAAATAGTCTGCTTAGTGGACCTTTTTCAGTGTCAGTTTCTTTTCTCTTTGACAAATGCCCTTCCCTAGCAGTAGTTGGAGAATTTGTGGGTTTATAACATGCTGCCTTTTGGATAGGCAAAAATCTCAGCCACGCCGAAAAAGCACCTCTGACCTTGCCACTTCTGCTTTCTGCTGCACTTGTCACGTCAAAAGCACTTTCATTTTAAGTCTAGTGTGACAGCCACCACAGTGCTACCCACATTGCTGCCTCTGGCCAGGCAAGTCTTTGAGTCAGGGCTCCAAGCAGCCCTGCAGCCTTTGGGCAGCTGTATTCAGCCTCCTCATCCCTGGGGGAAGCTGGGCCACGAGTGCCAAGCCTGGGGCCAAGTACATATCAGTACCAGCACAGGTGGGTGTAACATTATCATGGATGGCAAATAAGAGATTGAGAAAGATGTGTACTCACCACATAGGATAGATAAGGTCAGGTGGGTTTATTTGTAAGCAAGGAAGCTCCTCTCACAAATGATGTAGCTCAAGGTTGCATCTATTCATCTGTTATTTCAAGCAAATAACTTATTTTAAAAAACAAAATCAAAGCAAAAAAGCCCCAGATATTGATAGTCTAGCTTTGAGGATGATGAGATGTTGGGGATTTTCAGGCTTTAATTTCTAAGTGAAGTGGCATGACTTCCAGAGTTTTAAAACCTGTTACTGCTTTTCCACAGAAATAGCTAGGTTTGCATTGCACTCAGTAAGAACAGCATTCAGAGGCTGTCTCCCCTCAGAAGCAGCTTTGCTGTTCCCTTCTGTGCACGGTATTGGTTTGAGCATTGGTCTGAAAGCACAGAGTGGGGCTGGAAGGAGCATCATTCTCAGTCTGTGTGTGGGCTTTGCGTGGCCAAGCTTTCATAGTGGGGGGTGCCTAAGAAGAGGCCCTGACCTTGTGGGAGGCCCGTGGAGAGAGGAGCCCCTGCTGGAGCAGCCTGTCCTTGAAGGACTGCACCCCGTGGAAGAGTGGCCCACGCTGCAGCAGTTGCCCCTGGGATGGATTCGTGCTGGAGAAGTTCATGGAGAACTGTCTCCCACGTAGGGATGCCATGCTGGGGCAGGGGAAGGACCCCTCTCCCTGTGCTGCAGGAGAAACAAGGTGTGATGAGCTGACTGTAACACCCATTCCCGTCTCCCTGCACCACTGGGGGAGGAGCTAGAGCTAGGAAGGAGGGAGGGGTGTGGACAAGGTGTTTTTTAAGGTCTTATTTGATTTCTCATCATCCTGCTCTGATTTTGTTAGCAATAAATTCAATTGATATCTCTAGTTCTAGCCTGTTTTGCCAGTGACATTATCTGGTGAGTGATCTATCCCTGTCCTTATCTCAACCCATGAACCCTTCGTTATATTTTCTCTTCCCTGTCCAACTGTGGAGTGAGAGAGAGGCTTTGGTGGGTGCTTGGCATCCAGCCAGGGGCAACCCCCTAGAGTCTAAGAGAAGAAAGCAAGAATAAAGTAGCCTAAAACAATCACTCTCCTCACTGAACTTCACATGTCCCAAAGTAATCTGTCTAGCTCATTAGTTTGGATGCAGGGACACTCCCTAGTTACAGTTTCCTGTCTTCTGGAAGAGCAGCATTGCCCAGATCCATGCTATTTCCACATCTGCTGTGGCCCATCTAATCAAGCTCCTAAGAGCATACCTAAGTACTTTCCAGTGTTTTCTTTAGCCACAAATGGAAGCTGCACATCCTCTTTTGTGTCACAGTGACTCCTAAAGTAACTCTTAAAGTCGCTGTAATTTAAAGTTCCTACAACTTTTTTAGGAAAAGCCAAGCAGTATTGCATTTCTGTCCCCAGTCTATATGGGCAGTAGATTTTTTATTGTACTGAGCATTAGTGTGGCCATATCCTGTGGCATCCTGAGATTATTGAAGGTTTCACTAATAAAGCTGGATGGTGGGAGGTTATTTGATTTTTGGTCTTCTCAGGGAATAAAAAGCTAATGGAAAAGTCATCTTTTGGGAATTGGATGTTTTCTTCTGGGCCAAATCATAATTCTAGAAACATCATGAGCACAAACTGATTTTTCATAGAACTCTAGAATGATGGAATAGTCTGGGTTGGAAGGGATGTCTTAAAGGTCATCTAGTCCAATCCTACAAAAAGCATGGAATCTCAGGTTACTCAGAGCCTGAACCTGAATGTTCCCAGGGATGGGGCATCCATGACCACTCCAGGCAACCTGCTCCAGTGTTTTACCACCCTCATTGTAAAAAACCTTTTTTTTTTTTCTTATACCTAATTCAAATTTAGTCTCCTTCAGTTTAAAACCACTACCCCTTGTCCTGTCCCTGCTAACAGGCCCCCTTCAAGGACTGAAATGCCACAATAAGGTTTCCCCAGAGCCTCCTCTCCTCCAGGCTGAACAATCCCGATTTTCTCAGCCATTTCTCAATTCAGGGCCCTTCTCTGGACTAGCTCCAACAGGTCCATGTCCTTCAGGTGCTGGGTACCCCAGAGCTGGATGCAGCATTCCAGGTGGAGTCTCACCAGAGCAAAGCAGAGCAGAGGGGCAGAATCCCCTCCCTTGCCATGCTGCCCACACTGTTTTGCATGCAGCCTAGGACATGTTTGGCTTTCTGGGCTGCAGGTGCCCACTGCCAGCTCATGTCCAGCCTCTCATCCACCAGCACCCCCAAATCCTTCTTGGCAGGGCTGCTCTAGCTCTTTTCATCCCCAGCCCACATTGATACCAGGTGTTGCTCCAACCCAGGTGAAATAGCTGCACCCAATGAAAGAATATTGGTGAGTATTTTATTTCACAGATTTAAGGATTTTAGGATAAGCTTTTAAGGGGTCTGGAAGCATACTGCAAACAGAATGTCATTTATTATTTACTAAGATTTGAAACTCTTGGGTATTCATTAGGAGAGACGAGTTGTACAGACTGCTCAGATATTCTCTCTGTGCTGTTAGAAGTGCAGATATGACTGACTCATGCTATCAAAAGAGAAACACTAGAACTTGCAGGATAAGTAAGTCCATAGAATAGGTTTGTAAACATAAATAGGCCATTTAAGACGTAAAATGTGTACCTGAAGCACTGCTATTTTTATAAGTCTGACTAACAATCCAATAGATTTAGAAATACAAATCTTTGAAACTCTGTTTTTAAATTAGCAGGTCACGTCAAAACCAACAGAATTTCTTTGGCAAATGCTAGGTGCTTCAGCCCTTGCTGGATGTATGAATTCCAGTGAGGAACATGAGGATTACTTGGTTTAGTTTCATAGCTGGGGTTTATTACAAGGAAAGGGAAAGGGAAAAGGAGAAAGGGAAAGAAGGGCATTTTCCTGGATTAAACTATGATGAAAAAACCTGGCTTGACTCACTTTCCAGGGACAAAAGAAATTCCTATGATTTCAGACAGCAATGTCTCTTTCATGTTCTTTTTTCTACCTTTTTGTTAAACAAAGGGAAGTGAAGAGCTGTTTATGTTTTTTCCTCCCCCTTCTGTCTCCTCAGGGTTTTTCTTCCAGCACACAGTTCGTTATCAGGTTTCAGAGTGTGCTTTGCAGCACTGAGTAAAAATACCAAACATTTGATATCTTAGAACAACAAATCAGTTGGGAAGGAGCTTTTCTGCTGCTGTTGCTTCCATCCATTTTGTACTTAAGGATGTACTACCAAAATAAAAGCAAAGAATGCAGTTTGTTAGTGGTTATGTATATACAACAGATGATTTACTGGTAACAGTTATTTTCATAGCCTTTAATATGTAAGGGAAGCAAAGCACAGCAGAAGCTCTCACCCCAAAACACGAGGTAATTCAGCTGATTCAAAGACAAGGATATGAAAAAAGGTGCAGATTTTTTGTTCAAAACACAAATTTATAAAATTAATAATGAGAACACAGTGTGAACAAAATGCACATTTTTTTTCTTGTAGTATCTTGAAAACAGCAAGGCCAGAAAGTTTGGGTTGATGCTGCCTTGGGTTTGTGACGTCTAACAGACCAGTAATGTTGTTTTGTAGTCTAATGAAAGAGTAAAATATCTTTGAAAATGTTCTTTCTGGATAGTGAGGAACACCCAAATGTTTGTTCAGTGTGTTCTGGCTTGTTGTGAGCCTCTGTGACTTAACAACATCAGTTTGGAGCCAATAATACAGGAGAACCTTAACTCTCTGCAGAATCTGATGTCTTCAGAGGCTTCTTATTAGTATATTTTCATCATTTTGAAGACCTAACCATAGTCCACTTTAAGATCCATACAAAGCCTTTCCTCCTAGTTATAAACATCTTACACCAAAAATACAGTGGGTGTATGCAGCTGATAAATGAAGCACAAGAAACCAGTGCTGAAGTGTTGGTCTGCAAGTTAGGGAATAGTGTAAATCAGTAAACTAACCTTTCTTTTTGCAATTATCCCTGCAAAAGAGAGTGTTAAGGAGAGGCCTGTAGGAGGATGAGACAGTTTTCTGGAGAGGCTCCTCCAAGCACAACAGGCAGCAAAAGAAACAGTGCCATGCTTTTTCTTTCTCCTTTCCCTTCCCTTGCAGTAAAACCCATATATGAAACTATAGCAAGTACTCCTCAGGTTTGAAAATGGGAGGTGCTGCAGTAAGCTAAGCAGAACCATGCTGTGACCACCACATGGATAACTGAGAGCCTAAATATAAATATAAGGAATAAACTGGGAGACAATGCCATGGGTGGTTACAGTGGCAGGATAGGAATCTTGCCCAGATGCTGCAAATGGATATCAGTAGGAGGAAATTACCCTGACAAGGTAAGAGGAAAACAGGTTTCATAATCCTAACATGAGATGAGAATCTAGATGTGGATGGTCAGGAAAGGCTGTATTTTGCAGATTTTCTTTCAAAGCATCTTTAATAATTAAACACAGCCAGGACATGAGGATACAGACTAAAGACCAAATCCAAGGTTACAGCCAAGTTACCAGCCTAAATGCTATGTAGTGTAAGGACTTTATTCTCTGCCATAGCTTAAGCCCAGCCAGTAATTTAAATACCACGCAGACACTTGCTCTCTCCCACTGCCCACCCCTGGCCCCCCAAAGGTGGGATGGGGAAGAGAATCAGAAAAAAGGTAAAACCTTTTCTTCTTATCTTGACAGGGTAATATCCTCCTGCTGATATCCAAGAGGTTGAGATAATGACAGTTTAATAACTGAAATAAAATAAAATACAATATTAATTTTAATGGAAATGAAAAAGAGAGGCATATAAGCCAAGAAAAACAAATGATGCACAATACAGTTCCTCCCAGCTTCTTGTGCACCTCCTCACTGACAGAGCACAAGAAACTGAAAAGTCCTTGACATAAGGATAAACTCTCCTTATGAACAACTAAAATATCAGTGTGTTACTGACATTATTCTCATACTAAATCCAAAACACAACTTTGTACCAGCTACTTGGAAGAAAGTTAACTCTATCCCAGCCAAAACTAGACATTTCTACGTGTCAAAGTGTAGAGTAGATAAATGAATCTGTATTGAAGAAGGTGATTGAATTATTCCTCACAAGTAAGTTTACAAAAAATACGAGGTTTGGGGTTCTGGAGGTGGGACAAGCAAACTCTTCAGAAGGACACCCTGAAAGAAGAAAGTGGAGGATTGCCTGGGAAGAAGGATAGTGTCATGGCAGCCAGGAAGAGGATAAAAGTGCAACATCAAGGTGCTGGTTTCCAGATTTTGTCACAGAGAAATTTAAGTGTCCCTGCTGGTTCTCCTGCAGAGCTGCTTGGCAGGACCTGCTAAGTCTGAAAATGAATCCTGCAGATATTTTTCAGCAGGGAACTGGGGCAGGGCAAGCACAAATCTTGCAGTCGGCATGCAGTCTTCCTCTGAAACACCTCTGGATGCCTGTGGTACCACTCTTACCTCTGGTACTGTTAAAAAGAGTGCTGGGAGAGAGATGTAAACTAAAGTGGAGGGTGACTGCACTTAATGTTTGGTGAAAAGCACTTTCATCAGAGGAATCAAGGGGTTACATAGAAAAGAAAAAGTAGCAAAGGGCTTGGCCTTACTCTCAGAGTCAAGCAAGATGAGTCACCATCCCTGGAGGTATTTAAATATCTGTAGATGTGGTGCTTAGAGACATGGTTCAGTGGTGGACTTGGCAGTGTTAGGTTAACAACTGAACTCAGTGATCTTAAGGGTCTTTTCCAACCTAAATGTTTCTATGATTCTGTGAAGGTAATATAGCTTTTAACTTTTTTCTTTTGAGAGAGAGAAAGAGAGAGCTATGGTTCTTTAGTGGAGGTGTTTTGCTTGGCATTTGACTTGTCTTGTGAGCAGCTTTGTTGTGTTTTGGTTTGGGAACAGTCAAATATGACAGAAACTGTACTAATCAGCACAGATAGAGGGAGTTATGAGTTGCAGGTCAGCAGCAATAAGCTTCTGGGCTGACATTGAAGGCAATGCTGCTGGACAACCCTGGTAGCCAGGAGTAGCAGAGTTTGTCTTGAAGTCCCTGCAGCATGACCCCACAGAATGCTTTCAGAAAGGCCCATGCTCAGTGTGAGGGTTTCAAAAACTCATCCTAATTTCTAGAACTTTGAATTTTCCATTTTTTGCAATGCATTTGTTTTTCTTAAGCACATCACATATTACATTTCACGGCTCCTGCTGTCAGAGAGGGAAAGCACCAAATCCTGCCCATTGTGAGTAAGCCAAGAGGGTAACCATGGGAGCAGTGTTCTGCTCGTCACTGGATCCTAATACCCTCTACTGAGAAAGAAAATTATCCAGGTTACATTGCAGTAGATGAGGAGCTGAAATAGGACATCAGTGTGGTTGTGTTTTGCTTGTCTTACCAAAAAGAAATTAGTATGATTGAGCAAACCACATGTATTGTAGATATAGCTATACTTGGTTAGTTTTCCTGTAATTTACTGTGAGTCTGTGTGCCCTTCACAGGCATGAATAACCGGGAAGTCTTGGAGCAAGTAGAACGAGGTTATCGGATGCCATGTCCTCAGGACTGTCCCATCTCCTTGCATGAGCTTATGATTCACTGCTGGAAAAAAGACCCAGAGGAGCGTCCAACTTTTGAATATTTACAGGGTTTTCTTGAAGACTACTTCACTGCAACAGAACCCCAGTACCAGCCCGGCGACAACCTGTAAATCCCTGGTTTCCAGACACTGTCATGAATTACCAGGTGCTTCTCAGCCCTGTCCCACCTGCTCTCCACCCTGCAACTCTGTGATCGGCTTCTCCAGAGTGCAACATCTTCCAGCACTGCAGTGCACAGGAGGGGCTGAAGCTGGGAACTTCCACAGCCCTTGCCTACGACCACTTGTCATAATAATCTGAATGTCCTGGATGAAAAGGAGAAAAACACTCGTTTTTTCTTAATCAAAGACTCCAAAACTGCATTGTATTGATGTTATGTAAACTGCAAAACCTCTGTTCATTGTAAATAGTAACTCAGTGCCAATAACTGATCCTAGTGCTTTCCTTTTTTTAAAATGCAAAACCTATGTGATTTTAACTAGTCTTCTCCAGATTCAACTAAAAGTATTATTTTCCAGAAGTGGCCTCTTTGTCTAAAACATTTTTTTTTCATGTTTTAACAAATAAAAAATCAGGACAGGTGTTTGGGTTTTTGCTTTTTTATATATAAAATATATATAATATATATACATACCTGTACATACAGTATATGGGTGCTATTGCAGAGGAGGCTCATTTGGAATTGAATGAATCCTGCTGCAGCTGTACCCAGAAAGCGATAATTTTACTGCAGACATGAAAACACTGGTGGGATTCTGAAAGCCAGTGATCTAATTTTTGGCTTTTGCCAAGCATGATTTTTTTAAATTGGATTGCACTTTTTGTTTATGATTATGTACCTGTAGATGGTTGTAACTTTGCTCTTTCAGGAATCACGTGCTGTATTTACAGTAATGTTTCCAATGTTTGACAAGTGTGTGATGATTTGTTCTTGGAATTAAAACGAACATATTTAAAGCAAGAAAACTACACCATCACCGTTTGAACTGGAAAATTGAAACTGCAAGGACTTCTTGTATCAAAACCTGTATACTGAAATGTTTCAAAAGGATTTATTAAGCAGTGTAACCACATTCAGATGGTCTTAAAATCATAGCATTTTAGCCATGTCCCCCTGCTAAACTGTTGGTCATGCAACTAGGATTTTTCTGTTTTACGTGTAACATTTTTCCATTGTAAAATAAGTGTGTTAAGTGTCCTGTACTGCTAATGAAATTACTTTCTCTGTGTCTGCAAGTTCTCCAGTGGAATTACTATGCACTTCTTTACATTTCATGGGGGATGCACAGAACAAAGTATTACCTTTTCAGTTGTCTGTACCAGCCTTGAATTACTTACGTTTAACCAAAAAACACAAAAAAAATCCTTTCTATTTCTATTGAGTTTTTAATACTGAGTTGCAAATTTTAAAGTCTTAATTACATTTTGTTATGGTTTATTTGCAAGTTTACATTTTAAAACTGTTTAACTTTCTTAATTTAGTAATTAAAAAAAAAAGAGCATTTTACATTTGGATAGTTGTTTTTTTGTTTAAACTGTGGAGCTAATGGTGGACATGAGATTAAAAACTTCTCAAGAAGGGGTGTCATGCCATTTGGGGCATCATATTTCATAGGAGTATGCAGACCAGTTACCTATGGGACATAATTTTCCAAATTATGAAGTTAATATGTTTTTAAATAGCTGCAGTTCAGCTGTAAGGAAGATGGCTGAATGCATAGCTAGTCTCTCATTTTGCTCTTCTACAGCAGTTTGTTCTTTATTAGTTCTGTTGCATTTAACATGAATACTTTTACATTTACAAGTGTGGCAGGAAAAGCTTTTCTATGTCTTGTATTGCTGTTCCGCTTTAAAAGATTGTGGCCAACTAAGACTTCCTGACAGTTGAAGCCTTTTTTTTTTTTTAATTTAGTACTTAGATTGTGAATTTATATTCTGAAGATTCACACATTGTCTAAAGAGAACCTTTCTTCGTTTGTGAAAACTAACCCAATAATTAATTGAGATTCAGAGAACAAATTGTCATCATTGTTTTAATATTTTCTATACAGAACTTTGACTGAAAACCCTCTTGCAAAGGAGGCTTCCACACTTAGCCTTTCTCAAAGTGTGAATTTATATGGCAGTGTTGCTTGTTACCAGATTTCCATGATGAATTGGTTAACGTTTTACATGTAGAGTCTATAAGTAATGTTATGTACATTATATATTCAATGTTGCTGTACCTGTAGCTGTGGAGTACTGAAGAGGCCATGATCCTTGTTGGACTTCTAGCTTCCTCTTAGTACTTACAAAGCAAGTCGTGGCCCTCTTTTTTTTCCCACAGCTACCCCCCTGCCTTAAAATATCATCCATGGAACTGAGGACTCCATAGTAACCCAGCGGGCTGGTGAAGCCAAAATGTCACCTCCTCAGCCCAGAGCCTGGTGGCGAAGCGTGGCCACTCTGCCGAGTTCCTTAGCAGCCTTTGCTATGCCACAAACTTAAGTGCAGTTTCCACCTGTAATGCGGGACGAGCCTAAAACGTTAGTTTGCCTATGTTTCTCGTTGGAAGTAAGACTCAGATGGGGCGTTGTTGGGGTTTTATGGCCTTTATTTCTGATTCTTGGGTTTGCTGTTTCCTGTATTGCCATTCGGTCTCCGAGTACCACGTTGGTCTCTGCCGGATCTCTGCCTGCAGCTGGCTTGTGTGCAGACTGGTGCCACTGTTGAGTGGCAAATCCAGACCATTTCTCATCGGTAGCTCTTCTGCTTCTTTTTCTTAATGTTGGGAGTTTTGTTGTTTGGGTTTTTTAATCTCTCAAATAAAAACATTAGCAAAAAATTTAAACAAGGTTGTTAGGTTTTTTTGCTATAAATTAATAAAAGCCTTTTCTTAAGCACTGTGTGTGTACACCACAAGTAGTTGTGTGGTGACTGTAAAAGTAGAATTTATGAGATTAAGAATCTTCTGTTCCTTCCAATAAATTTTTTAATGTAAAACTAAATAAATTCCACCGAGATAAAAACAATTGGCCAAAATGCTTCCCCCACCCACCAGCCGTCCTGACTCCCAACCGATCCACGGCGTGGTGGCTGAGTTCCAGAAGAGGTCTTCTAGAAGACCTACCAGCATCAGAAAGGACTCCATGGAGTGACACAGGCATCTCTAAGCCAAGTTTAATCCAAGACCAGTCTCAGGAAAAGTGACAGATGGAAATGGGACACTGCCATGAAAGGGATGGTTAGTATGGTTATTATATTTCTGTGAGAAGGCAATTATGTGAGACTTGGTGGTCTTTGAAAAAGACAAAAGTTTGTCAAAGGCACCAACATGATATTCTTTGGCTTTTGTAAACAGTGGTCGACTTAGTTCTGGGTGACGCTCTGGTTTTGATTTAATTACCACTGTAGAAAAACAAAGTAAGTACAAAACAGAAAAGTGATTAGCTGCTAAAATTACAGGAGTAATCACAAATGGAAAATCTGTCTCCAGTGTGAGTGTTTCTCCTAAAGCCTCTAGACTGGAAGAGACAACCTACAGCCCAAGAAACCTGACTGCTAAATGTACTTGACCTTACTACATAACTTCAAGGTGAGTGGAAAGTTGCTCAAATTTATTTTAACATGCACAATTCTCTTCCCAAGTGCTGCAATAAAAAATGCAGCACGCTAATGAATGCTACCATATTGTACCCAAGGGGTTTAAGGGCCTCACACAAGGCTGAGCCCAAGCATGCAAGAGCTATTAGGAGATATACAGTAGCTCCTCTTCTGAAGTGTAGACAATATTCATTCATCAAAGAAGCCTTTTCCTGTCTAATGGGAAATTACCACCAGCAGTGCAGACAAAAGGATATTTATTTTCTCCAGTTGTGTCAGTTTGAGGGTCTGTCTGTCTTTCAAGAATAATTGAAGTCTGTTTGTAACTCAGAAATCTCATTGTGTTCTGCAGTCTTGGAAAGCAGTGATTATAATTTCCTGTGACTCATACACAGGGATATTTTATCACTGAGGGGACTCCTGTCAACTGGAGCAGCATTCCCTGCCTTCTTAACTGGAGAAAGGGGCACTTTAGTTTCAGACTTTTCCTGCACAGAACCCATGTCCTTTCAGCAGAAAAGAAGAGGCCCCTTGCTGGGATTCCACATGAGTAGGGTGCTAGTGTCTCCCTCTCAGGGCTTCTAAATTTCTCAGAACTTCTGACAGCTAAAACGAGGTTGATGAGGTTCATTTTGAGTGTTAGAGAGGAAATGCTGGCTTCCCTTAAGTCTGTAAGTTATTTTCTCTTGACTTCTAATACAGAGCCTGTTCTTACGAGTGTGTGTACAATTATCTGTAACTCAAAAGGAAATTCACACATAAAAACCTCTACACAAACATCAATCTGTCGCCTTGTATTCCTCCCCTGTAGCTGATTGCTTAACAAAAATGTAAAACTGGGACATGAGTAGATGAGAGGAACAAATGTTAACAACAAAAAAGCTGCTGTTTTTTCTTCTTCTTCTTAGTTTTCCTTTTTTTTTTTTTTTTTTTTTTTTTTTTTTTTTTTCTTTTTTCCTCTTTTTTTTTCTTTCCTGTGCTGGTTCCCACTACGTGATCTGTTACCTATTCCCAAGCCAGGAGAGGCGGTAGCAGCAAGCACTGCTGCTACAGCCCCAGAGACGCTGTGGATCTCTGGCTACTGCAAAGAGCAGCCTGCAGCTGATTTTAAAGTTGGAGAGAGAAAACACTTCTCCCAAAGGTATGGCTGCAGTTTGGAGCCTGCAGCAGGAGTGTGCAGGAGTGCTGAGAGAACTGCCCTCCCAGGAAAAGCAGGTCATTAGCTGGTAGGCTCTGCATCGTGTGGTGGGGAGGCAGAGCCAAAGGTTGCAGCAGCAGCTGTGTTTGCAGCACCAGCTGCGCTCACAGCGCCTGTGCTTCCTCTTGCCCAGGGATTTGGGTGATGAGATTAGAGCAGCCTGAGGAGCATGAACGGTGGTTTCTGCTCCCAAATGTAAATATCTTCTCTGCTACAGCGTAGGGGAAAATAGCGTATGTTTAAGATGGGGGGGAAAAATGACAGGGTTGGTGTGGCCTGTGATTGCAGGGCAAGTGTTCATTCTGCCTGACCAGGCCAGATGGAAGTTTGATTGTTTGGCTCATTGTTAGGAATAACTCGGCATTAAGCTCTGTGAATAGCTAAAAGGGCAAAGAGTAAAGAAATGAGATTATCCTCCTTCCTCTGCAGCCAGGCTAGAGTTTGCCAAGGGCTCTGGTTTGCTTTTCTGTGCACCAGCATTTGTTGCTGAGCTCCTACACCCAAAGCCTTGTGAAGTTTGCGCAGCAACTTATTGTCACAGCTTCACACAAAATTCCTGAGCCCTGTAATGGATGAATAAATAAATAAATAAATAAATCTAATCTGGATAAAGAAAAAAGAGTGCAGGAATGCTTTCTGACTGTTGGGGCTCAGCCTCATGCCAGAGGCCTGTCCATAAGCATTCCCTGTGCTATATTCACTACTGCATTTCAGGCTCTGGGCTGCCTTTCAATCCCACAGGCTGCTGGATTTCCCCATCTAGAAGATGCTACTCATATAGGAAGGGTTCCTGGTGTTGGGAAAGGGCTGTAGTGGTCTCAGCACTCCTCCCCTGGCATCACACAGGGCCAGGGCCATCTCTGCTCCTGAGAAAGGCTTCCAGGAGAGAGTGGCAATGCAGAAGGGGCCTGCAGCTTCCCTGGAGGCCCCTTGGACACCCAGAGCTGCCAAGCTCTGCTGGCAGCAGCTCAGGCACAACTGCATGGAGCTGCTGATGGGTCTGGGGGTGACTTGGCTGGGGCTGTGTTGCTACAGCCCATAGTCCCAGCGACAGTGGAGAAGCAGATGCTAAATCCTCCCCTCCTAAAAAAAGCAAAGGCAACGAGCCACATGGGGAACAGCTTTGTGTCTTAAAGAGAGAGGACTAGGTACGTTTGATCACACGAGAGCTCAACTGTTCCCTCAAATTCCCATGCTTTCCAAAACCAGTGCGGCCACCAGCTGAGCTTTGTCTGTGACCTCATATACATCCAGTGTATAAAACACACACCACATATTGAACATTTGCATATGTTACATGTCTTTTGTTCCACTTGGGTGGCCTTTCCTTCCCCTCCCCTCCACCTCTTGCCCCATTACTCATCCACACAGCTCCCATCACGTTATTCTGGACGTGTCATTTCTGAAGGACTACACATCCCTGTCCTGCAGAGAATGGGGGCTCTGTTACTTGTCAAATGTTGAGTGGGTAATAATCAATGGGTGACTAATTGGACACAAGAGGGAGTAAAATAGGTATTACTTAGCTTCTGCTCTTAATTAAGAGGATGCATAATGCTGTGGGGAAAATCTTAACAAATGGCAGGAGGCGTTTTTGTCATTATGCAGGATTTAATTAGAAGCATTGCACAAGCTAACATCCAGGTACTGTTTTCTTTCCTTTCAGGTGTCTCTCCAGGGTGTGACTGAAAAATGCCAAAGCAAGAGCCTTAAAATAAAGTAAGTGGAAAATATTTTTGCAGGCATGTGCCTAGCAATGTAAACAGCAAGAGATGGAAGAAAGACCCCATTTTTCCTCACAGTGTAAAAGCAGCGAGGGGCAAGCCACATGCAGAGAGCCAGAGTGAGACCATCGTGCACGTTATGCTGAGGCAGAGGGGCTTAAAGGCTCACTGCAATGTCTCCAGGTTAATTCACAGCATCAGTGTTAAAAGAGGAGCAACATGACAGTGCTTTATTTAAACAGTTAATCATTTGGAAGCAAAAATATTCATGATTTATTTCTCCAAATATAGAGATGTGGTAGGAAATATGAGACGGGATACTTAATACCAACAATTTCTTCCTAATGAAAAAAGAAATATTAAACTCCTGTAGGATTAGGAACCTTTTTTTAAAAAAAAAGTCCATGTTACTTGCCTTGCCAATGAAAACCATCCTGCACTTGAATCTGTCCTTTCTATGACAGGCCAAACATGACTCATCACATTCTGCTTGTAAATAATGTGCAGATGAGATACGAACTTTAGAGAGTTCAGAGTTTGATCTGGCTTTTCAGAGTGAAGTCAGTAGGGTAGGAAGACTTCAAATATATAAAAGAGGCCTTCAGAAGGCAATTAGGATGGCTTCAGTTTTGGGGATGAGGGAGGTTTTTGAAATGCTGAAATAAACTTGGATATCTGTTGTCCAAGTTTCCTAATCCAAAAATGAGTTACTTGACAGCAGTTTCTACAGCTTTGTGGGAGGGTGCTTAGGTTTGGGCTGGACCTTTGGAACCCACTCAGCAGATAGTGCTGTTAACAGAGTCAGCAGAGTGTGACTTTCAAGCTATTTTTCCTCTCTTTGTCAGGCTGTTAATAAAGCACATAAAGCTCAAGTGAGAGGAAACTGCTCCAAATATCTGCTGTTTTCTGGGGCTTGGCAAGTTAAAGAGGGGACAGAGATTGGTTCTTTGGCTGCATCTGCAGACACCATTAGGTCTCTACATTTCTGGATCTGGAAGTGCTCACACAAGGGACAGATCTCACAGCCAGAACCTTCCTCTCCCGGCCAACTGGCAGCTGTCTACAGGGGTGGCAGGTGGACACTGCTGTTTGCTGGATGTTACAGAGCAGTGTCCAGGGTTTGACCAGCAGAGAACAGAGGGCTGTCCATAGATATTGTCAGTGAGGGGGGCCATCCACTGCGTGAAGGGAGGTGTTGATGGCTCCACAGCAGAGTCTTTTGCAAAGAAACCCCACAAATGTGGGTACTGATGCAAGGTTCCCGAGGGACACCCTGCCTGCTGAGTGCCCATGCTGCCTGCATTCCCTGAGGAGCTGGTCAATGTACAGCAAACACTACATACATCCCTCACCTAAGTCCCAGGAAAGTCAGGCACTCCCCAGAGCAACTCTCCCTCCCTGCTTCCATCCTGTCTACATTCATCAAGGTCCTGATTTTGGCTCCTGTGTGGGCATGGGCCCCTCACCACCCTCACCCACTGTGGCACACAAGTGGCAGTGCAGCCATCACTGCTCCCAGACTGGAGGCCAGTGGCAGGGAGACTGGCAGGAGAGGCAGCCACCCAAGCCCGCTGTGGTGCAACTAGGGGCTCAGGCAGCCTTGATGAAAATGCCAGCTGTCAGGGTGTTCGTGGTGCAAAACAGCTGTGCAGCGGAGGCCACACCACAGGGATTAAACCTTCAGCTGACTCAAATGACTGTGGTTATAATGCAGCCACTCCAGCTGCAAGCATCTAGTTACTGCTCATCCCATCTGGCTCTGGCTGCGACCAGCAGGGACTGCCCAGGAAGTCTGGCAGGAGTCAAGGGCAGCTTCAGGATGCTCCAAAGGGGAGCCCTGGTGTCCTGCTGGCCTGTGCCTTGGCACAGGAGGGAGGAAGCAGGGAAGGAGGGGATCAGGGTGGCCACTTGCAGGGCCAGGCAGATGTGGGGTTTCTCAAGGGGGAAGGTAAGCCCAGGCTGCAGGGCACCACTGCACTGCCACCAATACACTCATGCTTAGTGCTGGGTTGGGGGCACATGCTGCTCCCAGCTGCTTGAGTTTTCCCTCCAAGAATGTGGGCGGTCATTCCCTGAGGGGAGGACCGAGTCACCGCTTTGCTTTTGGACCAGAAAGAGGGGCTGGCAGAGTGGTGGGCATGCAGAGAGAGCCCTTCCCGGGAGAAGGAACGCCGGGTATGTGGCTCCTTCCTCCGCCCCAGTGTCACAGGAAAGGCACAGGAAGGAGCAGCGGTGGCACTGCCAGAGCGAGGAGCTCGGGGGATGGTTTAGATGTCCCTGTGTGCACAGGCAGACCTGCCAGGCATTGAGGCAGCAGGTGGTGTCCGCCTGTGGTCACCGGGAGGATGAGAAGCCGTGCCCAGGCTGCAGCTAAGCGAACTTCCTTCGAGGAAAATGAGGCTGGAGATCAGGAAGAGCTTCTCGGCAGGGAAATGCGCTGAGCTGGGGGTCAGGACAGTGCTGTGGGCTGGGACAAAAGCGGCCGGAGTGGCTTCCTGGGGCAGCTCACCGCGGATCTCCGGAGCTACTGGTCTTCCCGGAGATGTGAGAATACAGAAGTTTCAGCTTGTAGGAAAAGCGAGTTTCTGCTCCTTGAGAGTGTAGGAGCTTGGAAGTGTCTAGAAATCTAACCTAAAATAAAGAACCAGACTAGAAATCCCTTTTTTGTTGTTCTTTATATAGTTCTTACACGCATCATGTGATTGTCTTCAGTAGCCTGAATCACAGCTGATTTAACATTTGGCACTGACAGGAAGCAACCGAGGGCTGAAAGCAAGGGATGACTTTCCCGAGGAGGAATCACACCGGGGTTCCCCTAGAGTTATTTATCCGCGGCGCTCAGGCAGAGGCCGCCCGGCTTCCCACGGGAGAGGCAGCGAGCGGCACGCAGGCACTGCCGGGGAGCTGGGAGCTTCGAAGTGTCACCCCCCACACACACACACACAGAGAGGCTCTCCCACAGCCGCCGTGCCGTGCCGTGCCGCGCCGCGCCGTGCATGCCTCTTCCACTTCCTGCTGCAGAGCCAGTCCTGCCGCTCACCTGGGAGAGGCAGGGACGCTGTCGTAAAAGGAGGGAAAAGCCGCCCGGCCGGCTGAGGAAGGAGCCCCGGGCGCGGCGGGGAGCGCAGGAGGCGCGCANGCCGTGCCGTGCCGTGCCGTGCCGTGCCGTGCCGTGCCGTGCCTCTTCCACTTCCTGCTGCAGAGCCAGTCCTGCCGCTCACCTGGGAGAGGCAGGGACGCTGTCGTAAAAGGAGGGAAAAGCCGCCCGGCCGGCTGAGGAAGGAGCCCCGGGCGCGGCGGGGAGCGCAGGAGGCGCGCAGCCCTCTCGCTTTCCTCGGGCAGCCCAGCGCGAACCTCCCTCGCCCGCAAGGTAAGAAGTGTCAGAGGTGCCTCCTCTCTCGGCCCCTGTTTGCCATCAGCTGCTGACCCACGCCTGGCTCTCGCCGGGGCTTTTTTTCCCCCCTCTCAAATTGCTGTCTCGCTCGCTTTCTCCCCCCTCTCTCGTGTCATGAGAGCCCTGCTTTCACAGATGATTACAACATGTTTCAGCCATTTCGCTGCAGTTTGTATTGTTTGTTGGCTTTTGTTCTTTTTTTATTTTATTTTTTTTTAAATCAGGAGGGGTTTGGGGTAAACACTGGGAACGGACACGCCTGGTGTCGAAATGTTGTCCTGCCTATTTACGTAGTTGCCTGGCAATGCCTGGCGGCCAGGCCTGATCCCGCTCCCGCCCTGCCCGGCTCTGCAGGCTCATGGCCCTCTCCTTTGCCTTTCCCCTTTCCCTTCCCTTCCCAGCCTGGGGCTGCATAGGACAGGTCCACGGATCTGGTGAGGGAAAGGTGGTTGCAAGGCATGAAGGAAACAGGACCATAGACGCTTTGTGTGCTGTCCTCTATAGCCTTAGTACGGAAACAAGTGGGAGCAAGGTGGTACTATTTCTTTTCGATTAGGATAAAACCAGCCATATAAAACCTGCTCGCATTTCACCCAGTTTCAAGATACAGGTTGTGTAGGGTTAGCACTGGCTGGGCACTGAGATTGGCACACCTGGGCTTACTGGTCCTTGACCACTACCGGCAACCCCTAGAGCAGAAATTCCCGTTTCCTGCAAGCCCTGTGTGGGTTCACGGCCTGGACTGGCCACAGGAGTGCCCCATCATGACCAGATGCTGCTGTGACACCCACGGCGGGTGATGCTTGAGACAGGGATGCGAGGGGCACAGGCGGCTGGGCCAGGGTGGGCAGGTGGCTGCCGATGGTGCTGCTGCCTGCAGTGCCGTCAGCCTCTGAAGCCAGGCTTGCCCTTGCAGAGTGCTGGCAGTGTCTGGAAGAATGCTGTATTTTTTACTTTTTTATTTTCCTATGGAGTCGAGTTTTCTTTCTGTTTTCCTAAGGCAGGAAGCAAGGCATGTGCAATGATGGCGTTCGTGTCTGTCAGTGCCCCCCACCCCCAGCAGTGGCTTTTGAAGTTTGGCAGAGGGTACATGTCTGCAAGATGCACACATTTCTGCACGTTTCATGACTGCAAGTGAGCGAGGCAGTTCTCACGCCAGCTGAGGGAGACACGTCAGGTCCCGCAGGCTTCCCCCAGGCCTCCCACCGCCCACGCACCCCGCAGCTTTCGAGCTGCAGAACAGGGAGAGTGCTTAGGGATGGGAGAGACATCAGCCCTGTGAAATACCAGGGCTTCTTCCTTATTAGGAGCCAGAGTCTTCAATGTAAGGCATGAAGCTATGGGAAAGCAGGCTCAGGAAACTGATGCCTGTCAGGGTGATCCCCCCATCCCACCTCACTGAGCCAGCCCCAATTTTGTGACAGGAGTTTCAGATGTCCCAGGGCCATCGGATATCCCAGACCGGGGGTTTAAAAGTGTCTGTCAGAGTTTTATCAGCACCAGAAATGGGTGGGAAGTAGCCTCTGGAAAACACACATTTTTAAGGATATGGAAGATAATTGTAAACATTTTCATACTTCACGAAGTTTAGAGAACTGGCAGGGAATGCTGCCTATATCTGAGGTGCCTGATTGAAAGCTGCTAGAGGGTGCCACCCTTCTAGTTTCTTACTACTTACTGTCCAGCATTCCTTTCACATGTACATCAATGCCTACACTAAAGAGGCGAAAAATACCAGGTCTGCTCTAGCCTTTGCGCCATGGATTGTCCAATGAAGCAGCATTAGTGCTGCAAAAGATGGTGTGATGTTTGCCTTGCAGGCAGAATTTGAAGTATGCTCTCCTGGCACATGTAGATTTTCCTGCCATGGCTTCAGAAAATACATGAGAGCAACCATATAGCTGGAGGAACGTTGTTTTCATATTCTTCTTCTAATTTTTTCAGCAGTCATAAAAATAAACATTACCTGCCCTAGAGGGCTAAAAGTCTGGGTTAGGAATGTGACACGTTGCCTTAGTCTTGGCTGTGGAGGGCACCCAAGGGAGAGGGTCAGAATCTGTGATGACAGCAGCCAAAATTTTTCATGGTGAAGTGCAAAACTATGAAGCTTGGATTTCCTTGGCAGTGCTTATTTAGGTTGTAGACCCAAACCAGTTCCCACATTTGCACTTGCTCCTGCTGTAAGGATTTCTCTGTGGTTTTTTTTTTTGAGGAAAGTTGTGTCTAGTACTTCTATAGAGAAAGCTGCGCTTAGAGCAAGTGCTCTTGCACGTTTAAGCTCGTTTCACCCCATGGCAACAGCATTCCTTGGGATCTCAGCATGTGTGTCCTCACAGCAGCTTGCAAATTCTGCATCCACTTACTCCCATCCTGCAGATGGATATCAGCAGCACCAGGGAGCTTAAGGGATTCAGCCAAAGTACGCAGGAATTATTTGGAAATCAAGAAATTCCTGTCTGTCCCCACCCCTTGTGATCTCAGCTTTGCCTTAATCTCTACCCGTGCCATTTCAGAAATGCTGTGACTGGTGAATTAAAAACCCTGTCCCTGTGTGTTGTGCACCAAGGAAGGTGAGGTTTCTTTCTCATCCTAATGTTTTCTGTTTTAACAAGGTAGACAAATAAAACTTTGATCAAAAGAGCAAAGATATTTCCCCCTCTCCAGAAGCAGCAGAGAGCACAACCATGCTCATGTTGCAGTCTCTCTCTCCTCTGTTTCTTCATGACAGAAGGTTTCTAATCAAAAGCAGATAGATGGTTTGTGTGTGTTTTGGGACAGCACATCCTGACAAGTCTTCATGCTGGAAAACAGATGAAATAAATACCTGATGGATTTTGCAATCAGCTGCAAGAAAACAGCACAGATGAGCTGAGCACAACACCCTTCCCCTTGCCTCTGTGGGAGGATTGTTAGGGGACTTTGGCCATTACTTCAAACTTGGGTGCTCAGGCCCACCTCTACTGACCTGCAGAAGAATTTGCTCCCCTTCATTTGTGCTCTCTCTGTAGGTTTCCAGGAGTAGCCATGGCCAGCAGCAGCTGGCTGTGAGCAGGAGGTCTGGGTGGCTTCCGCTGTCTCCCTGGCAGAAGCCGGGGAAGAAGCTCTCTGGGTGTGGGAAGCCTAACACGGGAGCTGGGATGGAGTTCTTCTCAGGAGCTTGAATCACTAAGCACCCACCCACAAGGGTTATTCACTGAATTAATGCACATTGCAGAACTGGGTGTATAAGGAGAGGAAGGAAAGAGTGGTTTAAGGAGTTCCCTTGACATTTTTGGGAGCAGTCCAGGCTCTGTCCCTCTAGGAAGGCCTCTTCACTTTTTACAAGCAGAAATATATGCAACAGCTCCAGCTGGTTATCAGTAATCTCCTGAATAGTCAGAGGTGCAGGGGGGATATTAAATTCTTGACGTTTTCTGGCAATATCATAAAATGACTTGAAGTTGCAGTGTTTCTGAATGAGGATGGGCACGATCTCTGCTCTCCAGCAGCCTGTGTGCCAGAGAAGGGATCAGGCTACAGGTTTCTGAGGGTATTTCAGTATGCTGAAGCATTCCTCTACCCTAGTTCTTCAACACAGGAGACCAAGCAAGTAATTTTTCTGCCCTATGCATAACTGTATTTGGAGGATAAGCTAACTAGAAAAGTCAAAGGAAACAAAATGAAACTCAGCAGCAAAAGGCAACATAAAATACAGGGATAATGGGCTCTTTTGGGTCTTTTTCCAAAAGCCAAGAACCTTCAGCTGAGCAGAAACGACACCCTGAAGTACTGCTGTTGGAGGAGGATGTTTTTGAATCATCTGTTACATTTTCAGCAATGTGGGGATTTCTCTTGGGAATTCCCATCCACATGCCATTGCCAGCATTGCTCAAAAAATGTTCAGCATGTCCTGGGGTTAATTTATCCCCGGGGCCATCTCTACAGACAGAGCTCTGCTGTTGTAACAGCTTGTCTCTCCAGCCAGGGCTACTGAGTGAGAGAAGGAGGATGAAGTCACATTTCCTACTTTTTTATTACCAAAGCCCTCATCCCCTTGGTGCCTCCTGCCTCAACCCTGTGGGAGCAGGGGCTGTTGGGTGGGTGTCAGAGCTCAGCTTTTGCTTAGACCCTGCAGCAGGGTCTAAGCAAGAACCTGTCTAAAAAACCTAGAATTATTTTCAGGTAAAAACATAAGTCTTGGATTTGATTGTCTCTTCTGTCTGACCAAATTATTTCACTCAGGTATTTGGAGTAATTTTTTAAGCTCATGTTACACAGGAAGGAAATAAGGCTGTCTTTTAAATATAAAGTTGATTTGGGAGATAAAGAGGCTTATCCATTCAGAGGTTAAACTAATAGGAAAGACATTTTTGAAATATTCTGAAGTAAGACATTTGAAGAGTTTGGTGGCTGATGATTTGCAATACAGTTTAATAAAGTCTTACTATCCCTTCTCCAAAAGTCAGACTAAATACATTAAATAACAAACTTCAAGAAAGCAAATTTGAATTTTTCTTGCCCATGTTGTCCCTTTAATTAGGTTCATGCAGTTCATTTCATGGATAGCCAGATGTTAGCAATGTAACTGAAAAAAAAGACCAGAAACTTCGGAGGTTGTGGCCTCCAAAGGAATTTAGTAACCTTTAAATCCCGTCTGACACCCAATCCAAAACCTACGGAAGTCAATAGAGAGATTTCCATTTACTTCTTTGAGCTCTGGATTGAGATCTCGGTTTCTCCACAGAAACCTGTTCTTCTTGTCATGGTGCTAAAGGCTATTGAATACAGAGGCTATGAATTCAAAGTTTTTTCTAGCATTTTCACCCAGCTACTTCAGAGACCATCAAAACAGCATCTTGGTGTATGAGGCATTGCAAATTTTTTTCTGAAAAGCCTAGTTTGCGTGTTTGCTAAGGATTGTATCGAATGGGAGGGATGATCAGACAATGCATGTGGCTACAGAGGTGGAGCTGTACCCCGGTCCTCAGCTGAGATGTGCTTTGTGAACACCAGGGCGAATTTTGCACAAGGAACCAGTTTACTGGAGATGCTCAGAGGGGAAATAAGAGTTTGCAATGTGATTTGTGCCGCTGGAGTGCGCATCATTCACTTCACGACCGAACGCACATAGATACCCACAAGTTGAAGCATGTCTGAGCAGGCACTTCAAGGCCAGCTGATCCAAGGGTCAGGTTTACAGAGCTGTTGAGATAAACAGAAGACAGATGCTTTGCAGGGCGTTTAACACCTCTCCCTCACAGGTGCTTCTCTGTCAGGGGACCACTCAGCAGCTTTACAGCCTGGTTGGTGTAAATCTGACTGTACAGTAGTGCCCTGGTGAGTCACCACCCCAGGGCAGTCATCATTTAAATTGACATCTGACCAAAGGTTCCAGGCAAAGGACACTTTTCCGCCGCTGCGCAGCGCAGCATCACGCCCCTGTCACAGTCCTGTGCTGTTGCTGAGAGCTCGAGATTTTCTCTTTCCCACCTCGTCAGTTATGCCTGCCGGAAAACCGGGACTCAGCGGGCTTGGCCGGTGCTTGTGACCTGGTGTGGAGGAAAAGGGGCGCAAACCTCAGGGAGAGACGTGATGGTGGTGAGCTGAGCGTCAGCCTTCCCAGCCTGGGCTCTGGAACGGGCTGGTTTGGCACCAGACCCAGCACTCCCGTGCAGGGGCTGCAGCTGTCGGAGCAGCAGCGTGTGTGCTGTGCTGGTGCAGCTAATAGCTGCTCTGAGGAGTTGCCTACATGGGAAAATTTACCAGTGTAATTATCCCACTGTAATTATCCCAGGATAGCTCTCCCTGTGGATGTGCTTAATATAACATAGAGTATGTATGAATATATGGCAAATCTGCACAGATGGGGCTTAAGTTACATAGAGGAGGAATGTTTACATTGCAGCCCAGCAGCAAAGCACAGTTTATATCCTACTTCCCAGCAAATGTTACACACAGAATTTTCTGTGCCAGTGGTACTTTGAGGGGGAAGTACGTGTCATTTGATCTGATCAGGAAGAATCTAAAGCCTCAACCTTGCCCTATAACATGGGGCACAAGATTTGCTTTTACAGAATTGCTGTGGAAGTGAGGGTAAAGGCTAGGACACTGCTTTGTGCCCCTCTGTGATCCTGTTCAATTCTTTTTTATAGCGTGGTCATTTAAGTTTGTTGTCCTTTTGACTTTTTTGTTCAAGATACTGTGACTGAAGTTGGGAGAAACCCTTGGACTGCTAAAAGCTCTTCAAACATGTTGTGATTTTGACTTTCTATACCATTTGCCAAATGTTGTCGTTCCTACTGCTTGAGTACTTAGTCCCCTCTCGTCTCATAGCTCTCCCACTTGGGATTTTAGCTTCTTCAATCTAATAGAAGGTAAATGGCTGGGGAAATGATGAGCACCAAGCGCATTTTTCTATACTCCATGGTAAGAGAGAGAATTTGCTGTGAGGAAGCTGAACTGCACCCTGTAAGAGGATGAAGATGGCTGCACTTCTGAAGCCTGCTCAGCATTCACCCATCACTGCTGCTGTCATCTTGACTCAGGGTGAAGCAGAGGCATCCATCATCAGGAGTCACTTGGCTGCACCAAATTTACTGATAGCAGTCCCAAAAGGAAGTGATCATTTTGGTTTGGGCCCAGGTCAGTTCTGAAGGAAGGAAAAAAGAAATCCAATAACTAGTCTCTCTAAATTGTCTTTTAATTTTCAACAATTTAAAATAATGAGAGTTGTGTGATTATAGACTAGAAGAAATGGTATAGTAAAGTAAGCAGCAGCTCTTGGAAACAAGATTTGGAGTTGAAATTACTCAGCTAGGTGTGTGGTGAAGTTTAGATCTGATGCACCAGCTGTTATTAGAAGGTCAGGAGTAAAGTAATTGCAAGTGGTTCTATTCCCTGGATCATGCCTAAACCAAACCTCCAGACCTAAGCATTCTGATCTACAGTCAGGTGCCAGAATTGCTTCTGAGAGACAGTTCATCTGCTTCTGCCCCCCTCCAGTCTCAGCAGGAACAATAAGTTTCAGAAATCCCATTAAAAACATTTGATTTGCACAACACAATTTCCAAAACTTAACTGCTATTTCTTTTCCAGCATCTGAGATAGAGTTATTTTAGGATTGTTGCCCATGTGAAACTCTGCCGTGTTCACAAGAGTCCTTTTTCTTGTTTTCCAGCTTGCTGAAAAATCCTGGCCTTGCAGTAAGGCAGCTGACTCATTTCCGGTTCAGCAAAAAGATTTGGAAATGGCCTCTGTGTCAGGTTAGTCCAAATTATAACTCTCTACAAGCTTCACTCCAGCTAACCCTCTACTTTCTTGTTTTGCCAAAAGTCATCCAGACCTTTCTTGCTGTTTTCTGCTGTCTTTTTAAAAAGCATTAAAGTATAAAGAATATAAAGAATACATACTGCTCTTCAGCATTCCAGCTCACAGCCACTGAACGGTGATGGATGATAGGCATTTGACTGTGTGGCTGTCCATCTCCAGTGTTCCTTCTCTCATTTTTTCAGGCACTTTTGTGGGTCGAAGCATACCAGTTGAAGTGGATGAATCCATGCCATGGTCCCAGTTACCTGAACATGTCTTGGAAAAGGCTTTGCAGCCTTCTGGAAAGGACATGGAGGATGAGGAGGCCCAGAGCCCACGTGTTGCTCAAACACCTCAGGCCGACACATCTTGCCTTTGCAGAGCACCAGCACATCATCATTCAGTGCTGTCTGTGGAGCCAGACAGCAGTTTGTGGTCAAAATATACTGATCCTGATGGAGATGGACGCTTCTGTTCCCCTGGTGAATCAATAGCAGGAGTATTTCCCTCGAAAACACACCCTGTAGCTATGGACAAACCAGGCATGCAGCCAAGATTGCAGCTTTCAGCTGACACCAGGCACAACTCCAGTAAATCAGAGCAAATCTTGTCTGATGTTCCCGAGGACTCACTGGAGGAGAGCAGCCAAGGGAGTTCACAGTCACAGCAACCCTCAGGAAACAGACTCCTGGCAGAGCTGGGGACTGTAGATACAGGGTACAACTCCCAGTCACATGACATCATGGGCATCAGGCATCTGGAGCCCCCCTTACCACTGGTGTCTGTGCTGAACTCTCAGGACCTCCCAGGACCACTGATCTCGAGAGAGTTTTTGGGACCTGAGCATCAGCAGTGCCCTGTGTGCCAGCACTTGCCCCATCCCAACACCCCCTCGCAAGCCCACGGCTGCTTCAGGCATCGCTGCCCAGCACAGCAGCCTCTCCCAGGACCATGTGAGTAGCACCTCTCGCCCCACAGGAGGTTCTCTGGGTGTATCTCAGCCATCCTTCACCAAGGCTGTGTTTCCAGCACAGTATGCAATTATTAAGCTCTTTAAACATCTAATTGCAGTCCATTTTACAGCTTCAGATTTTTGGGTCATGTGGCTGGACTCCCTGCTGCAAAACCTCTGAACCTCTAAGTTAAAGAGGTTGCGGTTACTCATTGAGTGCAGGCGAATGATTTTGCCTAGAAACCAGCCTTTGTTGGTCACGCTGAGCATGCACAGCCTCTCCCTGCTGTTATTTCATATTCTAGTCATTTCCTTCCTCCTTGCATCAGTCATTCGGCAGCCTCCTATACCGACTTAAATCCTGTTGTTTTCATAGATTTCCTTGCTCCCCCTTGGATCCCCAAAGTTGAGAATTTCCTGCCAGGATCAGGATGAGAGGCTACCGTTGATCCCCATAAATAGTGTCTCCCAGCACTATGACCAGACTCACCCATGTGTTTTATTTCTATGTGAAAAGAGCGTGACATCCATCATCCTCATTTTTTTTTCAGTTGTCAGCTGAAATGAAAGTTCATTACTTAAAATGGAGCCCTCTCAGCTGCTGGTGATTGTGTTGCTGAGCGCTGATGTGACTCCCTCAATATGGGCGTTCTGGCTCTGGGAGACTACAGCGCAGTTTACAGCCTGCTATTAATTAGTATTCCTTTTCAGTCTCTGAGATTTTTATCTGTTATGAAGTGAGCTTTGAACATTCAACAGCAATATCATTGTTTTAATATAATTTATATTACATGAGGCTCGTGAGACCCTGACCTGTTGTGGGTTGGCTTTGTAATAAAAAGCTGTAGGCCTGTTCTGATAAACCTTTATTTTTTTTTTTAAACCTTTTTTTGACTCCACAGCATTTATATTGCATCTGTTTAAGGAGTTTTGTCATTCCAGCAATGTGCTATAATTAGGTATATGAAAGAGGAGGGTTTCAGGAAGTCGGTTTCCAGCTTGGATTTTGGAACTTTGTAAAGGGGAAGGGGCTACAGATGGACTTTCAACAACACCTACAGCTTAACATTTGGCAAATGTGCTCTGGTTTTCTTTTGGTACCTTCTCCTTTCAGTTCAACCCTAAGCAGACAAAGAGCTAGTTGCACAACACCCCTCACTATTTACCTCCATTTACCTCCTCCACAAGCAGGCATCGTGAGAAGTAGGACATTTACTGAATGAGGACATTTTGTTTGAAAGCAGGAACTCTGAAAGGCTTTCTTTAGAAAAATTACCACCATTCCGTCCATATCCAGAGGGCAAAAAGAGTAAAATAAACTCAGATGGCTGGAGCAGATTTGGTCAGGACGGAGAAGCTGGCAACTGTGCTCCTGTTTCTCACATGCCTGGTACAGCGTAAATCACCTCCTGACAGCTCCTTGTGTCTCAGATAATTGTTGGGCAGTGGCAACCCACAACAAAGCCCTGCAGTTTGTGTGTTGCAACACGCCTCCCCTGGGGAATAGCAACTGTGCCTGCAGGCTCTAAGCTGGCTCCGGGCACCTGCTATTTGAGACAGCAAAACTGCTTCTGAAGTCAGATAAATGCTCACAACAATGCTGTGTGCCCTGGGACTGTTATTTCAGGTGTTTGTCTTTGAGGCATTTGTGGGGCTGTGTGGGCACACACGCCTGGCCACGCTGTGCTTTGACCAGCAGTGGCTGTATCCAATATACTGTAGCATCAGACAGATCCAGAGGAAGCTGGTGAAACACTGGCCTTAAAACCTGCAAACCAAACGGAGTGTCCCAGATCCCTGTCACCTTCCCTAGAGCTGGTCATGAGGAATCCATGAGGAAACCATATTGACTTGCAATATGATTCTCCTAGACCCTTTCACCCTGTCCTGTTGCAAGAATTTAATAGGGGGGGAGTGAGAAAATCTCTTAAAATAATCTCAACAAATACAATGTTGCTCACTCACAATTTCATCAGGAATCTCTATATTATGGGGTTGGTTGGAGGTTTGTTGAGTTTTTTTCTTAATCGCTGGCTCCTGGAATTGGAGTATTTCATCAAAACTTTGTTTTCTGTCTTTACCCTCCCCTTTAAAAAAAAAAAGAAAGATAGATAGTCCTCATGGCTGCTAGGGAAAGGACAGCATGACCCAAAAATAGCCGAAAGGATTTAAAAAAACAGTTTTGGGGGAAAAGAGCATTTGAGTACTGCAGCTTTTAGAGACAGCTCATAATGCCATAATCATGCAGTGCTAATAAGCCCTGCCAGGCTGGACTTTGATCTGCACACAGCAGCTTGGAAGTGCACAGAGCTGCTGCCTAATGAAAACTGCAAGCAGAAAGACTGAAGGAGAAAAAATTCTTTTTCCCCATTTGGGAAACAAACAGCTTACATTGCTTTCTCTTTCAGTTTATGCCAACAGTTCCACTGTACGATAGTTATTAATCAGTATTACATGTGGCCAGCAACAGTAAAGGTTTTCAGAATTACTTGAGCAAAATTATCACTTTGGGCTTCCCCTGCAGCCCCTTGGATGGCAATGGGAGCAGCAGTAAGGCCTTAAAAGGTCAGTTTGACAGAAAAGTCACACAGGGTGAAGTAACAAACTAAGCGATTATTTTTCCTCTTTTCATTTACAGTAATCACAGTCTGTTTAGCCTTAGTGTTGCAAACTGATTTGTTCCAGGATTTTGCATCTGCTTTCATGAGAACTTTGGGATGATTCATTTTCACAAGTCATTGCCAAAAAGAAATTAAAAAAAAAAAAAAACTACCAAAAAACACTGAGGCACAGTAAGTGCAGGGACAAGGCAGCCCTGAATGTTTAACTGTCAGCTGTCCCAACAGCCCAGCACTGAGCAGTGATCTGAACTGTGCCGTATGTGAATGGGAAATAGTAGGCCTTAGACTCTAAAACATTCCTTCATCTGGCTTCTTTCAGAGTGGGATACCTGCAAATGCCTCCAAACTGCTCAGTTTCCTGAGACATGCCTGGAGAGAGATAAACACAAACTGAAGCAAAAATGTGTTGGCTGAAATGATAGTTGCTGCCTTTATTTTCTCACCCTCCCAGATGGCAGAACTCCTTACCAACATTTTGCAGAGCCATCACAACCACTTCCTCCTGTTCCTGGACCCTGCATGAGAGTTATCCGCCCGGCCCAGCAAGTCATCGCTAATTACTCAAACCTTCGTGCTCCCAAAGGCACTGGAGATCGACCACCCCAGAGGACGTGCTCCTCCCCTGGCCCTCCTCGATTCCTGTAAGTATGCATGGGGGGGTGGGGGTTGTGGGAAGTGGAAGTTCCTCAGATCTGATTTTTTGGGCTTTCAACCAGTAATTCTGAATCCTTGTACTGTGAGCGTGCCCAGGCTGCAGGGCTACATGTGAGATGCTGGGTTGTTTTCTGTATTTGCTGTTTTACACCCAGTGGGGCCTGACCCTTTCCTAAAGAACTTCAAAGCTGGATACCTGATATTAGAGCACAACCTGAAATGCATGTGTTAAGGAGGATAAATTCTTGAAGGTTAAAGGGATGAGGGGGTTGAAAAATACCTCACTTGAAACCTTAGAGCTCTCCTGCTCATCGGCAAAGGTCAATTTGGTGGCTTGCTGGGGTCTTCAGCTTTACACTGTACCAGCCTGGGACATCTCAGTCACTGGCTTCCAGTGATTTCCTTCATACCTCTTCTGTGGTGCAGAAAACCCCATAAGTTGCTGATGTATCTCTACACTGCAGTTTGCAGCCTTTTCTATGAATTTTCATAGCAAAATGTCTGGTACATTTAATCCAAGGCTTTTTGACTGATTTTCAAATATTAATTTACCAGGCCTTATATTCTTCTAAGTATCTCATTAGCAGATGGGAAATCCTATTCATGCAGGGGTTCCTTCAGACTCAGCTATCTAAAAACAATTTGAAGCTTCAAGTTTTGAGGATATCTGAAATCAGACCTTTTTTATTCAAGTGCCACAATACTTTCAGAGGTGTTAAACTTACAGGCATCTGTGCTTGAAAATGTCCATTTATGTGACATAGTCTTGGCAGGGAACTGTGCGAGTGAGCAGGACAAAAGAGGGCAGACAACTGAAATACCATTCTGCTCTGGCCTGTGAGAAGTTAAGGGCTGTATCAGAAAAGTGACAGTAAGATAAAGCAGTACCTCCAGCAAAAAGAATTGCATTGAAGAGTTTGTATGAAAATGCAAGAATATTGGGGAATAATGGGTATCCTTTGCAGTTGTAAAATTTAAAACCAGGCTCCTGATTTTTGGCACATTTGTTAGATAAGGTGGAGTTTTGGGAAGGTCTGTAAATTAGCCACCAGGTAATGTTTTTGTGGCCATCAATTAGATATGTGCTGCTTTTATTAGTACTTTCTTCTGCTGAAAGAGATCCAGAATACTTGGGGTCTGTCCTGTGGCTGCATGGCTGCTGCTTGCAGGCTGACTCCAGGAGCAGCAGTTATATGTTGGTAATATTTGCCTATAGAGTATGTTGTAACAGAAAACATCTGCACCGAAATGAATAAACCAAATCTTAATGTGACAACAGAAAACATGCTGTGACTAGCCTGTCATCATTCATTTAAGGAAGGCTAAGAAAAAAAAAAGAGAGTGGTCTTGATTGACTAAACATCATGGCTCTGTGGGGAAAAGCTCTCAGGGAAACCTAAAACTCATCCAACAGATTCAACCCAACAGATTGCAAGCACACCTCACATAAAAATCTCTATGGATTCACCTTCCCATTGACTTAAAATCTGAAGCCAAAGTGTAGTAGGACAAGAACTGCTAAGCTTCCTAAAATCATCCCCTTCTGTCTGTTTACCACAATGGAGAAGACATTAGGCAAGGTTATTGCAGGTCTGGAATGCCAGTCCCTGACATGAGAAGCCCTCATTTGGGTCTGCCATTGCTGGTCAAGAAATTAACTGTATTCCCTTTGGCAAAATGTTGGGTTTGTCCAAAACGGGAGGCCCTCCAGAGCTGGAGCTGGAGTGCCCTTGTAGGCCCATTTTCCCAATTTCCACCTTTCTCTGAGCCTCTTGCACTGCACAGGACATTGTGAGAGTATCTGAGGTGCCACGAAGCATTCTTTACCTTTAGATAGTGGGAAGAGGTTGCCCAAAGGCCACCCTGCTCCCATATGTGCATACCAAGATCCACGACATGCCATTATTTCTCACTCAGAAACAGCCTTTGCTTCTGCTAATTGCAAGCTGAACAGCTTTCAGCTATGATGTGACTTACTTCCTGTGATTAATGTTGTTTCTCTGATAAACTGCTTCTTGTGGTAGCCTGTCACCAAGGTATCCATTCCAAAGACACTGTAATAACGAAGCAGATGTGCTGAGCCAAGCATTTCTGCAAGAACTTTTCAAAGCTAACATGCAGATAAAGTTCTTAGTGTGTTATTAAAAGGAAAAAAAAGCTGAACTTTGCCTGAAAATAAGAATTTCCTAAGTCCTCAATTGCTTTTCTTTGTAGAAACCAGCTATACAATCAGCTACCTAATGGTCAGCTGCCCCCCAAGGCATGTGGCCCAGATGAAGCTTGCGGTTGTCCTTCTGACAATTTTCCATCTCCAGCTGCTGTCCCGAGACCTCTCAGTAACCCTGCAGCCAAGGGAACTCTGAGAACCAGCAATCTGCCGGAGGAGTTGCGTAAGTGGTTAGCAAATTTGTTCTGTGCAAGATTTTACAGCACAGCCTAGCAGCTTTTGGTGGGAAAGCTCCAGAGTGGGGAACGGGGAGGAGGGGGCAGGGGGAAACATCATTAAGACACACAGACAACGAGGGTCACCACATCTGTTGGGTGTGATTGTCTGTGTTCGGTGGGACGGAATTATCCCCTTGGATCCCGAAAACATAATTGTCATTAATTGCTTGTTACTTTGTTTACAAAAAGTAAATACTGTTTAGATTGTTTTCATGACTCCTTGCTAAACAGGATGTCCCTTTGAGGCCAGAGGGGCTGGAGCTTACAGTAAAAGACTAATAACAAACAAGGCCTGAGGGATAAAGTGTTTCTGCCTGTCCCAAACCAGACAAATATGTTGAGCCTTGACCTCAGTTTCTTCCTGAACTGGTGAGTTTGGAGAGGACTCTGGGACATGCTGAGGGCAGCACAGGTTCTGCTGATGTACTTATATTGTCACCAGCCCCACAGATGCATTTGCCCTCCAACTCCTAGGGGAAGGTCATGTTTCAGAAAAAATGGCTTCTTTCTGAATGCCAAGCTGACTAGTAGGTGAGATGTACCATTGCTAAGAACCCTCCACAGCTCTCCTGAGGTTTTGTTTTTTCCTTTTTTTCTTCATTCTGCATATCACCTTTCAAATCCAGGGAGTCACATCTCTCTGGCTCGTAGGAGTGAGTTATGATACTAGATGCCACTCTTGGGTAGACCCTACTTTATCAGTTAGTGTGTCCTAGATGGAGGAATTACTGGGTAAAACAGGGTCATCTGTGGTACGTGCACAGCTGGATTAGATCAGCCAGCTGGTTTACCCTGATGCAAATCCATGAAAGCCCCTCCCATAAGGGCAAGGACATTGCTGTTACCAGCCTGCACAGGGTGGCTAATGCTGCTCCAAGGAGAGGCGGTGTGACATGCATAAGGGCCCCTCCAGCTCTGTGTCAGATCAGTGGCTCTGGGGAAAGCTGTGCTGGCTGCAGCCAGTGCAGGTAACAGGAGCTGTGGGTGAGAGCCCAGGCTCAGGTATGCCCAAGCACTGGGAAAAAGCAGCTCTGGCCGCAGGGCAGGGCAGGGGGAGCAGCAGGGGGATTTTTATGACAAGAGGAGCTCAAATCTAAAGCAAGGTTCTGCACAGGGGCTTGGTTTCAACACCGAGCCACTGGACTATCCAACATGCGTTTCATAAACCATCCAGAGAGACCTAAGTGGGCAGAACCTGCAGCATGGTGGAAAAGGAGGGCTGTGACAGTTTCACCCTCTGAATGGTGTATTTAGATGTGTTATGTATGCATACACACTCTCTCTCCCAGGCAAGGTCTTCATAACCTACTCGGTGGATACGGCAGTGGAGGTTATGAAATTTGTGAACTTCCTGTCTGTAAACGGATTTCAAACTGCTGTAAGTATTCCTTCCGGAAAAAATTACTTTCAACTAGGGATGAGGCTTTTTTTTAAAAAAAAAGTAGAGCCAATACACTGTCCATTGAAATGTTTTCCTGGTTATCATCCCATTTCATAGGCTAAAGAAGATACAAGCCTTGGTTTTGCAAACTGTAGCTTGCAAATGATCTGTCTTTTCATTTATTCTTCTTTCAACTGAATTTTGTGGTTTGAAATATGCTTTTATAACAACCCTGGAAAATTTCACTTAGTGACACCAGATGTGCAATAGTATGAGGTTTTGTGAGCTATTCTGTTAATATTGTCTCATATTTCATCTGTAATATCAATACTTAAAAAGGTCAATTTTCATGTTTATCCCATCCTACCTTTTTTTTCTGCAATGCTATTACATCACTGATTCTTCAGATCTAACTTTCTGCTAAAAAAGATCTAAAAGTAGATTCTAAAATTCACGCAGCGTAATGAAACAGCCCGTCTCATGGTCTCGTTTGCTTTGTTATCCCTTTAAAAGTGATTTTGCTTTGTTATACTTTTAAAAGGGATTCTAAAAATCGTTGGCCTGAAAAGGTCTGTGTAGTACCATCTAATCCCATAAGCCATTCAAATTTTTACTGAATTTCTCATGAGTTTGCTTCATCTTAAAGGCCCACAGAATCCCTAGGATTCAGTGTTCATCAAAATCTTAATTCATATTTTCTTATTTCAAGAGCATATGCTATCTGACCCCTCAACCTTCACTCTTTGGCTCCAGTTCAAGAAAGCATTTAAGCAAGAGGCTATCATTAAACTGAATGAAATTCAGTGGGGTGCTTTGCACACGCTTATTTATTTTCACGAATCAAAGATTTTTTTACAGAGACTGCAATTATACTTCTCTCCAGCAGTTCTGTACTATGACCAATTCATAAGAAAGCTTTTGGACACCATAGCTTTACAGAGTAGAAGGCTCATTAATAGCACCTTTGCTGGGCAGGCAACTCTTGGAGCCTGCTGCACAATAATAAATACAGCAAAATGGTCCTAAAGCAGGGGAATAAATGGGCTCCATTCAGAAAGGGAAAAAAGAGAGACTTGAGAGCAGGTCTTATTTTGGCTCTTATCTTACGAGTCTTATCTCGAAAACTTGGAGAAGGTAATACTTACTCCATTGGTCACAGTCGCTGATTGCTGGTTTCTGGGTTTACTGAGCATGCAGAGAAGCCAGCAGTGTTGGTCATATTCAGTCCTATGAAGTCCTCCACTGCTCTGCTGTCACTGAAGTCTGGGTGACTGCACCCAGTTATCAGTGACCTAGCTGACTTCCCACCACTCACCCTAAATATTTGGTTCAATATGAAGCTAAAGCTTCACACTCAGTATACCCTTGCAGCCAGAAAATAGCGGGCATTTGCAGCTATACAGATGGAGAAGGTGGGCAGCACCTTGTTCTGTCTTGTAAAAAATGCCTGGGAGTTGGGGGCTGGCAGGGCAGACAGTGAAAGGGCCAGCTGGGTGGGAACCCAGGAGCCCCACCCTGCAGGGATGCCTGCAGCAGCCCCTCTCTGCCTGCCTGGTGCCCATCCAGCTCAACTCTGGATGACACGGAAAGGGGAGAAGTGCACGTACATGTCCCTTTCCTAAGGGAATTGGGCATGCTTGTCATCAGCAAGGAAGGGAGTAGGTGCTGTGTCAGTGCCATAAAATGGGGAGGAAAGGTGAAGGGGTGCTCACCACGGACTTCCATTCTCTTGCAGATTGATATCTTTGAGGACACGGTACGAGGTATTGACATCATTAAGTGGATGGAGCGCTACCTAGGTGATGTATGTAAGGGCAATTTAACCTTGTTCATCGCAGAGGTGACCTGAGGAAAATGGTTGAATTATTCTAATACACAACAGGGAAATGAAAATGCAGAAGAATGAAAATGCAAGACCCTACTGTTGTTTTCTCTGCCCGTGTAGAAATGGCAGAGGCGTTGCAGAGAGAGTGTAGGCAACTCTCACTCACATCTGTATCTGATGGTCCCAGAGCTCTTTCTTTAAGAAATGAAGTGCTAATCCTGGCATTCTTGCCAAATTCTAATGCTGCCTGTTATATCCAGCCTGAAGCTGCCATTGGGAAAGTTGTCCCTCCATCTCCTTTTTAAATTGTGGGGTTTAGCTGTGCCTGGTTACAATGATATCTGTATTTCATCCCAGGCTAATAGTCATGGCTAATGTTCATCCTTCTCACCTGTAGCTTTTACACTGATATGTAAAACACTGAAAGTTGGTATTCTCTTGGTTGATAAATTTGCTCTCATCAATTTGTACCTGCGTAAGCAGTAAAACAGATTTATCTTGCTGCCAGTGCTGTCCCCCTGCAGCAACAACTTCCTCTGAAGTTCCCCTGAGCAGTGAATGCTCATCTCCTTTAGGATCAAGCCAAGTGGTCGGACTATACCAGCACAGCTGGGTGCAAAGTGGTGATTCTCTTGCTGGACAGGAGCCATCATGGGCTGGCTGCCTTGGATTCTTGCCTTGCTGAGTAACTACCGGGTCTCTGACTCACTTTGGGCAGATCTCCATGGTTCAGGAACAGGATGACAGAAGTGGTGGACTCTTCCACCTGAGCAAGGAAGCTCAACCATCTGAGCCAGCCTTACACAGCTCTCCTGAAGGTATCCATGCAGGCATGATACAACTGCATGCAGAGCCAGCCTGGGGTCTCTGCTATGGAAATGCAGTCGTGCCCCTTGGGACTTGCATCAGGACAAATTAGGCTTGGACTCAGTGTGTGTAATGGAGGTACTGAAACCAGAAGACAGGGTGATTTTGCTTTTACCAAAAACATCATTATCACTTATAATACAAGCTGGCAGATCTCCTTTGGGACTTGAGCACAGTCAGTAGGAGAAACCAGTACACGCAGAGAACAATCTCCTGCCTCCACCTGAAGATCTTTCTCTGACTACCCACCCTAGAAAAGCTTGTTTTCCCTCACTGTAGAGGCAGTTTCTAACCTCAAAATCCCTACGTGTGTGGAGGAAGGGACTGCTTGGACACAAGCAGGGGAAAGTGTGCAGCTGGGCATGTCTCTTGCAAACCCTCAACATCTGTAAATGCTTGCACACATGTCAAGCACAAGCAAAAGTAATTCTGGAGTATGTTGAGTCAGTGTAAGGGATAATGGCTCCTTACTGTATTTGACCCTGTGGTGGGGCAGATTCTCTTGATATAGCACAGAAGGAATGAGTTAATTACGTGTGAGGCTGACTGTGAGCCAAGGACTTGGAAGCCTTACACAGCCTGGTGTGGCAGGGATGAAGGGCAGGCCCCAGGTAAACACAAGTAGGAAGCTTTCATCTGCTGCATTTCAACTGGCCTGCCATTAAGGAGGAGAGATGTTTCCCAGATATAAGGAATGGCCCCTCTCTGGAAACCTGAACTCAGTGTGGGGCTGTGATTAAACAGATCAGAGGCAGGATCTGGGCAACACTAGCAAGGTGGAGGAGCACTGCCTTCAGCCCATCGTGACAGAGCTGCCAGATACCCTTAAATCTGCCCAGACCATCTACAACTAGCCCCCTGCTCTGCACAGCCACCTCTCTGCACACTTAGCCACTACCATCAGCAGGAAAAGATGTCAGTTCTGCTGCTGAGAGCCCTAGAAGTAGCTTCCATAGACCACTGTATTTAGTAGCTTTTTGTATAAAAAGGCATGGATGACTAAATAGATGTACTTCTGCATAAGCTGTTGGAAAACATTTGGGTCTGAATTTGAAGACAAAAGTTTTCTGTGTGTGCACATAGACACTCTACACTGATAAAAAGTAGCTTTTTGTGACAGGGATTCCAAGTGTCAACTGATAGCTGCTAATGCATCTCTTGACATTTAGATTTCCTATATTGAGATGTTGAGAAATAATGAGGAGAACGAGTGTGTGAGTTCTCCTGTATTTCCTGCCAGAATGAATGAGATCCTCTTGTGTTTGCCAGGAACACAAAGATCACTTAAAACACAAACTGGCAGATTTCCGATCTGCCTCTACCAAATACGCTGCATTTCTCAATTTCATAAAAGTGCTTTTCTCCCTAACAGAAGACGGTGATGATAATCATAGCAATCAGTCCAAAATACAAACAGGATGTGGAAGGGGCTGAATCCCAGCTGGACAGGGATGAACACGGCTTACATACTAAATACATCCACAGGATGGTAAGCAAGGACATGCATTTGCTGCTTTACAAAGACTGTCTCTTCTTCTCAAAAGACAAATCTGTCTCCAAATGGCAGCTTCTTTGCTTTGTTTTCCCTAATCCCCATAGTTAAACACCCCTCTTTGGAATTCATTAATCCTTCCTCTCATCAGCTCTGTATGCTCATTAACATCTGCTAAGAGGTTCAAGGAAGAAAAATCCTATTAAACGTGCTCGTCTTATTTCTTCATATTCTTTATTGTTCAATGTTTTTCCCCTCCTTCTCCTCCTTGAGCCCTTGTATAGCCCTGAGCACAATCTTATCTAACAGTGCCTGACCTTCCTCCTTCTAGACCAGTCCCTGTTACTTCAGCCATCCTGGAACTGAGGTATTTTTCAGGCAGCAGGAAAGCTGACTGAAGGATGGAATTGCAAAGCAAAGGCCAGAGATGCAATGTGGGGCTCCTGGGGAGTGCACAGTGCCAGAGGACCAGACACCCATTTCCACAGCCTGTCACAGAACAGACATTTAGCCCAGAAGAGCCCATAGAGCCATGTCGCTGATCCTTTCTCCCTTGGTGTGCAGTTAGCTGCCTTTCTCACCCATTGATGCCCCAGTTTGAACCAGTTAGGTTTCCTCTCAGAAGCTGTCACCAGCAGATGAGCTCTCAGCAGTACTTTGCTGTCCTCACCACCCCTGGGATGCCTGTGTCCAGGGCCATGGGGAACAGGCTGGACCCTAGCTCAGACACAGACCTGGCCTCTGGCCTTTTGTAGGCCAAACAGGGGTGTTAGTCAAGTCAGGCTTCACCAGTTCAAGATGGATTTCATGGGATTGCACCTGCAGCTAAACCCACCATTATTTCACACCATGAAACTAAATGTTCAAGAAATGGTGACAGATCTTTCCTGTATCCTTTCTGTAGCAATGAAGAATTAGATTAAGTGGCCAAACCAAACAACACCAAGTTCACCACCAAAAAATCAAATAATTTAACAGAATAGCAGTTTAAGTAAGCAAGGAATGCTTTTATACATAGCGTTCAGATGCATGCAGAGAAAAATTATCATGTCATTACAATAAAACTGGCATTTTGTTCTATCCTAGATGCAGATCGAGTTTATACAGCAAGGAAGTATGAACTTCAGATTCATCCCTGTGCTTTTTCCAAATGCCAAAAAGGTAACATACATGCATGCTTATATACTTGCTGCCTGATTAAATGCTTATTATTTTGATCAGAGTGCACCAGATGGAATCTTAAAACCCAAACACTCAATTTTTTGGTTCTTAATAGCCCACAAGTAATATTCCAGAGCTTATAGGTTTATATATTCCAAAGTTTATAGGTTTATGTACATACAAATAAAAAAAATTTCATCTACAATATAAATCAGTGTATAAATGTATTTCTAATGATGAATGTACAACTACAATTCAAATTGCCTTGAGCACTAAAAGAATTTAAATGGAGAGAGACAATCTATCCAGGAAGCATGCTTTTTGTATTAACCCTTTTATAATTTTGTCCAAATGAATGCTGATGAGTGAGATGGACAAGATTTATGACTGATGTGAAGAGAGGGTCTGGAAGAGGGTGTGTTGAGAATATAAAAATAAAGAGTATAATAAATACTGAAGTACTAGGCTGTTGCTTGAACTTTGACAGGCCCATCAAAGGCAAACAAAGATTTTTTAGGACTTGCAATTTCATATGCCCTCCTTAGTTGTTTTGAAGATTCATTTGAGAATAAGAAATAAGTAAGGCAACAGATTCCCATCTCCTGTACCTCACTGAGAGAATCTCTTGGATTTTTACAAAGCCAGAAATATTGAAAGGCTTCAGTTATAGCTGAGAAATAGCATTCTTCCTCAATCTCCTGAATTGTATTAGCGTTCATTTTGCATAACTAAATGCTTTGTGCACTGTTCAGGAAGCTATCAGGTTGGCCCTAGGTACAGCTGCATTTTAGAAAATTACAAAAAAAGTCTTTATAATTTCTTTGGGTTCACAAATTTGGGAACACGAATCAAAATTTAAACAATGTTTTATCAATGGTTATGGGGCTGCACTTGTGGATTTTAATGTAATGAAGTTCCTTATTTAGGCACTGATTTAAGATCAGAAATTTGAAAATATGTCCCTGGGTTTGTAAAGTGTGTGAGGTCCTCTGGTATTTCATGTCATTCAGCTCCCTTTCTGAATGATCTCAGCCTGGTACGTACCTTAGCTAAGTACCTGGGAGACAGCACTGGTGGGAATTGGGCGGGCCAAAGGCAGGGAAGCAGTCAGCATTTTCAGTCAGTCTTTGATGGGGGGAAAGGGCTCCTAACCTTGGCACTACTCGAGTGCCCACCGTGTGAACAGACCTCACAGTCTAGAGCCACATGGCACCTTAAGGGTTGCAGAGAAAATTGTCCCAGGAGGCACTACAGCTGCCCCGGGGCTCTGAGACAGAATAATAAGTTATGTTAATTTGGGCTCAACTTTATTTATCAGAAGACTTTTTAGCATATTGCAGTGGTTCTCTCAGACAGTGGTCTACAAGAAGTTTCCAGGGTTGGTTCATCCAGCTGCCTCTGTCAAAGCATCAGGCTCCAGGCATCCTTCCTGCCCATCCTCTGTAGTCCACATAACCCTTCAGTTTTTCAAAAGGTGCCTTTCTCATTAAATTATGCAGATCAGCATTTTGTACTGCTGTTGAGCTTTAGTCTGTTTCTCCACATAATCCTTTGGTACATCACCTACCTTCATCTAGCTACTTAGTGATAATGTAACTGAGGACACATCATGGGTGGAATGAGAGCACCAGAGCCTGAACAAGTTGCAGTAATGAAGTCTGGAGGCAGAGGAAGTGAGATACCTGAAAAACCGCCAAGCACATGTACAATTGGATGATGTTGGCAGGCAAATTACTTCGATTTTGTCTTTTTTATACTGTCCTTTATATGTTCAAGTATTAGCATAGCTGGCAGTGGAGAAGAGCAGAAAATGAAGATTTGGAGGTTTCATCTGGGGATGGGGCTATTGGATGAGTTAATCTCATACAAAGCACATCATAAAGCACTGCTGGTATGTGAAAATTAGTCAACCTCCAACAGGAAGAGATCTATATGATCCAAGGGGTGTTCATTAGGAAACTGAATAATGAGGCAAAGAATGCACAACACACAGTTAAGGTGGAACTGGCACTCCCATCTTCCCATCACACACTGCTAAAGGAAACACGGGTCTTGGTGGTTCAAGGTCTGCATCACAACAATCCACAGAAACGTGTCCTCCTCATCTGGCCACCTGATGACCAAAGCGTTACGCCAAGGCTGGCCCATGCTAGAGGCTCCCTCTGGAAGCAGCCAAGGGGTGAGATGAACAAGGCTGCTGTCAGGGAAGCCAGGAGATCTCAAACCATGCTTTGCTGTCACAGCCCTGAACAGTCCTGTCCTCTGCACTAATACACCCCTGCCCTCTTCCTACCAGTCTGAACAGTGGACTTATCAAATACTCTCCCTATGGCATAGAGAGAATTTCCTTTCAGCTCACAGATACACAGCCAGCTTCAAAAAATGTAAAGGACAGTAACCATTTTCCCATTACTCCCACCTGCAATGACAGATGCTCTTGTGTGGCAAGGAAAAGCCCCTTTCTCACTCTGGATAAAAACAGCAGCTATAGTTACCCTTCACCCCTACTCACACCTCCCTCAAGTTAAAACTATTGTCAGAGCTGATTCAAGTGCAGGTGCTTTTTGCACTGACTTCATTATGGAAGGTATTAAACGAAACTGCACAAGAAGTTTTGGAAGCAAGGCACAGAGCTTGTCTCTGGATGCATAGTGCCTCTCATTATATCCCCACTTGCTGATTTCTTACCTACTATACATTTCTCACATTTAATGTCCATCCTAACTAATGATTTACCCATGTGGACCTCTATCAAATGCATTTCTGAAGTCCATACTGACTGTATTTATTGTATTTCCTGTGTCCAAAAATGTAGTTTCTTATCAAAGACAGAGAAGGGGCTCATTTGGTAAACCTCTGCTGTATTTAATTGCATTTCCTTCTATAGCTCTTAGCAAGATTAAATAAAGAAACAAGTTCCATGTAACAATGGTATGCATGTACATGCAAACATAGTCATCTTGCTTTATCACAGTAACATTTGAATCTCTTGGCCAATTCCAAAGAGCTTTGTCAAAGGAGTAAAATTCACAAAGATAAAAATCCATTCCTTTAACAAAAAAAAAAAAAAAAAAAGACTAGTAGGTGGAGGAAAGAAGTCTTATTTTTGCTCCTACCAAAGGGAATGCTGTGGGATCTTACCCTTGTGCAGTGAGATGTCCATCTGGAAGAACATTTGAAACCCTCCACTTCAGGGGGACCACTGGCCAAAGCCTATCCTTTCTCAGCCACTGGAGAAAGAGGAAAGTCAGGCTTGATAGGTGCCTCTGCCATCCACAAAGCTGCTTGTTCCCCAGCCTAGTTGAGTTCATATTTATGGCTCTGTAGGTGCCTCTGTGACTTACCTCCCTCTTCCTATACATAAATCCTGTAGCTCTAACAGAGTGGTTGTATCAATTAACACAAACTGCTCCCTGAGCAGGGAAAGCAATGCAGCTTTGTTCCTACAGCTGTACAGGCCAAGGAAAAGACAGCCAATTTGAGAAGCACCATCATGGGAATGAGAGGTTTGGACTGCAGCTAGGCCGTTTGCTGGCAGCAGGACATGTGCAGCCCATGCCAGGGCATCCCCTGGCGAGGTGCCAGAGGGGTGCACGCCAGCAGCTTGTCACTCTGTCCTCTTGGAGCTAGCTCTACTAGCTTGACAGGAGCTGTGCTGCTCCTAACAGGGGCTATCTTGGGAAAACACTGCTAAATAAGAGGTCCAGGGACCAAGTGCTGGATGTCCTGGCTCCTTATGTTGCTTACCTGCTCTCTCCCTTTGGCTGTGTTCTGGTGTCTCCAATTCCAAAAAAAATCTCTATCTCATGGTGACCATGAACTGGTTTTGGTCAAGGATCAGTCCCTCTGTTAATTAGTGGTATTATAATAGCCCTTCACCCCTACACATCCAGGCTGTCCATATGGAAACCTCCCAAGGCTGTGGGAACATGAGGTCTGAGCAGGCTCCTCTCCATCAGCCAGCTGTCACTCTCCAGTGCTATGATGGTCCCAGCTTCATTATGTTAATGGACATTAGCCAACCCCTGTGAAGGACTGCCCCTTTTGCAGGATGCAGGGATTACTAGAGGTTTGACCCTGCTAATCGGGAGATGCGTTAGTGTCTCCTCAAGCTCAGCATCAGCCTCAGCCTTCTGCTCAGGAGGTGGTCAGAGCACACCATGCTTGGTGAAGAAAGGTACAAGGGGAAGGGGAGAGGGCTACCGGGATGTGAAATGTTCCTGTGGGGTCCCAGTCTTTCCCTACTGATTCTCATCCCAACGTTGAACATGCTGTATGGATCCTTTAGCAGCTACTAAAGTGGCAGCCTTTCCCTGCTAGGGGCACTGAAATGTCTCTCTTCTCTTCTCCGTGTTTATTTTCACAAGCTTTTTGATGCCTGCCATTGAGATCAGACTTCCTTTGAAATGTGGTGAAATTAGCCAGCATGATGGCAGAAGAGAAAGAGAGACAGGCAAGCTGTGAGATCACACAAAGTTCATTTATTTAGGAACCCAAATACAATTCTGAAGCCAAATTAACATTTCTTGTTGTTACAGGAAGTGCCTAGAACAGACTAAATGAAATCTTCCTTGGCAGGGTCTGAGGGAATCTGAAAGGTTCTGGTAGAGATTCAGAAGGATTTATGTGATTTAGCTTTTATTTTCCTTGTTTTTTTCAGGAACATGTGCCTACCTGGCTGCAGAACACTCACATCTATAACTGGCCAAAGAATAAGAAGAACATTCTTTTGCGGTTACTGCGGGAGGAGGAATACGTTGCTCCTCCAATAGGACCTTTACCAACACTCCAGGTTGTGCCGCTATGAACATTGTAACTTAAAGCACTCGAGGAGTGGTTGTTAAAGGGTTGTTCCTGGCAGGGAGCCAGCGCTCTTCCAGATGGCTCTTTCTGATGACAGAAGACACTCTTTCTGCTAAAGGAATTGGCTGTTTTGGGTTACTCAGGCTCAGCTTGTTCTCTCCCATGTTAAACATCTATTTCCAAAGCTGATGGGGCAGAACTCTCTTCTCTAGATTTTTAAATAAGCTACAAATGGAAAGAATGCCCACTTTTATTTTAACATCTGGTTTTAACATATTCCTTTTATTAGTCGTTATAGCAAACAAATACCAGAAATAAAGTTGCAATAAGTGTAAAATAAAAATTACATCCTCCTTTTTGCTCAGGGTTTCTTTAAAGATATTCCTGCCTTGTATAACATTATCAAATCATTAATTTGTATATACACTAGTAAATATATTTGCCTTTTCTAAGGCAACCTTATATGTCCACTTTTATTATTGCTGGGGACAACAGAGAAACGGGTTGGGTAAGGCAGGTTTTCCTTAGCCTGTCTTGCATAAAGACATTTGTCTTCAATCAGAGGACTTTCAGATCTGAAATCTCTGGAGTTCTCTTTCCTTACAGCTTGCTCCCTCACACCTCCAGCATGTTGCAGCAATGGTCCCCAAAAGGAGAGCTGAATGCATGAGTACATGTGTGCTGTCAGTGCCATGGAAATCTGCAGTAGTTTTTATGGCAGGCCTTTAGCTTCACTAACTGCTCTTCAGCCCTTATTTAAAACAGAGCATGTCAAAGGACAATTGGCATTTGGAAAGGCAGCAATTGTTAAGAGAAAGAACATTTGACTCCTACAACTTGCAACAGGCAATATGGAACAATAAAATAATCAAAGACAGCCACAGGGTGCTGGCAACCAGGGTGGCTCAACAACATCAGGTCTGCTAAATTCGAACACTTTTTAACATAACCACGACTTTGGTGAGGATTTATTGTTTTTTAAATAGCCTTAACCTTACTGAGTTACTTAGTGGACCCAATTGGCTTGAAATTCTGCAGCCCTTATTCTTTAGAGCAGTTGTACCAAGATCCTCCTCAGCTTTAATATTTGTCATAGAATGACCCAAACACAGCTTTATAAAAAAGTACATGTGTTTGGTAGCCTGAAAAGAAAATTAGCCCAGAAGTTGATACTCCTCATTCAGTACCCAAATTCTTTAATTAGCTCTCCAAGGAGGTGGTGCCAGCATGGTGTGTTGATGCAGGACATGCTTTGTGGTGCTCAGATTTTCCTTTAGCAGACTTTTGCAAGAATAATTGCAGCCATTTAAGAGAAGGGTGTATTCAGTGTTGTCAACTCATATGATTTTGATTGTGGTATTTGCTGTGCTTCTTGCAACTTCAGTTTCAAAAGGGAAGCTCAACAACTGAGAGAGGCTAATACCTGACACACCATCAGCTTCCTGAGAAGGCACAGGGAAACTGTTTCACAGTGGTACTTCTTGGCACTTACATGTGGGGAGGGGAGGTCTGTTTTTCATGTGATAAATTTTCAGTTAAGAAAATAACTTTCTAGTATGTGATGACAGCCTAAAATCATGACGGAAATCTATCTTAAACGGTCAACAAAGTAAAGACAAAAGGAGTGGGATGTGGGTCAACATTTGGGGTCACCTGGAGTGCACTACAGCATTGAGCTCAGCCTCTAGGTTCAGCCAGTCTCCTGAAATGCTGTGGCATTATCTGCCAACTCAGTATGGCTGCCTCTGTTATTTTAAGGTATCTGAAGTGTTTTTACACTGTGAAATAGTCTGTCTCAAATGGCTTCTGACCCTCTTAGCCAATTTCTGCCACATTTAGTACGGAGAGCTCAAAGATACTAAGTGCCTGTGAGTTTCATGGAAAGAATTACCCAAGCAAAGAGTGAGCCCCAAACCTAAATGCTGAGGAGGGAGAGGTTCTGGTCACTTCCCAGAGGTGGACAGCTGGCCACCCTGGCCCTGGCAGGGGGCTGGGAGGCTTTCTGGGGTACACAGCCTGCACAAGTCTGGAGGAGAGGAGCCTGTAGGGAATGAGGCTGTGTCAGTTTTGCTGCTTGCAAAGCAGTGTATTAGGGAGTGCAGTTAAGCATTCTAAATGATTAGTGAGGCTGGGTAGTAAATTCCTTTCATCATTTTGGCTGTCATCCGAAAATATGTGCTCTAGATTTACCACAGATTTGCTTGGTTTGGACTAAGGAATTTCATTAAGTAACTCCTGCATCATGTGATGCACAAGGTTGCATTAAATGGTCCGGTGATTATTTCTATTCTTCTGTTTGAACGATCCTTTCTGCAAAACAATACTAGCAGAGTAAGGAAGAAAAACTAAGCTTTGCTGTTTGGCAAGTACAAAGAGCCCAATCTATTTAACTGCCGGGGCCTTTTTCTTTTTCTTTTTTTTTTAATCGAATGGCAATTCCCAGGATTCATTGATCTTTACATTAGTTAGAGCATCCTACAAGGACAGAAACCATGATGGGGAGAGTGTGAGTAATGAGCTTGCAGCCTAGTGAATCATTTCCCCTAAAGCTTTGTATTTGTAGAGAGACAGATGGTGGGAGCTGTGAAGAGGGAGAGGCAAGAGAAAAGCCGTTTTTTGCAAACAGCAGAAGTATAGAGGATGGTGAGGCAAGAAGAAAAAAAAGAAAATAATCAGCAGGTAAGGGAGAAGAAGAGGCTGAGAATACACCAGCTGTTTCAAAACTAAAGCATTAATGTTAAAATGGATTAGGGTTAAGGGAAAATGCAGAAAGAAAATTACAGAAAACAAGAGCTTTGTGGCTGAAAGAGGGAAAATTTACCAAGAGCAGTCCTAAATATCTATCTGTAGATGAACTCTTGAATCAGTTATTAACTTTATGTGCAAATAACAGAGAAGTAGCTGAAAATATGCAAGACTCCATCCTGCAGGCTGGCAGTGCTGCTGCCCAGCTGGAGCTGCCAAGCTGCAGGTACCCTCAGAGGCAAGCCTTTTCCCAGGGAAGAGCCTTGCTGTGAGCACTAACTTGTAATACAAATACCACAGAAATGCAGGCATTTCTCTTCCTGCAGTGGTTGTAACAGGCAGGGTGGGTGAGGTGTGTCTGATGTCTCCAGAGGGTGTTGCAAGTGGCGTTTGTGAGATGTTCCTGTGCCAGTGTGGTTCGTGCTGGTTGAGGGGACAGTGTGAGCATCTATTGGCACAGCTCAAGGAGAAGTGACTCACTGGAGATTTGTAATGATACCAATGTACTGTGTGCCAGCCTGGAACTTCTTCATTGGACCCATGTTGGGGGCTCTGTGGCCTTGCAGTGCAAGAGGTCTACTGTGGTAACGAAGTAAAACGTTGCAGAGAGTTCCCTCACCCTCAGTGTGCAGAACAGGTACACCTTATCTTCCAAAGCAAACATCTCTCTTGTTACACTTTGGCTTTAATTTAACAGGTTCCTCCATGCCCACATATTTAGCAGTCTGCTATTGTTTAACTCGTGCTTGGGAAACAGATCCTGCCTGGAAGGTCACAGCTTTCGTCAGCCTCCTCCTCCGCCATCCTTTATCATGATGTTGCTGCAGGGAAGCACTGCCACAGCACCCAGTTCGCAGTACCGATGGGCTGGCACTGCTCCTTCTCCCCAGAGCCCCCAACATGGGTCCAATGAAGAAGTTCCAGGCTGGCACACAGTACATTGGTATCATTACAAATCTCCAGTGAGTCACTTCTCCTTGAGCTGTGCCAATAGATGCTCACACTGTCCCCTCAACCAGCACGAACCACACTGGCACAGGAACATCTCACAAACGCCACTTGCAACACCCTCTGGAGACATCAGACACACCTCACCCACCCTGCCTGTTACAACCACTGCAGGAAGAGAAATGCCTGCATTTCTGTGGTATTTGTATTACAAGTTAGTGCTCACAGCAAGGCTCTTCCCTGGGAAAAGGCTGCAGAAGAAAGACATCATCGCAAGCAGAGGTTCCATTGCCATGGCAGGCGGGTGCTGGATATTGCTGCCCACACAGGCAAAGCCAAACCAGACCCTGAGATGCCAGACCACAGAAGAAGGCAGCAGAGTAGCAGCCTGTCCAATCCACCTCCAAATTAAGCCAAGAATGAGATGGAATTGCTTAGCCCCACTCTAGCCTTCATCGGCTCGGAGCCCAGCCTCAGCCTGATCATGGAACAGTGCACAGACCACCAGCTGTGTGTCCCTGTCTGTGGCCAAGATCACTTGTAAACAAACAACAAAACATCTAAAGCTAAGTTTCCCAGCCTGACCAGATCTGCCAGCTAGGCTACATTTCAAGAGTTTGCTGATGTAGATAGGACCAAACAAATACAAACACACGTACTCCCTGCATCATGGCTCTGAGCACTGCATTCCACTGCACAGATCCATGCAAACTGCAAGAAATGTCACCAAAAGCAAAGGCAGGGTTTTTAAAAACATTCTTCTGTTACTGAAAAGTATCAGGGACTTCTCCAGTTTCCAGAGGGTGAGGGGCAAGCGCCTGCTTGCCTACCTAACTCTCAGGTCAGGGGAGTTTCACAGCAACCTCTGCTGACACCAAGTCCTTGGGGCTAAAGGACAGATCCAGGGAATCTCAGGTGAAACTTGGATGAACCCAGGGGATGTAAATCCCCACAGAACTGGCTGTTGGGGAAGGGGGACCTGCCAAGGAGTAAGGAAATTCCCAGGACCTACTTTGATGGTTGGGCAGATGAAGCTCTCTCTGACTCCTACAACTCTTCTAAGAATGGGAAAATGCACCCTGTTGGAAAGCTCCAGAGAATCTCAAAAGTGTGAGTTTTCTGGGGCTGCAGAAGGTACTGTCATGGCAGACACCAGACAAACACACCCCTCCCCGCCAAAGCTATTAAAATAGTTAATAACTAAAATTGATTTTTAAAAAATCATGACTAGCACCACCTGCAGTGAGCTCATTCATTCTTTGGATTTTCCACTTTTTTCCTAAAGAAGTATATTCTGGAAATACTATCTTGGAGGCCTTCTTCAAAGCTACCTTCCTTTACTTGGACTGACAGTCCTTACAGCACGTCTGTTCTGTTTTTCATCAGCTACGCCCAGTGAAAGTCTGGTAAATGTGATGATTTGTGACTGCCACGTTCAGCACTGCAATGCTCTCATCTACCAGCCTCGGGATTTCCAGCAAGCAGCAGGTGCTGCAGTCCACTGTTAAAAACCCTGCAGTCTTCAAAGGAAGAAATTCAGTGAGAAAGACTTCTAAACAGATAACCCTAGCGGGGATCGAGCTGAACATCCCAGAAGCAGAGAGTGCATTAAAGAATCTTTCATCCTTAGGCTAGGAGAGGGAATTGACCCCAGCTTGGCACCGACCAGACCCAGCCCAGTCAGTGCCTGGTAGCATCAGTTCTCCGTGGGCGTTCTGTGCATCTCACACATGTGCAAGTGCACACAGCCAGATGCGCCCACCACAGTCTTCCTCCCATGACTTCCCTCCAAACAGGCTGCACAGAGACACTGAAATCCAGCCTCAGCACTGATAAGGCATTAGTGGTTCCCAAATGCCCAACCAACAGCATACAGAGGACAACTGACCATGCTTCCTCACAGCAAACTAAAAATATCCCTACCAGCAATGGTTCCAGATGCTCAGTACTGGCTCTCCCTACATACAGGGCAGAGAATCCTTTGGAAAACATAAGTTTTATTCTTCACTTTATTGCTGCACTGCTGCAGACAGCAGAAAGTTACCCACTCACTCTTCTCCAGCCTCCTTAGCTACAAAGCTGAGACAATAGCAAAGTGGACATTTAGGCAAGGGTGTTGAAGACTTACTGATTAAAGAACTACATACATAACAAAAATTATTGATTTTTATGGGTCCTTTCTCCTCACAGCCAGGGGACAAAACAAGGAACAGTTTTTTCCTTGAAGCACCAGCTGTGTAGAAGCTGAAACAGCAGAAAGCCAGCAGTAAGACTTTCCCAAAAAAGAGATGAAGGAGAGCTCTTAACATAGGTACAATAGCACCTGAGAAGACAGACAGAGTACAATAAAGAAGTGAGAAAGAGGAAGGGAACTACACTGTAATAAAGTTGAATGCAGTAGCAAAACTAATCAGGTAGCATGGATTCATCTCTTTTGGTCTCTCCTTTTTTTCTTAAGAGATAAAATAACTTCGCATTTACTATTTTTAAAAAGGAGAGGAAAAAGAGAAAACCAGTATTTTCTCCAGGCTTTTGTGTCCCATTTTAACTTACTAGTTGGAAACCCACCCACTAAAGCAGCACAGTCCCTCCTGAGGACACAGCCATACTGATGACAATTTTATATATCTGTGTATCAGCAGTCAAGAGACAGACAGCTGCATCAAGACAAGACAGACAGGTACACACTACATGGAAAACACAAGGCATGAAAACTGCACATCTCAGACCCTCACACTGATTGATGTGGCCAAGACTCCTTGCTCAGCCCAGGCTGGAGTTAATTATTCTCAGGAGTAATTGAATTTTAAGCTCTGGGCCGGATGGACTTGGCATTGTGAGACAGGTTTCACCATTCCCTCAAAGCAGTGCCCAGATGATTGTGTGAATTTTTTGGTTTGCTTTACTGGAGCTATACTAGGGAAAAAGCATCCCCATCCCCATCAAACCAGGTTATCGTTTTTCTGTTGCCCATATTTCTCAGTTGTGCACTCTTCCCTGGTTTTGATGCCTTACAAGAGCAGCTTGTCTGGAACTGCCCAGTGTTCCTGGCCCCAACAGCAGTTTTTTCAGCACAATAAAATATTAATCCAGGGACCCACATCAGGCTCAGTCTGTGCATTCCTACACAAAATCAACACTGGATCTGGTATGACCCTGTACTGCCTTCACGTGATTTGAAATAAGATGTATAGTTGAGCAGCACCATTGTATGGAGAGAGGGTGGTGCTTAGGGAAAACTATCCAGGGCATTTCTATGTTAAACATCTGTGGTAATCCCCAAACTGGTCTTTTGCAGATAGCAAGAACATAAGCCTTTATGAGACACTGTCTGTGAAACAGCATTGGTGAGAAAATCCAGTGGGTGCCAGGAGATCTGGTCTCACACTGCCTGTGGCAGAGCTCAGTAAAATGAACGCCTTCAAGGAGGCAAAGGAGTCTTTGACCTACCTGCTCCCTGCAACCAGAACATTTCTTAGGTACATCACAGGGAAAGGCATTTATCCTACCAGAGGTATGGGGTACCAGCACAGGTTGCAAACAGTGTGTCTGCAAGCTCCAAGCCTGTCAGACAAGTCTCAGTGCCTCAACCCCTTGGTGCACACGGGGATTTAGCAAAGGCTTTGGAGGCGTTTCACATCAGCCCAGCTATCAGCTCTATCGTGCTGTAGATGTGCTACCATCCAGCTAAAAGCATGCTTCCAGTTCTCATTTCTCTTTTCTCTCACACACTTCCATTAGGAAACCTCTAATCAAAAGAAGCATTTTTCATAATTTTTCGTGTGTTGCCTGCATTTTACAACATTAGAAGCAGCTATGTAGATAAAGCTGCCTTGTGCCTAATGCTGAATACCAGAAGGCTGTTTTTATGGAGAGCTTACAGTCTGACTCTATCTGGGATTTGAGTGGCTAACTAAAATCCTTTGCAAATTATCTGTCACTTCTTTGTAAGCCCTGCTTCCTTTCTTTATGTCTGAATTCGGACTGGGGATAATGAACTTCCTGTATCATAGATGGGGATACAAGGAAACTCCTTGTACACTCACCAAGGAAGAGGGTATCAGTAAGTAGCTTATGAGGCAGCTCTGAAGGGTCTTGTTAGAATGACTTATTCTCTGAGTTTCAGCGGTTTGATTAAGTGGATCATGTGATAAACACTTATAATGAACTTCTTCAGATGCTGCCAGGGAAAACCCAGCAGATAAAATGCTGAATCCCATGGCATTGCTCTCTGCATAACAAACTGATTACAAAGATGGAAAAATCATGCAATTCACTGGCTTCTTCTCCCACTCAGGACAGTGTAACAGTGTTATACAATTTTCTCTTTGCTGCCCCAGATTAAAGTATCCTTGCTGCTCAGTCCAGTTCGAACTAGTGTAATATTTCTCCTACAAGTCACCAGGCAGATTGCAGCTAAATGTAACAACTTGGCAAGCAAGTCTAGTCATGCTTCTGAATGATTTCTTTCTTATCAAAGAAAACAAAACAACACAAACAAACATGGCAATGGTTAGAACTAGCTGATCTTTAAGATTGCTTCCCTTCTATGATTCTATAGGAAAAAAACCAAAACCAAATAACTAAAAAAACCTGAGCCTAAACTCACAAGTAACATATGCTAATTTGGTTTGTTTGAAAACAGCAGGCCACAGTTGTGAACATCCCTTGCAGTTCTGGCCTGGCCAATACCTGTAGGACTAATGAACCAGGGTAATACATCAGCATCTGCTCTGCTCTCTCCTCACCCTGTTTGTGGCTTTGTTGTTTCTCCTTCTCAGCAGCACAGCCTCCCTCCTTTACTCTCCCAAGTTGTCTCTGCCTAACAAGGCCTACAGTACCTCTGCAAAAAGCATCCTGGCTCTGGCATGAAGCATGGGAGGTATGCACTTTCTCCTGTCCTGTTAGCAGCATAAATCACAGCACTGCTTCTTCAAGGCCAGTGCTATATCCCTGACTCAGGTATCAGCTGGAGCTGTGTGATGATGTGACTTTAAGAAAGTCTTCTTCAGGTCCTGTGACTGAGATGAAGGAAAGACCCCAATTGCCTCTTCTCCTTGACTAGCAATGCCCACCTGCTCCTGCTACCACAGGCAGCAGCTGCACCAGGACATGCCCGCTGGTCTCAGCCGGTACCTGATTATTTGTCAGGGCTCTGCTACACAGAAAAGGATTTTGAGCTCTGCTGGCACTTTGAGGTGTCAGGGTGGAGAAGACGACTGTTTCAGCTGGGCATGGTAAAAATGTCAGGGAGCATATGGATAGACAAGTGCTGGACTCTTAAGTGAGGTAATTGGTATTACTTGGGACCCTTAATTCAATAAAGGATTAGTGAGGGCATCCCCTTCCTTTAAGCTACTTACTGACTGGTTTTCCCTCAGTCCAGATCCCAGCTTTACAGAGCAGTAGCTTTACAGAGCAGTAGCTGAGATGGCAGAAGCTGCAAAGCCAGCCCACAGTAATGCCTGTCCTCAGGCTACCTTACTCCATATCATTCCAGTGAGAAGTCAGCTCTTCAGGGTCACTGGGTGAATCGCCTTAAAGGGAACTGCTTTGGGAGTTCAGGTGTCAGGAGAAACAAGAGGGTAAAGGGTGGTAAATGGCAGATCACCTCAGCAGCTCTGTCCTGCCTGTCACCAGTAGGTTTGACGGGTGCCAATGCCACAGGGTGGAACCAAACTGGCAGTGCTAATTCCTCCATCGCACTTAGGGCCCTTGCATTTCCCTCCTGCCTGCCACGAGGCAGGGGTGCCCAGCCCGGCACAATCACTTGTGCACTGTCACTAGAAAGCCTGCTCTGGCACAGCACCCAGGAGAATCATCTTGGTTATGGCTGGCACTGAACGGTGCTCCCCACTCCATCTGCTTCCCATGCCCAGCAGCAGCGCCACATCCCCTGTCTGTTTGCACTGAGCAGCCTGTTAAACCAGCCCACTGACTACCAGCTACCCACCCCTCAGATATGCACAGACACACAGGCAGCCTTGCAAGTGGGATCCTGTGCTTGCAGTTTGCACTGACACTAGAGCTGGCCCAGAGGCAAGTCTAGGAGCATCCTTAAGTACAGTACCAACATGTCAACATGCTACGTTTTTAGGAACGGTCCAGCAATTATGGCATCTCAAAGAAGTCCTAGAGGATGGTAAAAACTGTTTTGTGTTTTTTTCAAGCAGCCAACCTGTAAATGCAAAAGCAATTTAAAATGTACATCAAACTGTATGTCAGCTTTCCTACGTGCCCTTACTAGCCATTAAGTTTCCCCAGGTCATGCTATTACTCAATTAATGAGATTGCAAGCTATAATTGAAGGGATAATACACTTCTCAGATCTCATCAGTTGTGATGGCATGTGAGAAAGAGAGCCTTATCTTGATTTATTTCACAACCAAAGGGAATTAATGTATCTAATAGCAAGAAAAAAGGTATCTTTAAAACATAGTTCTGTGCAATCAGTAAGAATCAATAACAATAACAATAACAATACTGCTATTAGACTCAGTCACCAGAGAACAATGGAATTTTAAATGTGTAAACCAAGCAAAAATTTGCACATTCAGTCATTTCCACCTGATAAAGGAGACTTCCTCCTACACAACGAAACAGGTAAAGGTGTTTGTGCTTTAAACCATGCATGCTAATTTATCCATGATCTAGTCTAAAACTGTAAATCAATTTGGGGGGCCATTCAGCAGCTGCCTTTTCACTGTTTTCATACTTGAAAGTATTAAATACTCTCCACAGATTTCCTTTGTAGGCCTGTCCCCAGGGACTGAAAACCTGGTGTACTCAACTCATAAATAAAGCTAGTGAGACATGAGCAAGAAAAAACATAGCATACTTCTGGGAATCACTCCAGGAAAATAAATATGCAAGATGGCACATCACCCTACACAAAGCTGGCAAAGGTAAAATAACATTTGGGTTCGATCATTATGGAAAAGAAAATAATTCTGTGTTCATATGTACATGCTGATCTTCCACTGAGACAAAAGGGCAAAGGTAAGACTGGAGTTTGACTCACAAGAAAACAAACCTCCTGGCAACAGTTGTGGCTTATTTAACCAAACTGAGGGAATCAAGTCTGAATGTGATCCCTGGCTCTCAGAAGGCCCATGAATTCTCTAGGAAAGACCACAACCATTATTTCCTATCTCTGTAGTTCATGACTCTTCTTATGGTATATGCCTGCTTTTAAATTCTCCGTATACCTTTCCCTCAACAGCTACAATGCATGACTTCATACAGTAGCATTAAAACATGGTAAAGAACAAAAGAGGAGCAATTGTCCTGCTTTCCTATAATGGGTTTAGATGAACGTGCCCTCCTGTTTCCATCAGTGCTTCACTCATTTTTTCTTCAATAGGATATTACATTTACTGGCATTGACTCTTTCCTCAGAGTTTATTAGTTTGCTCACCTTCTGCTGCTCTTCTCTCATTTTCAGTATTTTTTTTTCCTAGTCTCTTGAATCCTTATTTTCGTATTAGGCTTTGCACTGTTTAATCCCAAAGTTAGTTTACTGTTGTTATTTATGAGATACTGAAAAGTTTAAGCCACTGTATATAATATATGACAACAACAGGATTGCACAGAAATACTCATTAGTTAAGGGATGAATTGGCAGAAGACACATCCTGCAACTATGCAGATTGCAGACAGATGTCTACCTGTGTTTTGTATTGCTGTGATTTGGAAATGTACAGAATTCTTCGAGAGCAAATGTGATATGCTCTTGGCAATTTTAATTTCATTGTGGATTGGTCCCTATTTTTGCTTTTAGGGATGATGGCATCCTGTCATCTTATAACTGTTTGCCTGGTGATGTTTACTGGCAATTTAGCTTGTGTTCTGAAATTTTATACATGGCAGTTGAAATGCACTCTTGCTGTGCAGACAAAGGGTTTAAATAAGCTTTCTATTGATGCCACATTCCATTAATAAGTTTCAGAATTTGGAGTTTAAGGAAAATATCTTAAAAGTAGTAACTCGCACTATTTCAAATATTGTTTGTTCAGGTACTCTTACTATTGCTTTGTGTGTGCATTTTAATATTACTTTATCCTTTGTATGATTGAACATGCTTATGCTATCTGGTATTGCTACTTTCATTGCACAAAGAACCTGTAGGAAAGCTTTTCATTCCTGTGATTGAATGACTGATAAGATACAGCACCAGGAGTTCAATGAGAGGTATATATGCATATCTGCTGGAGTTGCACGTTTGCTTGTGGGACTGCAAGAGCTGACATAGCTGATATAGCACACGTAAGCCTTGAGGCATCTCAACATTTTCATTTGGACAACAGAACACTCAGCGTGCCTTTGTGTGTGAGAATCCCAAGGGTACAGGAGTACAACAAAAGGAGAAAGGGGGCTGTGTGGGATATGTGCACATCTAGCACTCATCATTACTGATAGGTAACTCATTCTCTGTTTTCCTCCTAGCAGTTATCTGCATGTAGCATATATCCACATTTTCACCGCAGTGTACTCAATAACAATCATTAGTTCTTTCCCTGGCAGACTCAGATTCTTGAGAGGTTGTAATAGGAGCAACACTATGTTGCAACCCATCAAGAGTTGTTAATATATGTAACATCTGTTGAATTGGGAAGACAGAGCTTCAGGATGATGCTCTGTAGATGTCTAAGATAAATAATTTTCTTCCTGAAATTGTCAGCACAGATGTTGCTCTGACAGAGTATGATCTAACACTTTACCTGGAATTGCTATAACAATCTTACAACAGACGTAGAGTCTGCAACAACTAGGTAGGAAGTCAAGTCAATATCTTAAAATACTTCACTTCTTGTACTTAACAGGGCACTTGTTACATCCCAAGTGTAAAGAGATGACTTTCTCCAATAATGTAGTTTGACAGAGGAATACAGAAAGATGAATTCTCTAGTTCAGGTGGAGCTCCATAACCATCATTGACAGAAACTGGAGGATTCCATTAAGTGCTCTGTATCCATTCACAGAAGATGGATCAGCTTGATTTTTCCATCTCTCTTGTCACTGAAGTGATGGCCAAAAGTCATTAAGGGCACAACATTTTTGTCAAGGATAGGGACTTCTGATGGTTCCAGACACAGGTCCCAGTGTGAAGCAAGAGAACTACCATATTTACCTTAGATGTACACTTCAAGAACCATCAAGAATTCAGTGAGGTGGGCAAAGACACTGAATATAGACTGCTGCAACTCCAACTTCTTTCAGCCTTTAAGGATTGGCCACTGCTCCAAAGCCAGAAGATGGTTTAAAACATCATGTAGCAATTCCTGAAATGTACTCAAGACACTTCACAGGTCTAGGAGGAAAATCTCATTTTCTTTGCCAATTAGAATTGCCTCAATGAGAGCTTCTTGCCATTGTGCAGGAATGAGTGAAAAGCAGCACTTCTATCTTTAACAGCTATCCAGTATGCAGGCTAAGAGAGGGAACAACCTGAACTACAGATACCAAACCATTCCTTTGTTTGGTGGCTCCAAATGCTGGAAGTCCATTAGTTCTACAGTTATTCTATTCAGTATATTTAGAAAGCAGGAGTCTTTTGGGAAGTAGTAATTAAAAAAATTAATTTTGCTGAGTCTTACTTGAATTTGCCAATTAATCTGCCAATCAGAAGGATTGACAGGGGAAAAAAAGGAAACAGCTATCCCTGGAACAAGGAAATAATTGCCTTGTTAGCTTGTGCTTGAAGATATCCATTCAAGGCAGCTTGATACTGAGAAGATGCCTTCAACTGTTTTTGATTTCCTGTCTGTGTTTGGAAGAGGAGTATCTGTTGAAATCTTTTGAGCAGATATTCTGTGGACTAAGCACAACGCATAAAAAGATTTTATGAAAATACCATAATTTAATTTCTTCCTGGCACAGAGAGTAATGTCACATTCTCACACTATGGACATGACATAAAGCCATATAAGATTGCTAACAATCATGATGACCTTTCTGGTTCAGATACTTGTCCACTGGAAACTGGTTTAAGGGTCTGACTTAACTGTAAAGAGGCCATCCGAAAACTATCAAATGACAATAACTTTCTGTCAAGACTTGTGTGGTGTCAAGACCTAACCTATATCCTGTAAGTTACCCATTTCCTACAAGGAATTAATTTATTCTATTATATAATAGAATAGCAACCACCTATTCTGCACTGAAATATTTACCTACTTTCTAGTATTTCAGTCTAGCAAGCACAATTTTCCTGAACTGATAGAATTTTTAGAGTAAAAAGAGAGGTAAGGGTTTTGTGGTTTGGGGAAGTCAAAGAGAAATTCACTGCTCAGTTCAAAAGCAAATATCCATGTGGCCATGTGCAAATTGATGGGTTTCCGTAGCTCACTGTCTTCAACAAGCAAATAATTTAAAAAGGGAAAGGGCACATTGATTTGTATGTGTGAATTTTCCAGCTCATCTTCCCACATGACTAAGAAGAAACTGAGCAATGCATTTGAGGTTTCATATTTTAATCCTCACTATTTGAAAGCTCCCCCTCTGAGGGTAAATGAGACCACCACAGCTGTGTCCACACTGTAATTGAACCAAAAGTCCTTTGGACCATGAGCAAACATGGTATAATCCATAACCCCTCCTCCCCAAGCCCTATCCACTCCAGATATATTACCAAGCAAGGACCACCAGCAGACTGCTCATGACCATTAGGACACTCCTGTGCTAAGCCAGCAAACTCACTCAGGTGCCCAGATGCCAATGTGGCCTAAAGAAAGGGCAACATGCCCATTTCTGAGGTCAGTCCTGTATCCTCACAGTACAAAATGTGGTTAAGCATTATTTTCAAAAAGGTTTCAGGTCTGCTTTCATTGGAGCACAGATCTAGGTCTTAAGTGATTATGCAAATGCAGTAATTATGTAAATCTATAAGGCTTATGACAATTGGAATTAAGACTGAGGATGTAAATGTGGACCTTGCTATCTTGCATTTGGTGGGAGAATTTTTATTTTTCTGAACATTTTAATGTATGAAAACCTTAATTCCAACACAAATCATTACTAACACATCAGGTTAATGGGCAGAATGATAAAGGTTAAGCATAATTTGTTATTTACAGTTTCCAAAATCATGTACAAATCCCCGTGTTCTGATGCTAAACTCTTGTGACCTGTACATATGTTGTTTATTTTATTAGACTACATGTGAATGAAGAGAACAGCTGTGACCTCCCCTTGTACTTTGAAAGGTCTCTGATAAAAAAAAAAACAACCAAATCCTCTTTAAGAAAAAATTCCTAATTTGGAGTCATTCATTCTGCATCTATAAGGACTTATGAAATTATTCAATGTTTTTATTACATACAGAACTAATAGTGAAGAGGCAGGTAAGATAGAATCTCACACCTGTTCATATGTAGTTTTGGAGTTATTGCTTAACATTTCAGTTGTAATGCATTGCTCACCACCACTGTTTTCTAATCTAGAACCAGACTCATTGTAAACTGATATATTCATGTAAGCCTCTATGTGGGCTGAAACTGAGTTCAAGCAATGCCATTTCCTCTGTGCAACTTTCAGTTACCTAAAATATGTTATTAAAAGGATTTCCCTCTTTCCATACATAACTTAATCAATTTGTTGGATTGGGTGTGACTTTCTAAGTGTAATCACTAAACTGATACTAGTATTTAACTACTTTTAATAAAGTCACTACAATTACTGTGTCTGTGCTGCAGGCTTATATTGCTTTTATTACATCAAATGATTTCTTTCAAATAGCTAACAGTACGTGAAAATCAGGTGTGTGTAACCCATTCTTAAACTAATGTATAACCTTATCTAATCTTATAAAGATTTAGTTTATGTCAAGAAATGAGATAATCAGTGTAAGTTTTGAATGTGACTAAAACGTAATGATACACATATTTCACTGTAAAGCACTCACAACAATTATTACCCAGTATCCCTTCTCTAGGCCTTCTGGATGGCACATACTCCATTTTTCCCCCAGAAAATACAGATCTTCACACATAAGCAAAAATAATGAGAATACAACAACAAAACGAGAAAAAAGGGTTCTGAACTCAGCTGGAGAATGAGGCTGCTGCCTCCCCAACTACAAGATGGTGTTGATCAGCTTTCTGCAAGGCAGCTGCTCGCAGCTTCTGCTAAGCTGTGCACTCAGTATAGGAAGCAGAAGAGAGGAGATAGGGGTGCTGGCATAGGAGTCTGGAAACGGGGGATATTGTAGTTCATGTTATGGTGTGGAGGGAACTGAAGAAGGAAAATGCAACCAAAGCCATAGATTTGTGACTCACTGACACCGTGTATTTTATTTGCTTTGTTCTTGGCCTGTGCAAGTTTGATGATCTCTGTCCCTTGGTCTTCTTCCACTTACTCCCACTGCTGTGTGAGCTTCTGCATGTGTCAAATGACCCAGATGTTTCTCCTGCATTCAGTCTTCCAATTTGACTGAGCAACTCCTGTGATTAACAGGCAAAAAATACACAAACAGGGTGTATTTTCAGTTAAAAATTCTGCAGCTAATTGAAAACTAAAAATTAATTAAAATATTTTTGAACATATAGTTAGTAGATTAGTGATTTGGTGTCTTCTACTTTTTAAAATTTTCATATGTATTCATATTTAAAATAATTTAAATTCTATGAGGAATTACCAGAGTCTGTTACAGATTCTCTGCCTTTTAAGACTGAAGTAACAGAAAATTTCTTCATGCTTGCCATATCACTGCCTGGAGAGATGCAGGAACAGGCAAAGAACGCAAGCAGAACATAGCTGTAGCTGGCTGGGCTCATTTAATCCAAATATTTAATAACCAAATGTTCCTAACAATAAATAAGAAATAGCAATCTATTCTGTATCAAAGGATATATTTGAACACCCTGGGCAAGTTTGGCTTGAGCTTCTGAGATATGTCTTAGTGGAAAGGAAATACACAAATAAAAGATGAATATGTTCTGAACTATTTTACCAGCAAAGAGGAGGGGAGGGTGCAGGAATGAACTACACAGTTCCGTACTTTGTTCTTGAAACAAGCAGAAACACTTCCCGCAAAGCACACACTGTGAACTGCACAAGAGCCCAGGCCTGGCCAGATCCCCAAATCAGCTCACTGTGCCCAACTGGAGTCACGGCATGTCAGTGGACAACTTAGCTTAAAGCACAAAGCAGTGATAAGAACATATTTACCCAGCTGAGAGGAAAAGTGCAGTAAATCTCTCTGTGTCATTTTCCACCATGTTCCTCAAACAGTTACATAAACCCAACCCACATTTCTCTCTTACCATGCCACAAATATAATCCTCACTCTAATAAAATAACAACAGTAAAAGATCTACATTTGAAAAAACATGTTAAATAATTTGCAGGCATGATTAAGAGTTCTGCTGAATGGTAAAAATCTGGTTAGAGCAGCTAGGGTATGATGGCTTTTTAGGGGCAGGATAGTTTATTTGATTCCCTGTAGCTGAGTGTCCTCAGCTGAACCTACCAGCCCTTTGCTGTGTGAGGATTATAACTCACACTGCAGTTGGATCAGCCTCTGTTTCTATTTTTAGTGCAGATCTTGCTCCTTATTTAGTCCTGATTGCATAGCCAGAACTGCATTCTCAGCAGCTCAGTGAAAAGCCTGCCTGTTCCATTTTATAACTTTTCCAGACAAAAAGATGGGAAGCCTGTAGCTTTCCAAACAGTATTATTTTAGGAGCTTGCAACACGATACAGTCCAAAAACCCAAGGGCCACATGAATCCCTCCTGAAACACTATAGACTTTACTGAAGTTTTACACAGCAAGAATTTGGCTGCTTCTAAGTTAACTGGGATATTAAAAAAAAAAAAACAAAACCCACCAAAACAACAACAAAAAAATCCCAACAAACCCAAACAATCAAAACCAAATGAACCCCCAAATTCCCCAAAAACCTTCTTTACCCTAAATACTTAAAATATATCTGTTGAAACAGCAATATACATCTGGATCAAATTCTTCCAAAAGCATTTTATCCTCCTTACATTCATCATTTATAAATCCAATTCAGGAAGGCAACTACTAACCAAAAAAATAAATAAATAAGGAAAAATGGAAAATGTTGGTTTTTAAAAGAACCTCTTAGCAGGGATGACCACACAGAAGCAATTTTCTGCCACTCAATTAAAACCATAAGAACATTTCTGGTTTTGAACAAAGTTTTCCCACTACAGGAAGGAATTTCTGCAATTCAGTTAAGTCAGCATCAGCTAAAATGCTTCACCTTCACTTCTAGGATTTGCTTCTGGAATATCTCCTCAGTCATATATACTTAGTAAGCTATAGTTCCTTTTGTTGCACATAAGTGCATAACTAAAACCCAAGATTAAGATGATCAAGACCACTGTGAGGCTATAAACAGACAAAATGCAAAAAATCTACATGGATAATACATGTAAAAAATTTTATCCACATGTACTGAAATATAATGGCAATAATGGATGTTGTTTTCATGTGTGAAGACATGGCATCTTACCATACACTGAAATTACACATAACTCCAAACAGGTGTTTTATTCCTGAACCAAGATAGTTATAGCTTTGTATGCACAGACCTCTTGAATGTAATCATAAATCCTTTCTCTCCAGACCTTCCATAAATTGCTAAGGAATCATTATGCTGGTCAGGCAGTGGTCACTGAATTCTGCCAGTTTTATTGTACATGTAAGGATATCCAGCACTCCTCCTGCAGTGGGGAGATTGATTGCAGATAGAAATTTCCCTCAATTGCCCCTGTATTCAGGCTGTTGACTAGTCCTTTCATGGCACACGGAGAATACAAGGGCAGATTTAAAAGAAAATTAACTGGCTGAGTAAAGAATTCAAATCAGTGAAGAGAAGGAGGGACTGATATATTCTCATTGTAAATTTAATTACTCCTTAGTCAAACGGTGGACAAATTACAAAACCAATACAAAACAGAAGTGCCATAAGGATTATGTATTCAGCAGGTCTGTATTTGCATATTCTGTTTTCTCCAAATATCCTACTGATTCTGTAAAAATGGAGAAAAATCCACATATATGAAGTCAAATTCCATATCTCGATTTAAATGACAGGCTTGGAATGCCACAAGAAGTACTCAAGATCACTGTCTGGAAGGCAGGGGGTTAGAAACTGAAAGAACTGGAAGTCATTGACTGAAAAGACCCAAGTACTTGAAAGCCTGTTCATTCTAGCAGCTTTCAGAAACATTGCACCCTTGTACCCTGAATGGAGACTACTGAAATTTGGGTATTTGGGATGTGGAGTGTCTTGGCTGAGCTTCTCAGTGTGACACATAAAGTTGAAACTCTAGCACATTTGGACAAATATAATAAAAAAAATACTGGTACCAAGGCACCAATGTGCAAATTGGGGCAATAAATCACGATTTGTGTGCCTACAGATCAAGAACAAAATTTTAAGCATGAATATTCTGAAAGAAAGGTATTTAAGAACAGAGTTTTATTCTTGAAAAGCCACTCAGATTTTTTTCAAGATTACACTGGAAGAGACTGAACTGCACATTAAATCCTTCAGAAAATGCCTAAAAATCTAACACAGCCAGAGACTAGGATAACTTCCCTTAAGCCCTTTTCAAGAAGGGGCTTTTGAGCCGATGCATGACAGAGGAGCCCAAGAGGCTGATACTGAGTTGCAAGAGTCCAAGACATAGTTTGGAAGTCTGTACACTTTTATATTCCAGGAGGGTGTGGACAAGTTTTTCCCAGGGACACCCTATGTGGAATCATTACAAGATCTTCTCTAGCAAGCCTCTGGCATGGATTTTCTTATGAAACACCACAGCATAGTGCAAAAAGTATCAAATTACTCGCAACTATTCTAGACATATTTTTTCATTAAAAATGTGACTGCTGAATCCATTTGGAAGAAAACCTGATATAAGTGGATATAGCTTTGTTTGTAATTCAACATTATAAAGGGTACCCTAACAAATTATGAGTATTTTGCAACTGATGTAGTAACTATTTCTGTATTTTCAGTTAAGAGTGACCACTTCTGTGGTTTGAATTAGGAAATCTGCATAACATTAAAATAAATTACTCAAGTGTCATTTTAAATCAAAATGAAGTAGGTCACTTTGAAGTCAGCTTTGATGGGCAGTTTTACTGTTGGTTTTGGTTTTTTTCTCAAATGAGAGCATGAGTCTGTTCCCTCAGCACCACCTAATCACTGGTAACTTTCATGAAGAGCAAACAAAAGGCCTCTTCTATTTATCCATTATGTTCCTAAGAGGTGAAAACAGCTTGATGCAAATGAAAATCATTAAAGCATTCTGCACTACCATTAACTGTCTGAATATGTGTCTATGCAAATGCAGCACATTACCCAGTGAAACTGCAGCCTCATGACCTTTTGCATTGAAAATCTATGCCTTATGACTCTCTTAAAGTTGAAATGCTTTCTATGATGTGTCCGTGTGTTTGGTTTGGACAGGTACAGTAATGGAGTGCAAGCCATTTCACAGAAACATATTCACTTTCAGATAACCCTTCACCCTGTCTGGGGAAGGGGTAACATCAGGCATACCCAATTTGCAACAGTGCTACAGTACAAATAATAAGCCAAAATGTGATTGCCCAGATCCAATCCTGCATGCATTTACAGCCATAAATTCACTCAAATGAGCAGTTCCATTTAAGACACAATGAACATATAATAATGCAAAACTGTAAGTGGTTTCTAGGATTAGGGGCCTAATTAGATATAAAACCTACTAACCTAATTCTTCAGAACTTTGTCCTTTGTGCAGCCATTTATGCCCAACCCGAATGGTGTGCAGAACCCTGCCATTCCCACTTGGTGCCACACTGCCGACCTGATGAGATGGGTGAATGTATGGAACTTAGACACTTTAGTCCTCCAACAGCAGTATCTGGTGACCATCATGCTCCACAACTCCTGCCTTCTTAAAAGCTTGAACCAGAGACATATTTACGGTAGCCCAGACAACAGGTTACAGGACATTTATTGCTGTTCAGTCTGTTTCTCTCCTTGGCAAAATTTAGGTCAGTCTTCAGGCACAAAATTGCACAAATGCTGCATAAGCTTTTCTAGAACAAAGTCTTTGTCAGAGGTTATCTTCCCCTCCTTTGGGACATATACCTTTGTTGCATACTTTTATGTAGCAGCAGAGTGGTTAGGATAGTGCATTATTCAATAGCAGCTGAAGAGGCAACAGTAGACTGGATTCTAGGCTTTCCAGTTGAAGGACACCAAGCCAACCTCTCCTGTCTCACAGTCCTGACACACTGTGAGAAGAATGCTTCAATCAGCAGGTAGTTGCATGTAAAGCATCTCTTACCTCCAGTTTGGGATTTTGCCAATCATTGCTGATGACTGCAAGATTTAGAGGATGAAAAGAATAAGGAAATTTTAATTTCCTAGGCTTGCTTATGTTTTTTTCATTGGACAATAATTAGATAGTTTACATACATAGTACTGAGTGCAGGGACAAAGGACCTTTAGGCAGGGGCCCTTATTACTCATTTATTTGGATGTTATGAAAAGTAATTAATGCATTACAAGGCCATGCTGGATCTGGGGTTGAGCAAGCTGGTCTAGTGGAAGGTGTCCCTGTCCCTGGCAGAGGGTTTGGAACCAGATGATGTCTGAGGTCCCTTCCAAGCCAAACCATTCTGTGGTTCTATTTGAAGCATGTAGAAAAGAAATCAATCAATGGAACTGAGTAACCCTAAAGGTCTTGTTCTGAATCTGGCAAACTGGCACATTTTAAAAACCTGAGCTGATTTAGTAAAATGGTTCCAAGGAACAAACCTGAACACCAGCCTGCTTGTCACCTGGGCAAGCGTGCTGTGGGGCAGTTTAGGACCATAAGAGCAAGAGCCATCTAAAGCAGCATTCCCACTCTGCTCAGGGACAGCATTGGAAGGCAGAGGGATGCAGTGGTCTCAGCAGCCCTTTTTCCTTTCCCAGTATAGTTGCAATATATGGTAAGGAACATTAAAAAGGATCCAAAGGAGGAAATTATGAATTCTACTCTAATTCTGAAGTTCATACCAAATAATTTGGAATTTTTAAGCCTTGGAAGTAGCAGTGTTACAATTTTTTAAACTGAAAAATTAAAATAATCTTTAGAAGTTTTGGATTCTTAGGAACATAGACATATATTATGCTAGCAACAATACAGTATTTACTGAAAAGTTGTGCCTATAACAGGCTCATTCATCTCATTTTCTGTCAGAACATAAGAAATAAAGCATATGTTTCCAGGTAATGCAGTTTATCCCTTTGACAACTACTCCTGTATTTTCTCTTTATCTGAGTGAAATTTACTTCTAAACAGAACTATTTAATTTAAAAAATGCTAATACTTTCAAATTGTGATAAAAGGTTAAAGGTACTCAAGATAAGCTTGAAAAACATGGATGCTGTGGATTTCTTTTGTTTTAAAGATGTAATTTCTGAAGTACTTAAAAAAAAATTCAGTGCTAGTAATAAAAAGAAGAAATTAAGGAGCTGACTGGTAACCTTGGCTGGAGCAAGAGCGTGGAAACTCAGATTACTGCTATTGAAAGCTTGATCACAAAAAACAGTGGCAGCTGAAACATGTGGTCTTTAAACACACTCTTTTTTCCTCCAACAGCAGCTAAGAAAAGGTGGACATTTTTCATAAGAAATCAAATTTCCTCTTCAAACAAACAGATATTTAAAAAAACTTGGAATGTTTTAAAAGACTTATTCACTACAGCACAAAAATACAGTCTGATTGTTAATGTGTACCTAAAGATTTACCTAAATAGCCACCATAGCAGCTATCTTTAGACAATGATCAAGGAAAAAAAATACAAATCAGGGTATGGAGAAAAGGTATTGTTTAATGAAAGACATACCCATTTTTGGTATGGCAATTCTTGTTTCAAATGCCCAGTCCTAATGCCTTATTTCAGAATGTTGCTACAGCTTTGCAGGCAAACCCACAACTACACTTGATTTACTCACTGATTATCTTCTGTTTCCTTTTAAAGATAAAGAATGTGTTTAAAGCTGAGGCTGAGAATGTGATCACTTCTTGGAAGGTTCTCTTCCCTCTCTGAACAATGTGAGACTCTGTTTCAAAATTATTTTTATGGCATAATAATTTCCTATTTTCCCCTGTACACTAGTAATTTCACTCACCTTTTTTTTTTTTTTTTTTTTCCAAAAAAAGCACTTTCCTAATGCAAACACATCGGTCAATTATTAAGGATTAAAAATTAAACAGGTCAAAAGCCTCAGTCCTGTCCTCAGAAAAAACAGGACAAAATACTATCTCCATAAAATAGCTTACAAAGCAGCACAGGGAAAGGAAAGTGGAGGTGGAGTGTGTGAAGAGGCTGGAATATTGAATAGTACTTAATACTTCACAGATTTTGAGGACAGTGTTGTTTCATCTTATTAGCCAAGTCATCAAGTTCCTGCTTTTGGACAAAAACAAGTGTCACTGATTTTCTAAGTAAAACAGCTGCAAGATTAGTCAAGACACAGCAGGAAACATGCACCATATTGTAACAGAATCCAGCCCCAGTCACTTAACTGCACATCTCCCAGACAGAACATGGCCAGTTTCTGTATGCAACTACATGTTTATAAACAGCACACATGATTTTCCTCCCCAAAATCAGGAAACAGATTCACAATGTCTTGTCTTTCAATCTGTCCTAACTTAACACATCACATTAGATTAGCAGATCTACTCTATAAATTTGGAGTTTTTCCCCATTTTGCATCTCCAATGGTACCTACACCTCATGTTTTGAGACATAAAACAATCAATATATTGGTATGAAAATTAACTTTATTTCCAAGACTCAAATTGTTGAGGTAGATCTGTGGCTGATGGGGTCTGCGTTTTCAGGGTCATCCTTCAGCAAATAGTACTAGAATTGGTAGACTGTCATAGTCATGATAATAATAATAAGACTATCTCAATATTAAAATAACATAATAATATCATCCCTACATTGCCAGTACTGAGCAAAAAGAACACTAGCAAAAAACATTCAGGAAGTGAACACTTTTGAAACTAGGCTTCAGTAGCCACAAAATTAGTTTTTTGAACACCTAGATAAGAGCATTACCTCTGAAACTACATTAAACTTAATTTCAGACCAAGCAAGCCTGAAAATGTTAGCGTTAAAGGACAGCAGAATATTAAGCAATATTTAGCTTACAATAAAACAAACACCACCACTTCCCCTAAAAGCCAGAACAAAATACAGGGTCCAAAGGAACCTTTTAGATATTAGATAACTCAATTTTTGGAAAGCATATGGTACTCTAATGAAAACTCAAAAATCACTTAGGATGTGCTGGATAGATTACAATGCAGAATGGGAAGTCCAAAGACACAAGCACTGTGTAAAAACTGTGTAGCTTAAAGAAAACACTGGATATTATAGGGCTCAAGACAAAACTGGAATAAAGGAAAAGCAGTAATTTATCTATACCTGTGGTGCCACAGGAACCATTGCAAGGCCTTGTTTTATTTGACAGCTTCATAAATCCCTGAGAGGCTACAATGTGGGCAACTTTGAGGACACTGAGATACTTCAACATAAATTAGTGAGGCTAAAATGCAGCCAGAAAACTGTAAAATCAAATTGAATACAAGAAAAAGCAAGCTACTGCTATGGAAAAGACTGTGAGAAATATTCTGGAACAAATTCTGGAATATATTCAGTGGATAGACATATCCCAGAGGCATCATAGTGGTAAAGGATCTAAGGATAACAAGCAAGCAGACACTACAAATAGATTTGTAAGAGTACCAGCAAAGAGACTAATTTAGATTTGAGTTGCATACTTGGAAGCAGTGTATCCTGGAGCAGGAAGGTAATGGTTTGTATATACACAGCTGTAGGCAGACTGTGCAACACTTTATTTGTGGACAGCCAACAGAGTCCTTCAAGCCTCATGGTGGACCAAACATCAATACTCCCAAGTAATTAATTCTGCCCTACAAATGGAGGTCATACAGTTGCCTGGACATAAAACATAAATTCTTCATCCACACTCTTTACAACCACATCTGGAAATCACAAATGTGTTCTAGACATATTACAAGAAAGATCTATGCAAATTGGATGGAATTCACATAAAAATAAGAAGCTGGAAAGAAGCAAGAGGAAATGTTCCAAGCCTAAACAAGTGTTATCTTACTTCGCTTAAGCTAAGCAAGTAAAAAGTTCAAAATGCTTTTTTCTTAACATTCAGTTTGATCAGGAATATTATTTCAAAGGAACAAACCCCAAGAAGGAAAAATAATTATTGGAGGTGATAAAAGGTTATATATACATACCTATTTATGAACTTAGAGAAAGCATATACCGAGTTCTAAACTAGAGGTAATTGTCCTAATAGAAAAAAATATAGCAGGCATCTAAAACTTCAGTATAATGTATACATTCATATATGACAGGGACCAATACCAACAGAGATGGACAAAATATGTAATGGAGGTCTGCCATCTCTAAGCTGATTTTAAAGCATTTTAAGTTTACTCTTATAGCAACACTCCTCTTTCCTTCCGGATAACAGATGGCTGTTTGTGATGTACATATTGCGCTGAGGCTCCTCTCACTTTGTCTGATGCATGAATGAGGAATGCCTCCCATAAGTCAGACTACATGGCAGAAAAAAACAGAGCATCTAAAATTAAATGGCTTTCACTCCTTAGCATTGAGCCCCATTTCTGTGATTCATTCACAGAAACACATTTCCCATTTTGAAACAACTAAAATTCAAATAATAACCACATACTCATGTGTATTTGGCTACACAAGTTCTAGAAGAATGATAGGGCTTTTGGCAGTTATAGTACTTGAAAATTTTCCATTATGACATCTTTCTAATTACTTATTATTTGAATCATTTGGGCTAACTGTCTTCACACCAGACATATTTCTCAATGGAGACTTTCAACTAAATGCTTCAGCTATTCATCAGAGCTAGAATATGAAAAATTATGTTTCACTTGCCTGTTTAAAAGCAATTCTTACAATCACCTACCTGAGTTGCATTGTGCGGGATAGAAATTTCAGAGTATGGAGGGATTGGCATCTCTCTTGTAAAAATAAACCTATTGCTTTGGGGTTTTTTTTTTTAAAGCTATTCAAATGCTCAACTGCTTTTCTTTGTATACTCCAATATTTGCCAGTAACTCTGCTGAACATACCATTTCCCAAAATAGTATTAATGCTCAAATGCTGTATGCCATTACAGTTTTCTCTTTTGAGTCCATTCCCAATTTTTACAGTCATTAACACACAGCAACAGACAGCAGGTCTAAATTATGCTGGTTCAGCAATGCCAACAACTCTAGCACTATTCCTCAATTATCTAAGACTTAATCAGTTCATCTTAGTCAAATTTCATCTATGAAATTCTCACTGTCATACATGCAATCTCTAAATGTCACTTACTGCTATACTGTTAACTGCTTCCCAACAATGTGTGTTCTTGTTTTACTAAACTGAATTCCTTATGCAATCATATAATTATTTTACTCTTGACAATAGGTCATTTTCCAAGCATGTAAGGGAATCTCAATCACTTCTTGACGTGTAGAATTCTGTAAGCAAAGAGCAGATCAGGAATCTCATCTTTATAATTAAGTGTTTACTGGCCCTTTTCTTGCAAGATGCATGTGCTGCTTCTCAATTAAATACACTTTCTCAATTTTTTTAAAAAAGTGGCATAGCTCTACATTGTTACACATGTAATTCTTTATTAATTTTTATGTTTCAATTTATATAATTTTCTTGAATATTTATGCATTTTCCTGTAGGCACATTCAGTGGCAGGTTTTTCAGATACATGGCAACAGCAAGACCTGAAAGCATTGGGAAAAAAATCATCATTATTAATACAAATTATTAATTATTCAAAGAAACAACAACAAAGAAAAGGATAGCTTTCAATCAAAACTGTTTGAAACATAAGTTGCTAAATGCGGATACAACCCAAGAAACAAAAATGGTCAAAGGTAGTTTGCATTTTCATATAAAGATTATGCATGTGAGTTTGTGCACACAACTCATTTACAGATAGGAACATATACATAAGGCCACAACACATGTTATAGAAGAGTTGCCTTTTACACTACTGTCCAGATTTTCTGAAAGAGAAAGCTGTACCCTCTCCATGGTATACAATGTGTTTTGTTCAATGATGATGAAAACTCATCTATTATAATGGCTAAGTTGTCTGCATTGATTAGAGGAACCCAATATTGAAATGTTCAAGGATTTACATGCAGTCCTTCTACAATTTTGATAATCCAGTGCAGTCATGTGCAATAACCAGCAAATATCATATAACCCTTTCCATAATCTCATCGATCTCCACATTAAAATTTGCTAAAATGCTCTGCCCTGCTGCTTTCACTGAGAGAAGAAATCCATTCGTCCACTGGATAGAATCGTTCTTTCATGGAAAGTTCACTTCCAGTTTATGTCTAATCATTCTACATTGAGAGTGTTCTTTGGCTTATATATTTGTTCTTCTTTCTTAACTCCAAAGTTTTGGATCTTATACGATACGCTGTTCTCCTTCAAACTTAGGTTATTAGAAACTTTTATTTATATGCTAACTAGTACTGCACTACAGACATTAAATGGGCAGACTCTACCTGGAGCCAACTTTCAGTTTTATAGTCCTTCTCTCAGAGCAATCCATCAGAACTTCTCATCAGTGTTTTTTTATGTTATGCATCTTCCTTCTTTTCTCATATGACACTATACTGAATCTTTATATGAAGCACAGATTAAATTTGATTATGATGGTGATTGGATGACAGTTGGACTAGCTGATCTTGAAGGTCTCTTACAGCCTTGATGATTTTGTGAAATTGACTTAATTTTGTTAAATAATTACTTTATTTAAAAAAAATACACAGTTACCCCAACAGAATCTAACATTACTACACCAAAGATATATCTCTCTTTTTTACTTCTATGTCTTTGCATACCCTATGTAATAATTTGTTTCCTATGTCCCATACAATGCCCATGGGCTCTCCTTCAAGCACATTTGTTACTTTCCAATCACATGGCACTGTTCTTGCCCTGGTAGGTTTATTAAGAGTCTTTGCTAAAAGACTGCTTTGATACTTCTAATATTTTCATAATTGAGACCTAGTTTCATTTTCCCTTCAGGTTTCTAGTGACAAGATATTGCTGCTATAATGCCATTGACTAAATGTGTGACTGCACTACACTTCAGAGCCTACTGCCTAAGCCTGTAGCTAGTAATTGATAATTAAGACAAACAAACAAACAAACAAATCCATCTCATTAACTATGATCTTAAGCATTATTTCCAAAACATTGTTACCCCTACAAATTAATTCAGCAGCCTAAGAGCCACTTTGAGGCAGTTTGGTATCCACAAGTTGCTCAATTCCTCGCTGTTCATATGCTGTCCTTAGATTTTTATCTGGTAACATCCAGAGAGTAATTGACTTCCAGCTAGTGTGATGGGCATGCCTGTATTGCTTCATATTCTGGCTTTAGTGGGCTTGACTATCTGGAGTATAAGCAAGGCTTGTCAGAACTCCCATGTGAGGACTTCTTGCAGTGGGTGCTTATGGAGCCTTATAGTCTAACACAAGACTATGGATTGTCACATGTGACAAAGCAAGCACGGGTTTGGCAGGCCAGAACTATACAGCCCAGTACCACGGATTTCAGTGTGAAGATTTAGATCTTCATTCACATACTCTGTGGAGCACACTGGGAAATAACCTTCCTGTGTAATACAGACAGTCAGACTTGTCTAGGTTGGGATACCAACTGGATGGACCACATATCACTCCATGTCCATGTGTCCAGGTTTTCTCCCTACAGAAACTGCATTTGTGTCATCTGAAAAAACAGCACCCGAGAATATGTGAGCCACACTCAGTTCTCATTCTGAAATAAGATTTGGGATAAATCCAGGGCATCACCTGACTGAGAGAGCACTTCAAGATTTCAGATCACAGACCTCAGAAATACTGGACATCCTTTAGATCAATAGGAACTCAAACATAGATGACTAAGTGGGTTTTGAAGTTAAGATGTACTGCTGGAAATTTTACCTTTGTGTCATAGTCTAAACTTTTATCATCAAATATTGTTGCACTCTGCTACTACAAATAGATATTTGAAAAATGTGGCTTTTCCCTTGGCCTCCATCATGTTTAGTCACTAAATGATTCTGTGTCTGCTTGTATTTGCATTTATAATTTTTTGTGAACTGCAGATATCATTTTGTAACCAGTTTTTTTTAAGTAGCTAGCCAGTAAACATTAAACAAAAATAAAAACTGACACGCCTTTGTTTTAAAATAAAAGGGAAAACCTTTATTGATTTTACTGTATGGAGAAATTCTAACTTAAAAGACAGTCATCAGTTATACTGATATGTACTACTATTAATACTCAAATTTTGATTGTACAGCTGTTTAGCTGTGCATGATTAGGACCAGTTATATATTCAAGAGTGATTATTTTCATGCAAATACTTGGCTGGCTAATAGGGAGAACAGCTGCTGCTTAGCAACTGGAGGAACAGAGAAAGGGGGTGACTTGCTTCATAACAGAAAACTGGATGAAACCTTAGAGAGAGAACATTCAGTGTTTGGAGGTACCAGAGAAAATGGGTGGTAGTGCCACCAAGATGTTTCTTTTTACAATTACTGACACCCTAGGACAGCAGTATTTGCAGGTAATGAAGTGTAAACTACAAGAAAATTTGTATCTCATACATGCATACACACATGTGAATGAACAACACATAAAAGACCTAAAGTCAAACACTGACACACAAACTGAAATGTACGGAATCCAGAAACAGGCTTTGCGTCTGTCATCTACTGAAAGGGTTAAACCGATTTTCAGACTTCATCAACTTAAACTACCACAAGCCAAGCTTTCTGGAAGAAATGCTCTCTTTCTTCCTGCTGCTCCATCTCAGCCCCTGCACTGCCTCCTCCTCTGTGCAAGCACAGGCTTTCACATCCTTACATGATGAGGCAGATCAAGGACCTGACCGAGGTTAAAACTAACCCATATTTCTTAGTGGGATCGCTTTTACCTGGCTCAGTTTCTGAGTCAAGTTTCTTGTGCATCTATGCAAATGCTTGCACTGACAAGAGGAGAAGGGTAGGGGACCTCCCGTGACAGTGCTGACTCAAACCTTTACCGAAAATACAGTCTTACCTTGATGCGACCCTGCAGACAAACCTACTGACTTGACTGCAAGACAAAACTGAAAGCAGAAGTGAGCTGTAGTAAACTAAGGGAAACTGAAAAGGCACAGCTCAGAAAGCATGCAAGTTCCACAAAAGTGTCAGCATGGCTTTAAGACTACCACTGGGATTACGCTATTTACATTAAAAAGGAAAGTCACTTTATTTTTTTTTCTGAGAGTAACATTCAACACTTTCAGAAATCAAATTAATCATATGAACAAGAAACTGGCTCTAGGTTAGTTATCAACTGTTCTCGTTCTTTCTGATTCAAAGCATGGTTCTCTCTGATTTAATAAACATAAAAAATGTTGTCATTTTAAATAGAAGACTGTGAATTACATGCTTTAGTAAATCCTGATTTATGCTTCTAAGAAGTTAGTTATTTCAGCTTTCTACACTATTTTACTATGGGCAGCTGCTTTCTCTCCAGCAGGGCTCCCAGGTATGAACTTGTGCTACATCTCACACACCACACTCATTAAGGAGAAACCAGAATCCACCAGTGGCTCAAATGTATTGGTTTATTCACCAACCCAGCTGAGGGGCAGATACACATCAGAATACAGGTGACAGACAAGAGATGACAACAGAGTACAGCAGTGGGCTGGTACCCCCCACCACAGAAGAGGACTGCTGATGTACCTTCCTCTCATGCTGGCAACAGATCACATCTGCCAGTGTTCAAAGACAATAAACTGTCAGTGAAATACACGGTGGTGGGAAGACACAGTGCTCAGCAAGTTAAGATCATTTGAACAGAAAGAAAACAGAGCAGGGAATGGAGTGATGCAAGAGCTGCTATTGTCCCTAACAAAGTTCTATGGAAAATTAAGGAAATGGATTAGTGAATGAGCAGTACAAAATGTATTCAAAATAACAATAGTTAGAGATGCCGTTTGTTAACAAGCCCCACCAATAAGCTCCTAGTGATTTATTAGCCTTTGTGAAATCTAAGTATTCATAAGAGTATTTTTGCAGTTCCAAAGGTTTTCCAAATATTAGCTTTGCAAATGTAAACAACTGTCAAAAATTAAAGTTGTGGCTCAGTTATTCTTTAGATACAAGGAAAATGGTTTGGATTTCAACCCTATTTCAACCACTTCTGTGACACAAGATTTCTTGATGACTAGGTAGTTGGATTTTTTTTTTCTGTTCACATAAAAATGAGTTTAAGGAGGAAAACAGATGTGAGCTAGAGAAAATAAACAGCTTACAAAGAAAGAGTAGGAAACCAGTTACCCTTGAGTAGACAGGCAAGCTTCCTGTTCATTACAATGAAAAAATGAAGGGTAGCAACTGCCTGACCTGTCTTTTGTTCAAATCTAAACCCGAAACACATGTAACCAAAATGCGAAACATGTGTTCTACATATTGGACGTTTGTCAGGTTTCATAGATTCGTACATTTGTCTCGTTTCAAGCAGTCCTGCACGCACATGTATCAGCACCGCTCTGAGTGCGTGTGAGAGCACTCGGCCTTTTAACCAGCTCATCTCCCACACTGCCAACTCTTTGGGTATTTCCTATGTTTTGGGGTTTTTCCCCCCGAATCCGCAGCTCTCAGACAAAGAGACTGCAACAGGAATCTTAAACCTAAACTCAAGGTTTCTTCAGTGCCGCAACCTAAAGTCAAGCCTGTTTTACGTTTTTCAATAACAACCTAGACGAGAGCGCTGCAAACCGCGAACCAAGCTCTCCTAAAGGGCGGAGGAGACAGAGGAGCGGGGGCAGGCGGAGCAGGGGGACGCAGCCGGCGCGGCGGCTCCACCCCCTCCTCCTGGTCCCGTCTCCCTTCTCGCCCCCATCTTCTCAGCTTTTTTTGTTTTGTTTGTTTGTTTGTTTTTTTGGCTGGCCCCTGCGGCGTGCGGAGACTCACCTCTCCGCCATTCAAAATGGCGGTCGACCCAGGTTAACCCCGTCGTGTCCCGGCAGCGCTGCCTCTCTCGCCCCATCCCCGGCTCGGGATTCCGCAGCCTCACCCCCAGCCCGCGCGGCCGATCGCCCGATCACC
>VZTR01011351.1:739425-756511 GCA_013400775.1 Chaetops frenatus
GGCAGGGCAGCGGCCAGCAGCGGGGACCTGCCCCGAGTGTCGCGCCGCGCCCGCCCCGTGGCCGCGGGGGCTGCGGGGCCGCCGGGGCTTTGTGCCGGGGCTGCCCCGGGAGAGCGGCGCAGCTGTGCAAACACCGGGGCCGGCCCGTGCCGCCCCTCGCTCCCGGTGCTCACCGCCGCTCTCCTGCCCTTCCCGGCAGCTGTTGCTGCGGGAGGGTGAGCGGACGAGGGGACGCCGCTGAGCGCGGGCACAAGTGGGACTTGCGCGGCACTTGGGAAGTGGGGGCTCGTGTCGCGGCAGGGATCGCGCACGGCCGGAGGCACCGGTGCTGCACTGCAGAGAGGAGCGTCCTGAGCGCCGGCCACATGTTGCCCCCGAGACTCCCGAATGTCACATGCCACTTCTCCACTGCCTCTTCGCCGTGTGGCCTGGTGCTTACAGCCGTCCCACCTCTCAAATGTGTTTCTGACCAATACAAACAAACACGTTCTCAGAAAAAATTTGTAACATATTTAATACTTAGCAAAATTAATTTCGTATGTTTTGAAGTTTGCCCGTACGTTAAATATTAAATTTGAAAAAACCCTGTTTTTTGAGATATTAGACATCCTAAGCGTCATTGCTTGTGATCTCCTTACACTTATGCTGTGTAATGCTGACCTTGGGAATTAAGGTATTTCTGCATATTTTATTGACTGACATGTTGAAAATTATAAATTGATACATGCACTAAATCTTAGGCAAGACAAAATAAACGTAATAAAAGAGCACAGCAGAAGTGTCTTTCCCTTCAACCAGTTACTATAGTTGAGCAGATTTTTTTGTTGTGTTTTTTTTTGTTGGTTTGTTTTTTGTTTTTTTAATTCAGAATTACCTGTCTTCTCTGTTTAAGCACAGAGGGACGTGACATATTAAAGCTGTTGTGCTCTGATGCAACTACAGCTCCAAATGATTCAGTGGATGAGTGGGGTTAATAGATACAATATTGAAATAGTGGGACTTATTTTATTGTAGCTCTAATTCTGCATACAAAGGAGATATTATGTAATAATATTTATGTAATGGCAGGAGTAACTCTTTCATTATTAAAAAATGTAGAGCCTGAGGTTGTTGGCAGGTAGCAGGATTTTTGTGCATGCGTGTGGTTAACTCATTAAGGCTTATTTTCTTTTAAGAAAATGTTTAGGCTGTGCCGTATCATGAATGTGGCATCATAAAGTAAACAGTAAAGTAGTTTAGTTGTCCAGCTATTCGGAATACAGTAGGAAATCCCTGGCTTCCCCAACCATAAACTTTAATGTCAGTTTGCATAATAGAAGCGTTTCTAATTTGTCTTCGTTAGAGAAGACAATTCACTAGGGTCTGCAAAAGCAGTGTTACTTGCCTATCCTATTTATTTCCTTTTTCAGCTTTGATTTTCTTTTAATGTTCTGTACTTTTAGTAACGTTTGCTGTTAAGCTTCATGAGCTTCTTACTGCATCTCTGCATTGTCGTTTTTTTTTTCTTTTTAAAAAAGCAGACAAATGTAATTCTCTCTCTTCAGAGGTGTTGGACCTAAGCACTCATTGTCAGAAGTACTCAGGCAGTGATTCTCAGGTTATTACTCGAGAGCTGAAATTTAAAACTAAGTGTAATCACTTACATCTGCACTGACATTTTCTTTGAGGAAAAAGGAATAGTAAAAGCAACTTCTAGCATACTGTCTAAGACAATGGGATGTCCCTATTGTTTGGCTTGTGGGCACTGTGATGCTTGTCTTCACTTGAGTTGGTCTGGGTGGGAATAACCCTTGCTCACTGGGTTTAATTTGTGTCCCTTGCATCCAGGAAAGGTGCTCAGTTGCCTTGTTGACTCCATGGTAGCAACCCATTGTGGCTGTATTGGCTGCTCCACCTCCGGCGTGATTAACTTTGCACGACTCTTAGTGTGTTTACAGCTGTGTGCCCAAGCTGTGCAGCTAATTGGGAGTCAGGTTCAGAACAAACTCCAAATTTCACCTGCTGAGTGAAGGGGATTTGATTGGTATGTGGCAGTGGTTTATGCAGATGTTCAGAAAGTCAAACGTCTGGCTGCTCTGTATCCTTGTGTCCACCAGCAGCTATGGACAGTGGTCCTGAAGGCACCCACCTGTGCTTTCTGCCCCATCTTGTGGAGGTACTGCACTCAGTGAGGTGTGTGAACGACAGGAATTGCCAGTGTTACCTTTGAAGGCATTTATGTAATCCAGTAGTACCCAGCAATTAATTTGTAAAGGTTTACTGGTACAGTCTATAAAATGAAAGCGGCTTGTGGCTAGGGGAGAAAAAACCCAGACTTTTAATTAAAAGTAATGGAAGGATCAACTCCTAAAATGAACTGTGTTGGCAATAACATTTGACAACTTCTTTATGTCTTTTGAGAGAGAAATCTTCTTGTATTTGGCAAGGCTATGCAAATTCTGTCTTGATGTCCTACATCTTTGCATAATAAAAGCTTGAAAGATGAGGAATCAAAATTTTTTTTAAGCTCAAAGATCCACTTACTATATTCTGTTATTTTGTGAAATACAGAGTAAAATTTTGATTACAGTAGCAAAAGGTGAAGTGAGCTGGTTGTGAGCCATTTCATTCAATTTTAGCTTTTTGGTGCTTTAAGCAGACTGGCATGTCTGTTGACATAGTGACGTGGACAAAAGTCTAATTTCAGAAATGCTGCAACACTGCCATGGTGGTAATACAATGAAAGCAGTGTTGAATTCATGCTTTATTGTATAAGAGCATAGATATTATCTGATGCACCAGTATTTGTATCTCAAAGGGAGTCTCATAATATTGCTGCTTATACATAAAAACAATAGGTTTTAATTCACTAGGTAATGCTTAAGTATAAAACAGTCACATTCTAGTCTCAGGCAGTATGGACTGCTAACTAGTACTTTTGTAAATGCTTTTTGTAAAAATACAAAAAAACTTTGAAAAATTGCAAGGCCTGATGTTTAGAGTGAAATCATAGTGAAAATTTATTTTATTGTTAGTGTATTGCTGTTAGTTGAATTGTCCATTCTGGAATTCTCATTCTTGTTGCTAATCTGAATCTTGTTAAGATTTTTGCAACCACATAAGTACCTGAATTTATAGCTTCAAAACAGATATATTTAAGGTAAGACATGTCTGTAATCATAAAAGTTGTGTATGTTTATTGGTTTTTTGGTAAGGTAGCTCGTAATCATTGAATCATGGAATATGCTGAGTTGGAAGGGACCCATCAGGATCATAGAGTCCAACTCCTGGCCCCGCACAGGACACTGCAAGAGTCACACCATGAGCCTGAGAGCCTTTTTCCAAATTCTTCTTGAACTCTGTCAGGCTTGGTGCTATGACCACTTCCCTGGGGAGCCTGTTCCAGTGCCAGGAAAACCTTTTTCATGATAGCAAACCTAAAGCTTTCCCAGTGCAGCGTCATGCCATTTCCTTGAGTCCTGTCACTGGTCACGAGAGTGAAGAGATCTGCACCTGCACCTCCTTCATAAGAAAGTTGTAAGACCTCAATGAGTTCTCCCCTCAGTCTCCTCCAGGCTGAACAGACCAGGTGACCTCAGCTGCTCCCTATGTGGCTTCCCCTCAGGGCCCTTCACCATCCCTGTGACCCTCCTTTGGATGCTCTCTGATAGCTTAATGACTCTTGTTCAAGTTGCCATAGACTAGAACCCCCAGGTCCCTTTCTGCAGTGCTGCTCTCCAGCATCTTGTTCCCTCATCTATAAACAAAACCAGGGTTGCTCCATCCCTGGTGCAGAATCTGGCACTTGACCTTATTAAACCTCATATGGTTGATGGTTGCCCATCTCACTGATCTGTCAAGGTCTCTCTGCAGGGCCTGCCTGCCCTTGAGGGAGACAGCAGCTCCTCCCAATTTAGTGTCGCCACAAACTTACTTAGTATTTCTTCAAATCCCATGTCCAAGTTGGTAATGAAGATGTTGAAGAGAACTGGTCCAAGGAATAGAGCCCCACTCGTGACTGGATGCCATGTCTGTACTATTTTTATTTCTCTGAAAAAGTATGTGGAATTTATTGCCTGCTTGCTAATCAAGTTTTGTAAGTCACCCTAAGCCGTATTCCAAACTTACATTAAATTTAGGTGACCTCAGAAGGAGATTGCTATCTGATGTTGCTTCCATTTAGCTGGTACTGTGAAGATTTGTTTACTCTGAGATCTCTTGTGGTTTATAGGGTTATCAAAGCTTTGATTTGTTTCCTACTAGGTCTTGGCCATTTCAAGCTCTTGGAGTCTGCTGTCAAGATTTCACAGACCACTTCAGAACATGTACATGAATGCTCAATTGAGTGTTTCTGTCAGGTGCTTATTCAGCTGCAGAATGAACCAAGCTGTAAATCCATTCATAAAGAAATCAGGGAGACTAGGTAAACTGGGTGTCATTTTAGGAGAGGCATTAGTGAGTAAGCTGAGGTTGCTAAATTATCACTTCACTTAACAAGATGATTAACAAGATGAGCACAAGTAGCTGAGGATACTACTCATAAACCACATAGGAGATACCTGTTGATGTGCGAGTATTGTCAAACAGAGAGTTGAAATATTAACAAAAAATCTTTTGATGTGGATGAGATTTGAGGCTGATATGTGATAAATTTATATAAAAATACGTGCACATTTTAAAATTGCTTTTGAAGGGTATTAGGCTGAGAAATGTGCGTTCAGTTGACAGGAAGGCCTTTGGAGAAGGCAGATTAGGAATTTACATAGAAAAAAGCAGTGTGTAGTTTGAGGAGTAATATAACTGCTGTCCTCCACTGTCACTTTATGTATTTGTCTTGTTTGGAGGGGTTTTGTATTTTACATTATGTAATCACTGATCCAAGAAAGAATCTTACTCAGGGCAGCACAAAAACCCAGCCAAAAAAAAGGGATGTTTTTAAATTACTCTAGCATGCTTTTGATTGCAAGTTTTTCTAAGGCTAAATGTAATATAGAGTAGGGGCTTACAGTCAGCAAAATCTGAACGTATTTCAGGTAGACAACTAAGTTTGGTGCCTTCACTTCTTGGTTTTCTGAGAGAGGGGAAGAAAAGCAGAGGCAAAAGCTCTAGCTAAAATCTGGCTCCCTTCCAGCAGCAGTAGCTCTGGAATGACTCAGTGAAGGGGCCTGCTTACCTTCTTTCTTCTGTTCTTTCCCCGCCCCTTTCCCCCTTCACTGACCTGGCTAGGCTGTATATCTGATCCCATCCAGTGTCTGTCTTTCTGCCCTCTGTTACTGCCCATTTGAGAAGGATTGAACTCATTGCAGGATCTTGCTGCTTTCTATGCTCAGATCATGATGAACTTTTCCTCTCCCCATTTTTGCTGCCATTTCAGACACTGTCCCCTGCAGTGGTCATTCCCTGTAGCTTCCTTAGTTCAGGAAGCTCCTTTTCGCAGCGGAGCATTGTTCCAGTTGCTGCTACTTCCCATATTCCATTTCCCAGAAGTGGGTACTACTTCTTGCTAACAATCTTCCACTTCCTTCTGTGGCTTCACAGTGCGAAGATGCAAAAGAGGATATTGCCATTGTGGTGAGGCTTGTGCCTTTGCTTTACCTTATCACACCCTTTCCCAAAACATACCAGCATACAGCTCTTGATAAGAGGTTATTCTGTGGGCTACAACATGGCCTAAAATATTTGTGTTGTACAGTGTAGCTTCACTTCCAACATAACATTTCTGCATCTTGCACTGACAGGCTTCTCATACTTCTGAAGACCTGTTTGAAAAATTGCCTCATGTATTAAAAGGATGTGTTTTCTAAATTGTCAGGTTCTGGTGTGAGTGGGTGTTTGGTGGGGTTGTTGTGTTTGGTTGGGCTTTTTTGAAGAAACTTCTCGATTTTCTATTTTTTGTTATTGCTGTTGGTTTCTTGGTGGTTTTTTAAGAGGCATTTGTTACATACTTTGTATAGACTGCCTGCTGAGTTTTTGAGCCATGAGAGGCTGCCTGAGTAAACTGAGATTCTGCTCCATTAGCATGAAACTTGTTAAGTAGCCAATTTCATACTTGTATATATACAGCTTGCTAAAATTCTGTTTCTTAAATAAACTTTAAAATACTGTGACAAAATTGATGTTCTAAATAGAATGCAGATACTGCGTTCATAACCAATATTATGCTTCCTATTGTAGAGTACCTCTTGGTCAAGTCACTGAATATTTTTGTGCTGTCGTAATTCAGTGGAAAAAATACATGCATAACTGACCCTACATGCTTAAAACTTGATCAGGTGCAGACTTCAAAGTGTCCCCCAAAGTAGCTGCATGTATATTGAATTTGGGATTGGTTTTTATGATTAGTGTCCCTGGAAGTAGACCAGGAGCTTATCTATCTCAGCTACAATTTCCAGTTCCGTTACATGCTTCTTAAGGCTGCTTGTTGAAATATATTCTTTTTCAGTGTGTAAGATGAACCTCCTCAAAATAGCGCACTGGTCTGAAAATAGTTGTCTCTCTTATTTTTACCAGAGAAGCACATGCATATCACAACTGAGGTTGGCAGGATGAGATGATGTGTAAACACTCAGTGAGAAACAGCTCCTGCTTAGTAATTTTTGCATTCTGAGTAGACAAGATAAATCTCTGAAAGAAGGAAGCAGGTGTGATAATACTATGCTATCAATTTCTTCCCAGTCTCATATTCAGTGAGTTCCAGTATTGATCATTTAATAATACCCTCTTCTACTAACTGTTGTCATTACTTTGATTTTGTCCTTTACCCTTGGTTGACTTGGCTGACCTCTGTGTGCAGTGGACCTCTGAGAAGCATGATGGTGAACATAACCATTTGGAAGGAGGCAGCATGAACACTCATACTAAAAGATTTATAGTCAATGTTCTGTCTCACAAATGAAGCAGCTGAAATTTTTCATAGTGATTGGACAGAATCACTGAAGATTCAGTCTCATATTACAGGAGACCTGCTCATCAAAAACTCAGGAGAATTGGCAGTTGAAATTTTTTATTTTTAATTACACCTTAAAGAGACTCTCTTATCTCCAGCTATTGCAAAGCCAGTATCTCAGCCTCCTGATCTGTCATCACTGGATGTTGAGGTGAAAACTGATGAACTTGCTTCTTTGCCTTTTCCTCTCTGTCTGCCACGTCATATGTACTGTCCTGTATGTTACAGCTGTGTGCATTTTTAAGTTCCTGTGTATGTCTCCTTTAGATCACACTTATTCTGTGGGGAAAATTGTTTCACTGTATTGAATTATCTCACATTTCAGGAACGTGTTCTTGACAGACAGCAAGGTATACCTGTGTAAAGAAAAAGATGAATTTACTTGGAGTCCCACATCAAATAAATAGCAGAACTGATAGTACTGTGAAGAAGCTGCTGTCTACAAGCAGTGTTATTTTAGTGCTACTACACTGCCCAGTAATAAAATAATGTGAACAGTAAAATAATGTGCTTTTATATGTTGATCAAAAATACAGTTGTGGTAACAATTATAATGATAAGGCATAGACTTGGTTAACAAGGTCCAGGGATTGATTGCAGAGATCTGCTGTGAAATCTGTATAGTTACATGTAACTGCACTGTTATTCACAATACCTGTATGTATTCTGGTGAAACTAATAATTCTGAAAAATGCAGTGGAATAATCTGTGAGTTTGCAAACAGGCAGTATTTTTCTGCCAGTGATACAGTTAAGACTGAGAATAGAGCACAAAATATACAAGAATCTAAACAAATACCAGTAAAGTTTGTACCAGATGTAGGGACTGTCTGAAATGTCACTTCTTGCATAGGCTTCATTCGTGCATGTTTGTGAAGGTTCTTTTCTTTCAAGAACTGCTTTTTATTACAGGGAGTTGTAAGGTGTGCAGAAGTTTGTGTGGTTTTTGGCAGGGCATTTAAATAAAACTTCACACTTGCTGGCTGGGCTGAGCCATATGGCTTATTAGGGAACCATTTGATGTCTGTATGTTCCAGCCTTCCTGTGATCAGTATGCAGACAGCCGTTTCGGATAACTTCTTCCCCGACTCATATATTTGCAGTCTGTCATGTTGACTGCATGTTTATGAGTTCATATTATGTTACTTTGGTGTATATGTGCATGCCTTCTCTAGTTTCAGGCTGGGAAGTTACCATCCTTGGAGGCACTTAAAAGTTCTCGGGGTGTGGTCCTGGGCAGCCAGCTCTAGGTGGCCCTGCTTGGGCAAGGAGTTAGGTCGAGGTGACCTCCAGAGGTCCCTTCTAACCTCAACCATTCTGTGATTACAGAGATTACTCTTGTCAGCAGTGAGTATCCAGGTGCTCTGTACAGCCTGTTCATGTTTCCAGGTAAGCACAGTTGCATCCAAATGGTGTGGAAAGGGTGCCAGGTAGCTGTCTTTAAGTTGATAACCCTACAGCTGTGAAAGTTACTGGAAGGTTTTGGTGTTGTTAGTGAAAACTGATTTAGATTTGGAAAGAAGAAGAAAAGAGAGAATATTCAGTACAGAGACGGTTGCTAAGCTCTGTTTGTCCCTTAGGGACATGTTCTTTTCCTAAAAATTAAGAGAGAAAGTGGGAGCAGCCCTGCTTATTTACATTCAGGTTGCGCCTCTGTGCTGTTTGCTGACTAAACCAGTGTTTACTACAGAAAAGCTGTATGTCCTGTTTTAGGTGCAATATCAACATGCAGTACTCAGTATGAATATTGAAAGGACTGTGGAATGTTGCACCTAATCCGTAATACCTGGCATTAGACCTCGGGGGAGGTTTACAATAGAGGTTTTCCGAGTTTTGTATAATGAGGTGTATAATGAGTCTTTCATTTTGTGTTTCTGCATAGCACAGATCTTATTAAGCAATGAGAATTGGAAACTGATTCAGCCCTCATGTTGGCAGGTACTGCTTTCAGATCAATAATGAACAAATTTTTATTGCTGCCATCCCTATTACACTTATTACCCAGATGAAGAGGCTATTTTCTGGAGTTTTTGATACAGAAACTTCTGTATTTTCTTTTGAAAAGTTACCAATTTAAGCTAGCTAAAATGTTACAAAATACTTGATAATAATTCTTTATGTCTTTGTATGTCTTTGTTCATTTGACCATTAAGCAAATGGATTTGTGGCATTTACATTTGTAAGCAGTGAAACTTACTTTGCTGTCTGTAGGAATTCAGAAGAGATTACAGGCAGATTCTTATGCTGAAGTAAAACAAATCTATGGTATCAAATATTTTAATGTTTGAGCTGTTCGAATTAGCTTTGTGAAACTGACACTTGGCCGTCTTTACTGTTAGACCAAAATAGTAGGAGTAAAAACAATGCAGTTCTGCCATGGGTTATGTGTTTATCTATTTCTTACAGTAGATGTGTGTTTTCACCCTCAGATTAATGTTCCTGTTGGAAGGAACATTTCTAGAGGTTGTCTAGTTAGTCCAAACACCATGCACCAAGCAGCATGGAGCTAGACCAGCTCCAAGGATGGAAATGCCACTATCTGTCTAAGTAACTTCCAGTGTTTGACCACACTCACAACACACCAAACCAAGCAAATAAAGAAAACCACCAGAGATTTTTTAGCTTTCTTGTATTTCAGTTTGTGCTCATTGCCTCTTGTCAGCTCATTGAGCACCACTGAGGAGTCAGGCTCACTCTTCTTTAGTGCTTCCTATCCGCTATTTATACACATCAATAAGATCCTTCCCACCTTCTCTTCCTGGGGCTGCAGAATCCTGGCTTACTTAGCCTTCCCTTGTATGACCAGTGTTCCCAGCCCTTAATTATCTTTACGGCCTGACTCCAGTATGTCCATGTCTAGTGCTGGAAAACCCAGATCTGAAGCTAGCTCTCCAGGATGCATCTCACCAGTGTTGAGTAGAGGAGAAGCACCATGCTCCTCGAGCTGCATGTGTTATTCTTCCTAATGGTACTCAGGACACTCTTGGCCTTCTTTGTGGCTGCTCATTTACATGCAGTACCCCTGGGTCCTTTCCATCAGAGCTGCTTTCCAGACAGTCTGCCTCCAGCCCCTAGTGATGTATGGAGTTACTCCTCCCCAGGTTAAGACTTTTCATTTCTCGTTGTGGGGGTCCATGAAGTTCTTCTACCTATTTCTTCAGTCTGTTATGAGTGTCAGCAGGACCCTCTGGTGTATGAGGCACTCCTCCAGATTTTATCATCTGCACACTAGCTGAGGTGCACCTGTTCAATGTCTAGGTCCTTACAGTGACAGTGTTAACCCTGGCCTGAGTTTTGATCTCTGAAGTACACCACAAATGACTGGCCTCTGTGATCCATTATTGCAAGGCTGCTTCTCCACGCTGAAGTTTCATTCCTTTCCCTGCTGCATAACAGTTAAATCTGTTGGAGAGGTCTCCAGTGTGTGTCTTGTTACCCCCTCCTTTTTTTAATATGCCATCTTCTGAGGTGAAAGTATAAACAGTGCATCTCAATTCTGATTACAGCAAGGTTTGTTTTGTAGCATTTATAAGACCTCTGTGTAGATATCTTGGGTATATTATGGATGTGTAAAAGTAATAAATCCTGGATCTGGATTTTCTGGGTTTTGATGGTATGTTTTACCTGATGGAAAACATGAGAATTATGTAAAATAACTGAATATAAGTCACCATGTGACTAAAAAGGTGTTCTGGATTGGAAATACGGTTTTAATTGTCCCATGCTTTTCTTGCTTCAGAAGAGTGATGTATGTTGTACATTTATGCCATGGTAATTCAGGTCATTTTTCTGGGTTTTTATGGTTTTTTGGATTGTGGGTTTGTTTTGTTTTTGGTTTTTTGTTTTTTTTTTTTTTAATGTACCACTCTTGGGGAATTGTGCACTGACATGTGCATTTGTAAACCTGCGGTTCCCCTGCAGAGATTAACTTAGTGTCTTTACAGTATAGATTCCTGGTTTGATTCTGATGCATTAAAAAAAACCCAAAAAGCCCACAACAAGAAAAGCTAAAAAAACGCAATCAACAATCACCCCCCCACACACTTTCAGTTAGATGGGAAGAACAGAATAAAGTACTGCTAAGCATTTACAGATTGTGCCAGCATGTCAGGTTTTGGTGTATTTGTGTTCTTCTGCCAGCAGTTGGAAATCTAATCAAGGAAATAAATAGTCATTTTTAACCACTGCTATATTAAAGATGAAAGATTTAAGAATCAAAACCAGTTGTCTTAGGCAGTATGCAGATAATAGGAGGGTAGTCCTCACTCCAAAAATGTTACGTTCTATATAAATGGAGCGTTAAAAGGTGTAGAAAGAGTGATATTTTATGAAAACAGATGGCATGGCAATATTGTTAGTCATTATTTTTGAAGTGGAATTTTGTAGGCGGGATTTCCTGAATGGAAAAACAGGGGAATGGTAGGGTGTGTTGAAAGGAAGACTGGGATCAGAAAGGAATATGTAGAGCACGTGAGGTGAACTGGGGGATGGGGGAGGTTGGAGGAAGGAGAGTGCTGAGAGCCAGGACTATGGAAAATATTGATGTTGGAGTTGCAATAACAGGGACCAGTTGTCTAAGGCTGCTCCCTTTTGGATTTGCTTTCTTTGGCTCATGGAGCTGACTTGTCCCCTGAAATTTCTTATCTCCAGACTTGTGGCTGGAAGTACATGAGGTGTTGCATGAGGTTTATTGCTCTGTGCCATGGGAGAAGAGAGAAAAGCAAAGTCCCCCTGACAGAACTGTCCAGGAGGTGTAGAACAATAGTTAAGAAGTACAGTATTCTCATTAGTGCTGTACAGTTTGTGAATGCCTTTTGTATTGCCTACTTTCATGACCATTTGTATTATTTTCAGGTTAAGGGATGTGAAACTGTAAATAAAACAAATAAATATCTGGTGTTCATCTTCCCAGTGTCTCAATAGAAATAAACTAAAACCAGCCAGACTTCAAGCCAGACTCTGCAGTGATGGGTGCATAAGAAAATCCATCTCTTGCTGACTGAGAAGGATAGGTGGGCCTGCATAATGTTAGGTGCATATGTGGTAGGTTTCAAAAACAGAACTAATCACAAATGCTGTGAGAAACAGCACACTTCTTCAGTCTAATAGTCTCTTCTTTAGTGCCAGTGGGCTTCTTGTAGCCTGTTTGTTATGTAACTACTCAGTTACTTCCATAAAAATCTTACTTATGTTGTGTAAGCTTGATTTATTGTAAGAAAACTGTATCAATATCTTGTTCTTTCCAGGTTAGTCTTTGGTTTTTTCAGAATGTTATTCTCTTACGGAAACCACTAGCAATGCAGTGTTTTAAGTTCATTAGTAATTTGGCTTCTGTAGCCATCTGACTCACAGTAAGTCATTTGATAACAGTGAATGCTTCAGTTTTTGTTTTTAAAGGATGAATGACTGCATTTTTTACTTGTAGTACCCTAATGACCAGGGATTTGGTATTTTGACAGCAGAGCATGTAATGGTGAGGCTGAAGCTTATGCATTTGGCAGTAAAGTTGTGGAGATAAAATGGTGGTGGAAAAATAACGGTAGATCAGACTGGAGTTGGCCAGAGAAACTTGGGTGAGAAACTGATTTAGGAGAAAACCTGGTGACCTAGGATTGCATAGTAGTGCTTCTATTGTCTGAAGATATCTAATTTGGTATACAAGGGTCAGGAGAAGCACATGCAATGTTTAAAACATGGAGCAAAACTTGTCTGTTATTACAGCTGCTTTGCAGAAGCCATTGGTTCAAACTTAAAACTTGATCATACAGTTGAATCTTTACATCAGATAACTTGATGAGTTTCCAATCCAGTGGTTTGCATTTTCTTTCTTCTATATTTAGTTAATGATTTAAAATGTTTTATGATGTGCAGTACTGAACAAGAGTTTCTTGGTCCAAGAATTTGATATAGTAACCATCACATTGCATAAATATTGCTTTCTGCAGCCTTAGATTTTATTTGGCTTGTGTTGTGACAAGAAAATGGTCAGGTGTGATTATTTGTTAGCACTTTTACACTAGGAAATCACTTAAAATTGCAGGGAAGAGGTGAGAGAGGGGAAACAACTCATTCAGTATGTTTGCTGAGCTGAGGAGGCATTTGGGGGGTGTATTTGGTATTCTGACTTTTGGTTGTTTTTTTTTAATGGAGGTAGACTGTTGTCCTCAAGTAATTGGGTTCATTGTTAGCAGAGCTGAATTGAGGTTTCAGCTGTTCTAGAGCTGAAAATAACTTACAGCTTCAGACTGTTTTGTGAGCTGCATATTGATGCTGTAATGAGTAACTGAGAAAGGCAGATGATCTTCTATGGGCTGTGTTCTGAATTACTGCACACACTGCAGCTTTGCAGAAGTGTGCTGTTTGAGTTCATCAGGACAGTGAAACAGGATACTTCTAGTACTAGAGGGGGCATATGCCTGTAAGGATTACAGGAGAAGACGCATCTGAAGAAAAAAGAGGAAAAAGTAAATCTTGGGGAATTAGAAGTCAATTCCATCTGCATTCATGAAGGAATTCTCAACTTTTTTCCATCTAAACCTCTAAAATGGTTTCTTAATTTCTTCAGATGTGAAATGATCTGTTACCGATAACCAGCCATTCCTTAATGTAACTAGATGTAATGGAAAGATATATTCTGCTACTTTGAATATAATCCTAGGTCTTCAATATTTCTAAATTGTATTTAAGTGCATACCCAGAACCGTAGTCTTTTTGACTGAGTAGAACCTGGTATAGCAGTTAAAAATGTTATGATACAGTTTTCAACAAATTTTTGGATGTTTAAATTAGATATGACTAATTTTTCACTTTTTTCTTTTTTTTGCATTTAAGTAATATTTGGAAAATTCTTCAAATTGACATCAATTGTTGTATTGATGTCCTTCATTTTCGGGAAACCTGTCCACTAAATCTTTGTGTCAACACCAAACTGATTGGATGTGGGAGCAGTTCCATGTCATTATACTTCGAAGTGTATGTTTCATTTGTTAGTATGGGGTTTTTTAGGGAAAATTCAAATGTTTGGGAAAACATTGTTTAAAAATCAGTGTAAGGATGAAATTTGTAATTGCTGATAGTGTCATTGATACAAAAGAAATGACTTCTGGTAAACTTCCACGGAGGTGACGGCAGGTTTTTTTTTAAATATTCTTAAATATTATTGTGCCACCAAAAATCTCTCACTGTCACTTTGTTACTTCTTTCTGTGAAACTTACAGTACTGGTGAAAGAGAAGGCATGTTGTGCTTTTCATAGTTGTAGTGAATTTAACCTTAATTGCAATTCCAGAAATTCTTTCCAGTGTTCCAGCCAAGGAATAAACAATCAAGTCCTAGTTGTTATTACTATTTGAGTGCTAATCAGCTACTTTTTAAAGTACAATGTTTCTTTTTTCCTTGTAGCTCTTGTATTCTCTCAGTTCTGTGTAATGTCTTTAAAAAAATACTGTATGAAAACAAAGATTACAGCAGGGTTTTTTTTTACCTGTTGGGTTGGGATTCTTTTATGATTATTTTTTATTAGTTTTCAGTTGACCAATAGAATTCATGAACATGATACATTATATATTTTACAAGGAATAAAGTGGATTTTTAAAAATCAACTTATGTTCTTGTAGCTGCTGGCATTTAGAACAGGGAAATCTCCAAGTTGACCCTGGAGGCTGGCCATGTGAAAGGACAAGGTGCCAACTGCATGAATTACTTGTTTTCCTGGCAAATAGCTTCTGTATGCACTCATCACTAACTCAGAAGTAAATCTGGCCTGAGGTAATTTCTGCTTTTATGAGTTAGTTCAAGTTTAGTTCTGAAGTCATGTAGCACAGGTCACATCTGAAGTGAAAATTGTTGCTCTTTGACCATTTTTGTAGTTGCACAGTGGGGTCAAAAGCTCATTTGCTATTCAGGAATTTCGATCACATTTTAAAATAAGCTCCGTTGCAAGTGGACATCATTGTTTCTCATTGCCAAGCTGTATATTGAAGCATTTAGCTTTAAAAAGGCTTCTAAAGATCACCTCTCATGAGGCTTAATGGTATTTCTTCATAGGCCCATTCATAGACAAAAGGCTTTATTCCAAAGGTTAGTGATGGTTGGAATTGTAGTGTTGTATTAGAATTTGCTCAAGCGGTTAAAAAATGTGTTTAAAAAAAAAAAAAGGCAAACAGATGTTTTCTGCTGTTAGTAAGGAATGTGATGAAAATGGAGTGATCTTTTCCAAAGAAATAAAGTGAAACAAAAGAAAGTTTGGATTGAATTAAGANCACCTTTTTCAGTGGGGAGACGAATATTTATGTTCTGTAATTGTCTGTTAATGGAGTACTTGATCCCCAGCTATTGAACAGTGGCAGCCACAATAACAGAGTCAATGTGTCAAAAATATCACATTTGAAGCCTTTTTTTATTAACAAAACATTATTGTAAGAAGCCATGTGGTAGACCTTTCTTTAAGACAGTTTCTGAATATGTGAGACATCAGAATTTCAATGGACAGTTCATCAGTCGGGTGCAAGGAAATTTGTCAGTAGATGATCTGGCTGATATGGTTATATAACATCAAGACTTGATTTTTCAGTAGTATATAAGAATCACAGTTCCTATAAAATCAATATATTTGTGGCTATCTCTAGGAATTCCATTCTTACAGGGTTGGTTTTTTGTTTGTTTTTTAATAAAAATGTGCTACGGATATTTTTATTTAGAACCAGTAATTGGAATCCTGTGGGATTTTTTAATGCATAATTGTCAAGGGTAGTTACTTATTTGTAGGAGAGAATGAGAACTCACAGTCTCATTTTTGATTTGTGTATGAGGTTAAGTTTTTAATTCTTTTTGGCCATAATTTTGAAGTGATTGCTCTTTTTGTTGCAGTCATAACTTAAGGTTTTTGTCTCTCCCATAGCTCCTCTGTTCACATCCTAAACAGAATTTTATATGTCAAGACTTGAAAACCTGATAATAGCAAGATGAATCAAAATACTTGCCATATCAAACCACTGGCCGTTTAAGCAGTATTGCTGTTATTTGGTCATTACTTTGTGCATTTACATATTAGTGTTATTTTCAATTGGATTAAACTCTTGCAAGATAGTATTTCCTTCAAGTTGGCCTTTCAGGATTATGTTCCAATTGAAAGCTGAGAGTAATGTGCAGAAGAATCATTGCAAAGACATTGGACTTTTCTTTCTTTTAATTCCACTCCTGCAAAGAGTGGGTTTTGAGTATTTATCACATATATAGAACTGTGTGACTGCTTTTTTTCTCTGAATGCCGTGTATGTGGTTAGTGAATGACTTTGTGCTTTAAAATATTTCATCAATTATTAATTTGGGTATTACAGATGTAGAATGAAGACCGAGGGATTGAATGACTTTTGTACAAGGTCATGGCAGATTTGAAGTGGGATTCATCCTGCTTTTCTTGCCACTAGGTATTTTAATCACAAGACCATCATTTAAGATAATGATATGCACTAGTGCTTCTAAGAATTCCTCATAAGATACGTGCCTTTATGCCATAGTATTGTGTGCAGATTTGTACAGCAACCTAATGAGCAATAGACTGGACACAAGACATTGTAGAATATATATATTGGAAAGTCACTAAACAGAAGGTTTTATTAAAAGGTTATATTTTGAAGGGAATTAAAGACGGCTCATTTCATTAGTTTATGCTTTTTTTATCATGTGCTAAGGAAGATTTTGAGTATTCTGTATTAATAAGTGATTTTTACAGCATAGCATTTTGTGCTCTGAAAATTGAAATTTTGGCTGTGCTGTGTCTTCTAATGTTTATGAACCATATTCAAGTGCAAGTCTGCATATATGATAGTGCACTTCCACTTCCTGAAAGAACTGCTTGAAGGATGGTCCCTGACATGGTTTGGCTCACATAGTTCCTTTCTTTAAAAAACAAAAAAAAATCCTGGACAGGGAAACTTGGCAGGCAGTCATATTGGAAAATAATAAACATGCCTCTGCCAGAAAGTGTTTGAATTTGTTACAATCATCTGGTCAGGACTAGTAGCTGCTTTGAGAACTATGAATAGCAACAGTAAAGGCAGAGGAACAATTTTTCTACAGGCATAGGGTTTAAATGATGCTTATTTGGAAGACTGCCTTTGTCATCAAAGAGTTGGAAACCCGTTTTTTTTTTTCTCTTAAAAT
>VZTR01011351.1:761924-791896 GCA_013400775.1 Chaetops frenatus
CTTTCTTCTAATATCTTTCTTTTGGACATGGTTTCCTTAACATTTAAAAGCATTTAAGTGAAATTCTGTTAGTGGCTTGCAGCAAACATAAACCTCAGTATAAATGATTTTTCTCATTATCCTATTTTGATTTGATTGGTAATAAATTCTGTTAATTTCACCAAGTTGAATCTCTTTTGCCTGTGATGGGAATTGTTGAATGATCTCTCCCTGTCCTTAACTCATGGGTCTTTTGTTAAATTCTCTCTCCCCTGTCCAGTTGAGGATGGGAGTGGCCTTGGTGGGCAACAGGCATCCAGGCAGGATCAAACCACCATGCGCTGACATATAATTTGTGATTCCCTAAAAATGAAAATGTAATAATTTTTTTTTTTTTAGGGAGCATGATTTCATCCAGGTAATATAAGGGAGAAGCTCAATACAGCTAACAGAGATGTTCTCTAGTTGCTCATGATGAAGCGTGATATTAAGAAAGTAAGTGATTAAATCTTCAATCATGGAACAAAGGCCAACAGCCAACACTTAGTAAAATTTGCATAGTTCAGATTAGGTTGTGTTTGATTGTTGGTATTTAACAGCTCACTTAGTATGCAGAGTATCCCTTCACAAGATTTAAATTGTCAGCCTTGGTGGTCAAAATGAGTAAAATTAAACTAGGAATACTGCAACACAAGTTAAAAGGAGAAAAAAAAAAAAAAAGGAAGTTAATAAATAAATCTGAGTTTGACAGAGCTTTTTTAGTCCCACAAGTAAAATTTTAGAATGCAGACTTTTCAACCAGAACGCTCCTTATTTGAATGAACAGACCCACATGCTCTAGCTACTATATATATAAAACATATGTAGTTAGAAACGTTACTGTGCTTTTAATATATACAACATATCTTGTTTTCAATGGGACTGGTTTTGAGCTCTATGGTAAAAATACTCTTGCATATTTTTGCACTTTTTTGGTATTCTTACTGATAAATTTTTATGTTTTTATTCTTGTACTGCTTGTTTTATTTATTGTTCCTTAGCTGTATGCCATGAAGTACAAGCATACCGGCTCTTTCGGGCCTGTTGAGCGACGATATCCCTTCTAACTGTAGTAAAACTAATTAAAGTAATTTATCGAGGGTAGGGGGCACAGGAGAGCTGCTTGAGAATTTTTTATTTTAATACTTACTGCAGTGTAAAATTCAAGGTAAAAGTTTTCTGATAAGTGAAGTGTATCACCTGATACCATATGCTTTCATTTGTTTTGAATTATATGTGGTTACAGAGTAGGAGCTGGAGCTTGGTCTTTAGAAAAGTTTAATAACTTTGGGAGTTTCATCCCTGTAAGGAGCATAACTATTTCACATGAGAAGCTACTGATTATAATACCTATTTATAATAAACTATTTTAGTGCAAGTTCACCACACAATTAGTTTCTATAAGTAACATGTAATGTTCATAGGATTCAAGAAAGACAAAGAATAGTAGCAGTCATACATAGTTATGTAGATCACTTGGTGGAGTTTGAGTGTTCAGACAAAGTGTGGTGTTGTATGTAAGAACAAAGCATGTAAACAAAGTCCATGGTATAGAGAACAGGCACTGTGAAAAGAATTTCGGGTCATTGCAGACAAGCGGCTGAATGATTTTAGCATCGTAACATTAGTATTATGCTGAAAGGGCTAATGTAATTTTTGGTTACAATAGAATGCCAGAGAGGTTGAAGGTACCATTTGTGAAACAGATGTGCTAAGCAATGTGACTCTGTGCCAATGTATTTTAAATTACGTAGGAAAAATATAGGAGGCTTAGAAGAATGCTCGAACATATTTTTCCTCTTCTAGAGGATATTAAGATACGCTTTTATTAGATGGTATCAGGAGCTTGTGAAGAAACGATTAGATGTTCTAGTTTAGTAAGAAAACCACAGGAAAAAACCACCTGAAATTCAGGTTAGTCAAATTCGAGCAAATACACAAGCAATGAGGAATTCTAGAGAGAGGAATTTAAAGACTTTTGAGCTGGCTGTTGGAAGAAAGTGGTAGCCACATCTTTTCCTAAAGCTAGATATAGATTTTTCTAGAATGACTGCTTTTGTCATGTAAGCCGCTGGACAACCAGGTCTGTAATGTCCTGGAACACAGACAAGTTAAAGAAGTCTTCTCCCATAACTTCTGGGGGGGAAAAAAGTACGTTAAATATCAGTCCACTGCATCAATATCATTCTGTGCTGTATTGGTTCAGGGTTCCTTCTGGTTGGGAAATAATACTGCATGTAGTTCAGTCTCAGCAATGTGGAGTACTGACTACAGGTGTGTGAAGCAGAAAGAGTGGGGTTCAAGCTCCCCATTAGGCTCCTTGTGTTACATCAGAGCTTACTGGCCTTTGCAGATCTGAGCTGTATGTAAACAGCTGATCTCAGATACTCGGGGTTTAGATAAAATCTGTGAGTAGGATTGTGCTTTATCGTGGAACTTGTGAGAGAGCTCAGTAGCTTTGCAGCACCACTTCAATGGTGTTACCCTGTAGTAACAGCTATGCAAACTGTCATAGCAGGAGCAGCTGATATGCTGTAAATTTATGTGCTGGTTCAACCTGCTGTAACTTGTGCATTTGCTCATACTTCCAGGGATGACAGGCAAAACATCTTGCCTGTGCTTTCAAAGCATTTGAGCAATCCGTTATAGTGTCTTCAGCTGGTGTCGCCACCACAATGGAATTAGAATTTGAAACTAAATGTAACTTTTCCATGAAATGTGTCCATGGATAATCAGGGTCTCTCTCCGTCACTTTCTTACTGTGGGAGAGGGAGATTAGTGTCATAGAGCAGAGGCCTTTGTTGTCTTCCAATAGCAGCTGTTAAATGCATAATTTGAGTAAATTTTAGCTTGATAAACTAGTTTTTGAGATGTGCTTATCCTTAGAAATGTATCTAATTAATAATTCAGCAAGTACAGCATTGGATTATTCTGACAGCTTGTGACCCAAGAGAGGGTGCCAATACTGAGTGCTCTCACACGTTGTAGCTCAGGGCATAAAGGACAAGTGGCTTCTACCTTCTGTCTGCTCTTTCTGGCTCTAAGAGATAATGCTGTAGTGAATGCATACCCTGTTAAAGAAATGTGATGTGTCTGGAATTTATTTACTCCTTGATTCTTTCTCCCTTTCAAACAGGATGAGCTATGTACAGTAGCATTTTGGCCAGTTGCAAAGGCAGAGTGTTTGAATTCATGGGATCATTGGGCTTTACTATTTATCCATTATTCTTAAACATTTCTGATGCTTATTGTATTTTGGCCGATGCTATTTCCTTGTTTCCTTTGTGTGAGGAAACTCCTAGAAGGATGTAAAGGACACACAAGACACCTTTTCAGGTAGTGCTGCATCCAGTTAGATCTACTGAAAGACTGGGCAAGTGCATCAGCCTAATAAAGCCACTGTTTTAGTAAATGCAAGTGAAGCACAGCAAGCCCAGTCTATTTTTATTCAAGCCTCTTTCTAGCACATGAAATTTAACACTGTAAAAAGCAGCTTCAGGATAGCACAGCATCAGGCCATATGCGGTTTTCGTCTGTACTGTGTGAAATAGAAATATAATCCCTCTGCTGTTCTTTTCTAAAGCAATTGTGTTTTTGTTAGTGTTAAGTACTTTAACATCAAGTGTACTGATCATCACAATATTTTTTGAAACAGTTATCTTTATTTCTAGACATACTGATTTATTTATAGCTATACAAGTATTTCACTGGTACTGATTTGATTCATGGCACTGGGAGACCTTCCTGGCATTGCCATTGCCCTTGCCTCTTTCTGAGAGCATGAGAGCTCATTGCAAAATATGGCTCAGTATTGTTTTGGAAAGAAAGGTTTCCAAATAGTCAAACCCATCCACTGAAAGAAGCTCATCCCATGCCTTTGGAGATTTCTTACTCAGTTGTACTTTGCACAACCCATGTTGATGAAATACAAGTCAGAATGAATCACTGGAGAATTTTCTGGAATCAATCACTGGAATGGAGAGAGAATTGTTGTAGAAGGAGCAGCTGACATCATCACATTTAATGCAGTATCCTCACTAGTCACAGAAGGATTGGGTCTCTTCTAGACAATGGACTTCATTTGTTGAAGCTAGATGTCCTTCACTGAATATTCACCAAATTCAGTATTATTCATTTATGTCCATCATAGAGTAACCACTCCAGCTTGAGTGAATGTTGTCCTGGTTGAAACCCAAGTCTTAAAAGGAGAACTAAGAAAGGAAGAAGGTATTTTTCAGAAGATCACTACTTTATAGCAAGTGCAGCTATAGGCTTAGTTGAGAGAACTTCATACTCTTTAGTGGCAAACTGTCAAGCACTCTGCATTGTATTTTTCATAAAGCTTAATAGCACAGGATCAGTATTGTTTACTTGACAATGTAAGTTGCATTTGATGTTTCTGATTTAACATCACTATGGCTTTGATTCTTTAAGCAGAACATGCTCATAACAAGACTTTAAGGGGATGATGTCTGTTGACCATTCCTCTGCTTAAGAAAGGCAGTGAAATGTATAATTTAATTTAAATTTCACAAATATTACAAAGATGTGATTCTTTATGTGCTTTTATGGGGGTTCTGTGTTTTTCTGTTTCATGTTACACATTGCTGTAAAGTTTCAGCTTGTATGTAATAGGAAGAAACCTAATTTATCTGGTAGCTACAACACAGAGGTAAAAAGTAAGGAAGCTTTTAGAATATGGTAGAAAATACTGGAAGTTTGTTAGAAAATGCATCTTGTGGTAATGGATTGAAATTTCCTCCAACTTTTTCAAATTTGAGTGCATAAAACATGCCCCTGGAAAATGTAGTTCTAAATTTACATGGCAGAAAATAGCTTTTTTGCTTTCTTGCTGTTTCTGGAAGTAGCTGTTTGTGCCCCTGAAACACTGGAGGGGTGTTATCTATAAAACTGCTATCTTAAAGTAGGATGAAGGGGTCTGCCTCTAGCCTCCTTTGAAGCAGTATGATGATTAACTCATTAGACTGCATGAATCTCATGCTTTAAAAAAAGAGTAGGTTTCTGGACCAAGCAAAAGGATCCATCTGATTCATAGTAGGTCTGTTCTTCTGACAATTAGACACTAGGAAATAAAATACTTTATTTTTCCCCTCCCTCCCTTCAGGGAACAGCAGTACAGAAACATCTTCATGGAGTCAATAACACAAAGTATGTGATCCAAGTTTTGGATTGAAGTACACATAATGAAATGAGCCAAGATAGGGAACTGCAAATAGAGGGCAGCCTCACACATATAGAGAGGATTCATGGGCCCTAAATACAGGCAGGTAGCAAGACAGATTGTGTTGTTTAAACATGGTTTGATAACTATATGAAGAGTAGTAATTTTATCCATGTATATCTTGAGTCTGCTTATTTTTGCAGTGATTCTACTTTTGCTGAAATAATTTACTTGGGACTGGGAATGTTTTGAAAATCATTTTGACTGTATTAGCTCCATTTGAAGTTAGATAGTCCCTTACTATATGTGTTTCCATTAGAAAAAGGAAAGTTACTTTATGCATGTTTATAGTATACACAGGGGGCTTTTCTGCACAATTTTTTTATAAGTAGTGAGCTACAAAATGGACTTTTAAGCACTTTTTAAAACTAGAATAAAGGTACTTTAGAAAATAGCCAGTTTTGTAATACACATCCCTGGAGCTATATATCTTCCAGTTGAGTGCAGATGTTAATTACTAGTCGGTTAACCTCAAACTGCTCTGGAGCAAAAATGTAAACCTGGTCACATGGCAAGCCACAGTGTTGATTTCTATCATCAGTACTTAAAAGTTTTCTTAACAACAGTCTTACTTCTTTCTGAATGTGTAAGTAAATTTGCATTCTTTTGCATCCTAATGCAGACTGTGGTGTGTTTGTCTTGAATCCTATATTGGGTGTATTCCAGTTAGGTTGCTTTTGTTCCACTTTTTTAAAGTGATTTGATAAATCATAATTCTGACACAGTAACTTTGTGCAGATTTTTTTGAATCTCCAATGCTGAGCCCATTTCTTCTGCTGTGATTTCTTTGTGAACATTCATGTGTATTTGTTTTCCTTACATAGGTCTTTATTTATAAATGATATTACCAAAACTGGCATTGGTTCACTTGTGGTGGAAAGACAATATATTGGTGCATGATGCTGTCATGTTTTCATTCTCTTTAATTGTTTTAATCAGTTTGGGAATCACTGTATTCTGTAAGCTGTATTCTGACAAGTAGCTATTCAGTAAATCTGTCTTAAAACTGTCCACTTCAAACTGTACTGATTTTGTTCATTTCTGGCATATTGTAATCCTATAACCTTACGGTGTGAACACATGATTTCACATGGGTCTCTCATTCTGCCCATTTATGTTGCCCAGCAAATAACTGCAAAGTATATAAAGCTTTACTGGTACATTTCTTGATTGAGAACAACACTGTCACCACCACTTTTTTTTTTTTTTTTTAATGTGGAAAAGAGCAGAAATGTGACTTTCACTATTCAATAGCCACTGTCGTAACTCTGATACAGTTATAGTAATATAATTGCTCTTGTTTTAGAAATATTTAATGTGCTTTACACTCTGGATTAATTAGTTCTTTTGCTCCGCATGAAACTCAGCTCATCTGATGTGGTTTACAAGATAGATAAGAATAATAGGATTTGTGTCTTGAAAATGTAGAACAAATCCTTTGCTGTTTTATTAGTGTTTGGAAGTTACTTGCTTTCTCAGTCTAATTTGCCAGAAATACTGTAAAATACTGTCTGTCCAGCTTGCTTTAGAAGTAAGAAACATTTAGAGATGTTATTTCCTTAAATATATTAGAGCAGTTAGTTAAACTGATATTTTCTTGTATTTGGAGAAAATAATTGCTTTTTTATTTCTGTGGAAGGGGCACAACATAGAAGGTGTATGGATGTACCAACCATTCCTTCCCACTTGTAAGAATGTGGCAGTACAGGATTTTTTTTCCCTTTGCTTTTAAAGTAGCTAACAATTAGATTATAGTTTAGAATGCTGCCTATGCTGTCTGTTAGCTGACATTGATACTGTATGAAGCAAGAACTGTGCACAACTACCCTGTGTGGTTTTGTGTCTTCATGTGCTGGCACAGTAAATTGTGCAGTTATGGTGAACTTGGGGAACTGATATGTGTTGAAAGGGTAATTGTTTTGCAGGACAAGTTTTTAGCCAGGTCAGTGTTCCAATTCAGTTCCTAGTGCAAATTTCCACAGTCTTGTTCAGTCTCAAAAGAGAAATGGAGAGCAGGAGCAAGACCAGATGACCTGTACAGGTTAGCATTCATCTGATTTTGTCTCTATTGTACAGCCAAATTGCTTTTTCTAAAGTATGAGCTCTCAATGTTATTTCTCTCTGTATAAACACCTGGAAGATGTTTTTGTATTGAAATGCTTGGGGTACAAAGGAGATTTAGAGGTTGTTTTTTTTTGTTTGTTTGTTTACTTACGCTGTATTTTGGGGTTTTGTCTTTCCCTTACCTTTCTTAGAGAAATAAAGGGACAAAAATTAAAAACTGAGGAACATGTATAGCAAGTTTCCAGGTTTGTAAAATTGTGTGTTGTTTCACTTCTTCCTAAGTATTGTTAAGGTTAAAAATGGGTGGGGAAAAGAAGGTAGTATCTAAACATTGAGAAGTTTTCCATTCAGTTCACTGTAATCTGAAAACTTAAAGATCTAAATGGACAGTTACATATGCTAGGTTCAAATTATGCTTTTATCTATATATATACTTAAAATTTACTTTAAAATGTAGTAACCTAAAACATACTTATATTTCAACAGTAATTCATAGCTAATATTTAAATAAATTGGACATTTAAATTTAGGGGAAAAAAAGACCAGTAGGCAAGTACTTTACCTCTAGCTCAAATGAATCCATGCACCTTTATAATGTAGTTTCTCATGTGCTGGTATTTACTCAAGTAAATCTTGAGCATTTCAGCTGTACTATTTGCAACCAAACTCCACCCATAATTTCACCTTTTGGTATTGTCGTGAATCCAATTACTAAGGTTCTTAGAAATGCCCCTGCCCGAATTAAGGTGCAAACAAGACCATATGCCAGTGACAATAATATGGGGTTTATTTGATAGTATTGGACAGTAAATAGGAGAAAGAGAGAGAGAAAAATAGGAAATAGATGAGGGGGACAGAAAGAGAGAAACAGGGAAAGAATAAGGAAAATAGAACCACTCCATGGGTCCCAGCGATGCTCTGTTGATCCTCTCCAGCTGGTCTTCTTGGTGGTGAAGGTCCCCCAGAAAAGCATAGAATGTCCTGAGTTAATATACCATCAAGCCAGGGAGTGATGTCCAGGCATGTTCCCCGGCGGAGGCGGGGGCAGTCCCTTACAGCGGACTCTGGATCTGNCCCAGTCAGGTATCTTCAGGGAGGCTTCTTTGGTTGTAGCTTCTTCATACAATTTTGTTCAGATGAGCAAAACTTTATATCAATGTTTGAGGCATGAACTGTTTCAGTCTCTGACAGGTATGCTTGCTGAAGTTGATATGTGCAGATGCTGAACATGCAGTACTGTCATAAAACTAGTTTTAGATTAAAGTTCAGGACAGTGAGGTGCTGGAGCATGACCCAGCCACAAGGTGACTTGTGCAGTTGTTGCTCTTACAGAGCTGGAATTAAATGAGAAAGTATATATTCACCACAAAGGACAGCATACAGGAGTAGCTGAAACAAAGGTGCTTTGTTTACCAGATTTCCTCTTTTTGGCCTGGGCTGGTCTTGATTGAGAAGATTAAATAGTGTGATAGATGTCACTTGTGCTGAGGGCAAATGTTGGTCTGTTTGTGTTTGTAGACAGCTGTTCTCAGAACTGATACGTAAGAGCTGATGTTATTATTATAATAAATATAAAGACTATATGTCGTTATATCATTCATGGTTTTTTGGTTCTGCATATTCTGGTAATATATTGCACTTTTCTATACGACTTTTGTGACTTAGCAGCAACCTTGAATTTCATTTAAATTGACACTTTAATCTTCAACACATTTACCTTTTATGTATCTCAAACTTTTTCATTATTCAGTGTCTTACTTTTAATTGGCTTGTTTCTTTATATTGTTTATCAAAGTGTAGTAAATCATTGGAGGTTTAACCTGAAATATGAACTACACCTAAGCAACAAACAAGACATATGGTCTTATACAGCCTTAGAAATACCAACATAAATTTTGATACAGACTTTTGGTCCTTCTGTGACCTGAGACAAGGAACAAATTACTTTAGATCTTTATCTAGATTAGCAAAATCTGTCAAGTGGCATTTACTGGTCAATTCAAATTGTTTTTTCACTTTTAGAGAACCATAGAATCGTTTGGTTTTGAATGGACCTTTAAAGGTAATTTAGTCTAATGCTCTTGAAATTAACAAGGACATCTTCAACCTTCAGAGGTGCCAAATTTTAACTAGTTCCCCTCCCATCTCATCTTTTCATCATCTGCTGTTGGAGTTCTGGAGTCCCTGTTTATCAGTGTTGCCTATGAATTCTTTGTTAAAAGAACACCAGGGTTGCAGTCACTAAAAGGAGTGAAAATGTGCCAGAAGTCTTTTCCCTTGTGTGAAACCTTAGGATAATTTTCAGTAGTGTGATAAAATATTATATTTTCTCATTTTCCCTTGCAATTAGCACAAGGTGCTTAGTGATTCTAACCAATTATTCAGTGAATATGTATAATCTTTTTTATCATTCACAGTCAAAAATTTAATCCAAGTAAAACATTTGCTCTGAGAGGGGTTTTTTCTTGTAATATTCATGTATTTATAAATTTTTTTTATGAAGTTATCTGCAAGTCAGAGCTGTGGTAATGATAGTAACTTGTATGTGAAGTACTGAGATTACAAAATAAAAAGACTAATTTTTTTAAGCTTTTGTAGGGTTTCAACAGAAAGTACTATGTTTAAATTTCTGTAACACTACAGTGCTTAATGATTTAATTAAGCATAGAATTACTTTGCAGTTTTCTAAACCATTTTAACCGTCTCAATGTGATAAAGGCTCCCTCTGCCTTTTTAACATATGACCTACTCAGCATCACAATAAAAATTCCGAGGGAAAGGTGGGAATGTTATCTGTTTACTACAGTGATATTCATCTGCCTCGGTGATGAATCTTTCTGTATGTGTTGGTGTCTGCTTCATTGGCATAAATATCTAACTACTATGACAAATGAGATACACATTATGCAAGTAAATAATTCAGCATGTTGTTCTGAGTTGCAGGTTCCAGGTCTTTCCTCTGTAGCTAAGGTTTTGTGAGAGAGTCACTATCAGTTGTACAAATCCACTTTAATAATATATGTGAGGAGTCAAGGGCTTAAACTAGTAGCACTGTATTCTGGTACTTACTAGGATTTCTGTCAGTAGATTGACCCTGTTCTCCCTCCACACCAACACCTCCCAGTCTGCGTTTTTTTTAATCTGTTTATCCTTTTGCTCCCACTCTTCATGCAGAGAGTAATTTTTTTTTTTCTTGGTTAGGTTATGTTGTGGTGGTTTTTAGGAGGCTTTATTTGGCTTTTTGTTTGTAGGGCTACTGAGAACCTAGGGAGAGGGAATCTTTGTATTTTAATGCAGTTACTTTCTATTGATGCACACTTTATTAATGCTATTAGACAAAACAATAGAAAAGCCCATTATTGCTTAAATATTATTTTATTTATTGAAAGGCTTATAATGTGCAGTATCTCAGTCACAAAGGACATAGCCTTAAGCTGCACCATGGGAGCTTTAGGTTGGACATTAGGAAGTTTTTTCACAGAAGAGGGGTGGTTGGGCATTGGAATGGGCTGCCTAGGGTGGTGGAGAAGTCACTGTCCCCAGAGGTGTTTAAGGAAAGACTGGTTGTGGCACTTAATGCCAGGGTTTAGTTGACACAGTGGTGTTTGGTTATAGGTTGGACTTGATCTAGGAGGTCTTTTCCAACCTAATTAATTCTGTGATTCTGTGACACCACCTATATATCACTGCTGTCGTAGATTTGGGGAAAAGGATAAGAGAATTCAGATATGAACAGAGCAATTGAGAGATTAAATAATCCTTCAGCAGATTTGTGACATTAGTTTAAAATGTGAAACTAGATTGCTGGCTGAGTTTTTGAGGGAGATGCTTTGTTTTCAGTGTGGAAAGGTAGTCACTAGCTAGTTTTGCTGTGCACAGAATTTCAGCAATTTAAAATACAATAACCAGTGAGATGACCTTGTAAAATAAGAATATTTGGATTGGATGACACTACATCTGTGACAGATACTTCTGAGTAACACTTCAAAACATTTCTTAAAGAATGCAGGAGCATACAGTCTGCAGTCTTTACAGCCACTCTGAAGGTTGTTGAGTAAATACAATACAACCACATGAAATGGTATGTACATGGCAAGCAGTCTTCGGATACATGCTTTCTGTAAAGTGCTCAGATGTTTAAATTTTTTTTCTGTAGCACTGAAACAGAAAAAGATTTTGTAGTTCTAATCATGTAAAGAAGTAGAACAGTGTATATGTTCTGAATTAATGATGGTGACAAGCCTAAGATAAGAATACTACAAAGTCTGGGTATTCTTTGCAGAAACAAAGGCCTAGAGCAGGCAAATAGCCATGAAACCCTTCAAGTGCTGCCAAAAGATACTAGACTTCACAGAAGATGAAAAGAGGGGGATGGATGCCCAATTCAGGATGAGGAAGGAAAGTAGTATATCGCAAAAAAAAACTAAAATAGGAAGTAAGATACTTAATAGTATTGCAAAATGTGTAGAATAAAATAGTAACACCTGTATTACTGAAAGAGCATTCATTTATATATTTTGTAAAATATGAAAGAAGAAGGCGTGAAAAGAATGACAAATACTGTGCCTGCATTTAGCATCTTTTGACTTCAGTCATGTTTCAGTGGATGCTAAGGTTTTGTTCACCTGGGAATGAGTCAGTAAAGACCCTGCTTGTTCATACGGGTGTGGCAGACACCTGAGGGCTGTATTTGCAGTAGAAGGCAAAAAGCTAAAATATAGATTATTTTAGAATACTGCAGATAAAGTCTGAAAAGAGCTAGTTCCATTTACTTTTGGTTTCAAGGACTTTTTTTTCTGTGTAAGACTCTTACCCTGCCATGTCTTTTGAAAAGCAAGGAGGCTGTCTAATATATTGATAGGTAAAATAAAATAGTACTGTAGTGTGATTTCCATATACCATGCTCTTTAGTGTGACGGAAAACAATTTAAAAAAATACTGGAAAATGCTGTAATCTGAATTTTTTTCTGATTCTGCTCTTGTTTCCACTGTTTAAAACTGTTGTTTTTGCACTTGCACAGTACCTCTCAAGCTAATCCTGAGTAACTGTTGATGATAAATATAATTATTGAACAACTGCTAAATTAGTGTGAAGGTTAAAAATTATATGAAGGAATGAGGGTCGTAAGATTTTTGTACGTGTGTGATACAGACTATGGAATTGCTCAGGTTTTACAATTCTGTTAGATAAATCAGAATTCAGACCACCAGTTCTCAAGAAATATGGTTTCTCTAAGTCATGTATGGAGCTGCTCCCTCTCTTAACTGCATTACATAATTGAGTTTTGCTGAAGATGGGTTCATGGCACACCAAATGCTGCTGTCATCAGATGAAAATTGTTTCCCTTGTGTAGCTGCTTGAAAAGTCCTGTCATGAGAATCTTTAGGAAAAACTTTGAATAAGAATTTGAGGTATGTGCAATCTCAATTTAAAAAGCTTCAATGGATTGGAGCATTTTACTGTACTGTCTGCTTGCTGTATTTTCTCCCCCATGGGGAGATGTCTTGAATGTTCTGCACCTTCATGCCCAACCTTTTTTGGAAGACTCATGAAGAGGCATATGTTTCACTAATATGTTTTTAAGTAGATTTGTTGAAAACGATAATATTGTCTCCCACTTTGTTTAATTATGTATTAACACAACAAAGGGACAATGTTTATACCACTACATCATTTAATGTAGGCTATGGTAACAAGACTACTTTATTTTAGGCAAGCTTGTGGTTAAATATATTAATGTTGCATTGAAAGGTTTTGTTACTTTGGTGATTGTGGCTGTATATTGTTTTTATTAAGTCAAATCAGGTAGGCTGAAACTTGGATTCTGAGTGAAGGCTTGTTGCTGTAACATCCTCTGAAGTTTTCTGGTGCAGTTAGAGATGGAAAGCTAGCAGGTAGGAGGCTTCTAACACTCAGGCTTGCTTTACTTTGTTACCTTCACTGTCTGACAGTTTGTTAGTTTTAGAGGTTGACATCCCGAGGATCATTTCTGTTAAGTGGTGTGTGCTGAGCCAGACTTGGCCAACAGCAAAATTCCCATCCAGCTGCTTGCTTGTGCAACCCCACCACCACCAGTCAGATAATGCAGGAGGGGTAAAAGAGGAAAATCAGAAACAGTAAAACAGCAGGTTGAGATAGCAACAGGGAAATTGCTTACCAATTACCATTGCAGGCAAAACAAACTCAGTTTGGGAAAAAATAGCTAATTTATTGCCAACTAAAATTGATTCTGGTAGTGAGAAACTCAAAACAGCACACCTTTCCTCCCCCTTCCCCCAGGCCCAACTCTATTTCTCACATAACCTACCCCACCCCTGCCATGCAAGCTCGCATGGAGAATGGCAGGGGCATTCATGGTTGCAGCCAGTATGTAGTGGTGTCTCTCTACCTTCTTCCTTATCATGTCTTTCCCCTGCTCTGATGTGGGCTCTCCATGAGCTTCAGTTCCTTCAGGAATATCCTTGTGCTCTGCTGTGACATCCTCCATGGGCTGCAGGGGATATCTGCTGTTCCATGGAGATGTTCCTCCTCCGCTTTCCTCTGACTTCAGTGTTGCCTTTCTTAAACATGTTTTCCCAGAAGTGTCCCCAGCTTGGCTGAGGGACTCAGCTGGGCTCTGCAGTGTGTGTGTTGGGTCTGGCTTTGTCCTGCACAGGGCAGCCTCTGGCCTCTTCCCACAGCAACCTCCCCTCTGCCAACCACTTGCCACATAAACCTGGAACACAGAGTTACTAAGATATTAAGAACACAGTTTATTTCCTGGGTGATGAGATTCTATCCCCTACTATTACTGTCACACACCATGTAATCATTTCAAAAGCTTAGACAGAAATTTGGAAAGTGTCTGTAGTAAGGAAGTACTTCCTAGTAAGTTGCTGCTTTTCCAAAAATTATAAGCCTAGAAAATACAAAAGATGTTAAGAATTTCTTTAATGAAATAAAAGGATATGTGTGATAAGGAGTACCAAGTGTTGCAAATTTGCTTATGGATAGCCTAAGAGCAGTGCTTGTATTTGTGGAGCACATCCTCTAGCTTTCATCAGCTCAAGGAGTGGGCTGAAATGAGGGTTACCTGCAAGTGAGAGATCTTAATGCAACTACAAAACCAAAAATTTCAAGAAATATTTATAGAATTATTTAGTGCTGTTTGAAGAATAGAGGAAGAGAAAACAAACAGAATGTGATGTTGTTTAGGTGTTAATATAAACTAATGTGACTCACGGGAGTGTGTATACTCTACGGTGTGCAATTTTGGGGGGGTTACACAAATTTGGTGTTGTCCAGGAATTTGCAGTCAACATTTCTGAAAAGTGTCTATAAGGGTAATACTGATGAAAACACTGTTAACCTTACGTGTTACCATGCATTCTACTTCTAATACTTGTCCACGCTTAGTTAGTCCTTCGACTTTACAAAACTGTACTTAAAGTACTTCTAATAGATTGCAAGTGTATGAAAAGCCATTTGTCTTCCATCTTCTGCATCGCTTTACTAATTCCCAGCTCGAATGTCCTAAAATCTCAGGGTTTTGCCATGCTTTTAAATGCTGCTGTAGTCCTCATTTTACTCCCACACCATTGTTCCCCATGGCTTTGCTTAGCTTCTTATAATGGGGTCAGCTTGTTCTGTAGCAGAAAAATCACAGCAAAATATGTCTGCATGTAGACCAGCATTGAACTGTTCTCTAAAGTCATATATATCTAGATTTAGATTTAGTTTTTAAATACTAAAGAAAACATCTATTCAAAGTGTTTCCAGTATTGCGTTCAGTTTGTGAGGGTTCTGTAGTCAGTTCCTAAATTCAGAATTACAGGCTAGGAGTATCGTTTATGAAAAGTTAGTTGAACTGTATCAGAACTGTAGAATATGTTCTCATTCACTATTGGAAATTAGAGTGGTCAGAATGGATTCAGTCAAGGTAAATCATTCTTGGCCAGCCTGATTGCCTTGTGTGATCATCTGCATGCTTTGTTCAGACAGTTCTCCCATGAGATTGTATGTCTTCTGGAGAAAATAAATGGAGACAGTATCTGCAGAAGCTGTCCCCTTGATGGAATATGAGCCAGCAGGTAGTCACTTACGCGTGGAATTCCATCTAGAACAGATGGACTTCTGTTTTCTCTTGGAATGTATACACAGACGTTCATGTGCTCCTTGTATATCTTGTTTGAAAACTTTACTCCTGAACTGGACAATAAAACAAGTTCCCTTATTAGTAATTTTCACATTTTTCTTTTGTACAGAAATTTGTCCAATTTGATCTCGGTGGAAAGAAGTTTTTAAAAGTTGAAATCAAAGTCAGTGTTTGCAAATGACGAAAAAGCACTTCTCTGAGAACACTTGAGTAATAATCCTCAGGTTCTTTAACATGATATACTGTGAAATTAGATGTTCATAAGCTTGGGCAAGGGGCTGGACAAGATGACTTTCAGGGGTCCCTTCCAGCTTCAGCCATTCTGTGTAGATTGCATCTCAATTTTATCCCTACCAGATCATCCTGCGTGGCTGAACGTTCTGGTAGTTAGAAGACATCAGTTCCTGTATCTTAATAAGTAGTTACTGAGTATCTTTGCATGGCATTATTATACTGGTTTCAGTTCCCTTCTGATAATATTCAAGTTTTCTATCTTAGGGTTGTTAGAGATTTTTCTTGTAATAGTAAAAGCTATAGAATTACTCAAGGATTATGCTCGAGTATGTGCTCCTAGTAGTAATGTATATGGCAACCATCTTCCAGAAAAAATACCAGATTGACTTTTTCAATAACTCATGGTTTTCAAGTATGCAAAATGCTACATTTTAATGCTTCAGTAACACTTATGCCACTTACTTTTATAAGTATGGGCTTGGCAGGTGGGCTTTCTTTCTATACTGTATGAAAATACTGCATTTATATTATTTTTGAAGTATTGATTCATTATTACTATGACTGTTCATCTGTATTGATGTTTAGTTGGCAGTGTCTTTTTTTCAGAGAAAATAGCCACTTTGCTAGTTGAGTATCTCATAAAATCTCAAGGTTTTGTGTAGTGCCTTTTTTCTAAGCTATTGCAGCAATTTTTGTGTTCCTTCATTTACCACTTCATTCAGTGCCTTACAAAGACTCATGATTAAGCCTCAGCTTTACTTGTAGGTGTCTGTACTTTAATTAGTAGTCTCCTTGAGTGATATTGGGATGCTTGATCTGCAGATAATTCAGCCAGTGCAGACCTCATTCTTTCAGGTCCATGAAGAGGCCAGTGGCCTCTCCCATCAGTGGCCAATTTTGTATCCAGAAACTCTGCAGAGGGCAGTCATATGCAGAATCTGCTGTTGAGCACCACTTCCACTGATTCTACAGATGTGAATAAACTGATGAACAAATATAAAAATAACATCTTCTGGTCACTGTAAGTGGGCACTCTGGCAGTCAGTGCTGTTCTGGTGGTACAAATTTGTTTCTCTGTACCTCCAAAAAGAAGCAGGAACATAAGATTAACGTACTTAAACCATAAAGCTCCTTAACCTTTTCCCAAGCCAAGTTTGTATTTCATGTAAATTGGCAGGTCTGTGTAGCATGGGTAGATCTTTCTTCTCCTTGTGGCTCTATTGGAAAGAATTCCACTAGAATTTGTAATGGGTTAGTGCAAAGCATGGTTGCTGTTACTGGTGTCTGGGCTTCAAACTCAATACCATGATATTTGGTGCACTCTGATGATTTTACCTAAATGATAGGAAAAAAATGACTGTTCTTAACAGTTAGCAGGGTCAGACTTTGTAATAATGTCGATTTTAAGTAAAAATAGCAGTATAACCAAATATCACGATAAATAAATCAATACTGTCAAGGATTAAAGTAAGTAGCTGTGTAAACCCATGTAACGTGACAGCTGCTAGCCTAATAGGAGTCTTGGATCAGCAGTAACTTGTTTGGTTTCTTGGCAGTATCAAAAAGGAAAAGCAGCTCTGGGTGTGCGTTGTATAAGATTTCCCTGGAGTTAAGTGGTAATTTGACTCTGCTCAATCGAAAGCCATAGTATTTTTCATGGGGCTTTTTGCACATAAAGGGGAGTACAGGGGAAGGGAACAGAAGGAAATAGAAGGAAACTTTCTTTGTGTGTGTTCTCTTTTTTATTCAACAATAAGATCACATTTTCATTTAACAGCAAGAACTGTTAAATAGCTGCTTAACTTGAAAGGAGCCTGAATTTAAGTATAGTAGGTTTAGACTGTGTCACTATTCTGTTTATTCCGGTGCTTTGCAATTTTGTGTTCAGAAGGGACGTAAATTAACTATAACTCAGAATACTTGGACAACCATTAAAGCTAAGGTATTTTTTTAAATATGAAAAAAAATTGTGCTTTTGAAAGGAGTTCATGGCTAGTAGTGCAAATAAAAGTGTAAGTGCAGAACTGGTTCTGACTGACAAGCTCTAGGAAGCAAACACCTGAATTTATAAAATTCATGGGGCAGATAGACATATATTTTTGTATATACAGAAATGCAGTCTGTGTTCCAGTATCAAATTTAGCTTGGTGTGAGTTGGTTTGTTCACTTGTTTTTTTAAGCTGCAGTGGGCATTCAGCCAAATTATTTTATGAACTAGTTTGAATTTCCCCCGAACATGATCGTGGGATACATTAAAAAAAAAAAAAAAACAAACCAACAACAATCCACCCTTCCCAACTTAGCAACAAAAATAATAAAAAAAACCCCAAACTCAAACCCTTCCCAAAATTAATAGAGAAGCTGTAGAACTTTAAACAACTACTAATTTTCTGATAATTATATTTGGATGGGGGACTCCTTTATTTCAAAATCAGTCTTAAGTACAGCCATCAGTGTACACTCAGATTTGTTGGTGACTTAGTACAGAAAATAAATGGTTTGCTACCACTGCACAAATTACTCCTCTCAGTTCACATCCTACTAATATATGACTTTTTCTACCTTAGGGATGAAGACATTTCCTGCTGTATAAAGCTGTTACTGTCCTTTATTTTGCCTTTAAGAAAACCCCCAAACCCATAGTTCTTAGTTTCTTTAGTTTCCCCTTTCTCTTAGTATATTGATGTTTGAAAAACATGGTACATAAATAAGAATTTTATTCTCTTGAAATACTTTAAATACATGGGCAGAATTCATAATTGATAGCTTCAATATTATGAATGCATATATAGATTATATTTCAGCATTGATGAGGAGACTTGATGGAATTGACTTGCACCAAGAATAAAATTCACCTTGGAAGATGGACTTGTAGTGCCATTTTTTAGCAATTATTTTACTTCTAAACATAATTTGAAGAACAATACATCTGACCTCTGTTTTAAAAAAGAGGCAAAAAAAGCTATGCTGTTAGTGGGATTTTTGGGCATGCTTTTTGCAGGTGTAAAAGATTTGCAGGCAGTCCTCAGCCTGAAGGTCTTGTTTATTGTTGTGCTTTAACTGACTTTAGCTATCTTCACTGGGTGGCTGCTGGTATATGATTGAGTGTAAATACTTCAGGCAAGCTCCACCAGCTGAGAAATAACCTCAGTCTGAAAGAGTGGACTTTTGGAAGTCTTTTCGTTGGTCTCGTGGACCAGTGAAGTTGTGCTCCCTCTTTGTAATATTCATCTCCTGGGTGATGAAAGCACAGCCAGTTTTGCTGTCCTCATGCAGGGAGTTCATCCAAACAAAATGCAAAGGCATGTGTACTGCCTATCATTGTGTTAATCAGCAACACATGCTTACAGTATTTTTCTTTGGAAATTTTTCATTGCCCAATGAGAAGTCATAAGTGATCTTGGGGACTGAAAAGGTACCAAATGAATGCCAGCGAATGCATTCTTTGTTGTATTGCGGTGAGAAAAGAGCAGATAACATGCACTGTAGTTGAGACTAGTGCCCCCCAAAAATGTGGTGGGCTTGGGAGGTTCCAGTCCATGTTAGTGTACTGCCTTGTCTGAATGAGAAGCTCAGACTGGTCTAGCACACAGGTTTTCATGGTGTGTCCTTTCACTCTGCTCTTGTTGCAGACTCATGGAAGCTAAAGCTGAGAAGCGTGAAGTCTAGAAATTTGCCTGTACAGTAGAAATCTCTCAGGGATCCCCAGATTTAAAGAGTTGACAATCATATGGTTTTTTTCTGCATCCCAAATTAAGCCCTAATAATTACAATATTGAATGGCCTCATAGGTGCTCAGGATGTTTGTTTTAATTTCTGAAAAGTTGTGTGGTTGACACTGAAAAATTTCCACAAAGACTGAGAAACTTTTAAGCAACCAGCACTTAGTATGCAAAGTCATTCTTAGAGAAATGTTGTGTTATTACTATAAAGAACACAATTAATAGTGAATTCTGTTGTTACACTGGTGTAATCATGTGTATGTCATATAACCACATCTGTTCTGTATGGGTTTTGTCAATGAATCAGGTGTGAGAACTGCTCTACCGTAGTACCTGTTGTTTGAAACACACCTGCACTTGCATCATAAATTTATCCTGTCTGCAGAACCTGAAAACAATATGAAAAAATTCAGATGTAGCAACTATACTTGGAAGAAGAAAAAAGTAGTCATTAGAAAATTAATGTGTACCTTTTATTTTCAGGTCAGAAGACTTGTCTCCACTTACATGGTATCTTTCCTTACCTCTATGTACCGTATGATGGTTTTGGAGGGCATCCAGAATGCTACCTTCGGCAAGTGGCGTTCAGCATTGACAGAGCACTCAATGTGGCTTTAGGCAATCCATCTTCTACTGTTCAGCATGTTTTCAAGGTGTCATTAGTATCTGGAATGTAAGTATGACCTGTCAGGAGTTTTGGTTGTATGTTTTAAAATGGTTTTTGTTGTACTATGTTGTACTACATAGAAGCACTTTGGACTTGGTGACTGCAGTGCTAATCTTTTTTCATTCCCCACCCATATCTGTCTTCATACAGGGCTGTACAACTCCTTGCTTTGACTCTTCTCAGTTGCTTTGACTTTTACATAATTAACAGGTTTTCCCAAAAACGTTCTTGACACAACAATTTTTTCCTAAATTGTATCCTAGTGGCTATAATTTTGCAAAATCTGTTCGTGTTAGCTTTTTCTGTCTCTGCAGTTAGAGCAGTACTTCCCATGCAACATTTTCTACCTCTCTGGACTATTCTAGGTTGCCTGAGACCAGGCATGTCTTGCAGGAGCCTAATTCTAAGTGGTCTTTTGTTGTTGTTCATGTAAAATGGCCCCCATAGAGACAGGTCACATTTATCTGATTTTTACAGCAACACAGGCCAGGAAGTGGAGGCTCTTAAACATACATTTATTAATCTGTCAAGATGACCATTGTGTTTTATTTGTTGTAACTTTCTATATTGCATGTTAGTATTTTAAGGATTCTATTAGTTAATATTTATTTAACTTGCATAACCAAGGGCTGAAAAATAAGTCAAATCGTAATGAATAATAGGAAAATATCCTGGAGGAACACAGGTAGCCTAGATACACGTATTCAGATTTTCATCTTCAAAACAACATAAATGCTAATTTTCAGTGTTGTGCAGCACTATGTTTTATTTGCTTTTTTCATGCATTTCTGAAATACATTCTTTCTAATTGTTAAGTGTAGGAAGATAATATTTCTGTTCCCAGCCAGTTTTGGTGGCTTCTAGATATTGTGAGTAAAGTGGCTGCAATCACTTTTTTATTTTCAGTGAGAACTTGATGATTTTACACTAACAAAGAAGATCACCTACCAAATTTCTTGATACGGTTCTTTTGTGAGAACTATGTAAATTGTAGTATGGCTGTTTATCTCAATAGTGAAAGCTGGGCAGAGTAAACTGTTGATGACAATCTATACTTGAATAAGTGAGAAAAGAACAGGTAGAAATTAGGAGAACCTGCGTCGTCTTCACCTCTCTTGCCTTAGAACTTCAGAGCAGTCATTACTGAAAGTCAGCTGCTCATTGCCTCAAAGCAGCGTAAGAGTGTTTCAGGTATTTTGTGTGTTTGCATAGGAGGCTAATGGGGAAGACCTAAATGAAATACATCTTCATCTTTATTAGTGCTTATTAATATGCTTATTTAATACTCCTTATAGTAAAATGTCATTGACTAAATGCCACAGCTTAACTGGCTAGCTTCTTGATTTTATTTATTTCTCTCCAGGCCTTTTTATGGTTACCATGAAAAGGAGAGACAGTTTATGAAGATTTATCTTTACAATCCTGCAATGGTAAAAAGGTAAGGATGTGTAAATATGGAGCTCTGTCTGATTTCCTTACATCTTGAATTAAAAAGTCAGGTTTGAAGCAAGATTCACTTACCAAAATAAAAGCTCCAAAATGATTGTCTCACTGTTTTCAAAACACTTGAAAGTTTACTCATTTTAAGCACACCAATAATCTTCCAAAGCAGTAGCATGTTAGGAAAGTAACACCAAAACATACTTGCCTTCAGTTGTTCTATGTTTACTGTAATTCATGAACACTCAAATTTGCATCAGCTTACTTTTCCTGTAACTCTTTAGGAAAACAATATACCTATCTTTCATATGGCTTCATTTCATCCATTATGAAGTAAATTTTGGTAGGTTTTAATTCTAGTAACAATTACTAAATTTAAGATTTACATGGAAAACTGAATAGCCTTTGTTATTAGGCAAGTTCTCTGTTTCTCAGTAGAGTAATGTTCTGTTGTATGAAAGTGCTGTTGATTTCAATCTTACTGTCAAAGTAGCTGCAGTAAATTCAGGAATAAAGAAGGAGGAATTATTTCCCAAGCATAAACTGAAATCCCTTGAGTGTGTGCTATTACATACTGTAACTTTTTTTAAAAGGTCCAATACATGATCATAAGACAGGATTGTCTGATTTTTCTTCCAGGCAAGTGAAATTTTGCATGGTTTAAAATTTCTGCCTTAATGTATGACATGATACTTGTTTCAAAATTTGGAGCTTCTCATGTTTGAATTGCTCCCATCCAAATAAGGACTGACACCTCACTTAAATTATTCCTTTCTTTTTTCTGTATAAAACTTTCTTTTTAATCCCAGTTTGTTGCATTTAGAAATGCTTAGTGCCTTTGTTGTATAGTTGTGTACTGTTAATTTGAGATAAACTTACTATACCAGTTTATAATTATCCAAATACTTGCAGGTTTTTTTTAATGTGTACCTCTTTTAAAAAGAGGATTTGTCCTTCTACAGAGTTTTAAAATACTGCTTCTGAGTATACAATATGTAGCTTGAAAACCATGAAGGACATTTTATGTATCATATGCATTATATATATGTCAAGGAGAATTAGAGAGACTTCCAAACTTACTACTGGTGTGTAGGCATACAGCTGCCACAGTTGCTTTGTTGAAAGATGGTCTGTAGTGGCTTTTGGATCACTTGCAGGAATTGTAGGATGGTTTTTTGCAGAGAGTTTCGTGTTTTTTAAGCTGAAGGATTCAAGTCTCCTTTTAAACTAACACCCAAATATTGTATCATTATTAGCAGAGATCATTTTTGTTTGACTGTTATTGTGAAAACACAATTCCTAAGTTAAAAATACAACTAAGGCAAAATTTTAAATGTCTAAGTATTATATATTTTGATAAAGTCAAATATCAGTTTTGTTGTACTGAAATAATTTTTATTTATATCTTAATTTGTCTTTTAGAGTTTGTGAGCTTCTGCAAGGTGGAGCCATAATGAACAAATCTTACCAGCCTCATGAAGCCCATATTCCCTACCTCCTCCAACTCTTTATAGACTACAATTTATATGGAATGAATTTAATAAACCTGGCTGCTGTCAAATTCAGAAAGGCAAGGAGAAAAAGTAAGGTGTTTTTTTCTTAAGACCAAATAATTGTTTTGAAGGCTAAAAACTACAGTTTTGAACAAGATGTCACTAGCTGTCAGGCTTTTGCTGTATTTTGGCTGAATGAGTGTTGTGTTGTTTCCCTTAAGTTTGCTTTCTGTGTCAAAACAAAGTCCATATGTAGCTTTTTTCCTTTTTATGCCTCTGTGTGGGGATTGAGGAAGAGACTGCTTCCTGAAATGAGATGCTGCATATCAAGAAATGTGTCTGTCAGCAGTGCAGCTGTGACCATTTCACAAGATCACCACACCTCTTTTCTAGAAAATGAAAAATTGTTGATATTTAATTGAAAAATTGGCATGAAAGATAGCATAATAATACTTTCACTTTATTTTTTTATAGTTTTGATACTTACATCAATTTCAATTCAAATTTTTTTTTGTTGCAGTAGTGTATTTATGAAATTATGGCTAATGATTTTGCTCTGATGGCAATCAATGTTCTTAATTAAAATTCTTCTGTTTGTGCTAAAGTCATTTTCTCTAAGGTAAAATTTGAATTATTAGTGTGTGAGCAAAGGAGATATTTAAAAAATTAATTTGGTATTTTGGATGTACACACTGACATAAAAATTAAGTTTGGTGAGAACATCCCTAATTCTTCTAAACTCTTCATTATAAAGGAGAGATAACAGTAGGAAAAGTATAATGCCTTTGGTACATAACATTTAGTAAAATAAGTATTGTTTACTTAAATCATAATTGTTCCTACAGCTAAAGCAAAACTTTAAAGGAATGGTGAAATATCTTTCTGTAAAAACCCTAAGCAAAAATCATGCTGGATTTCCTCCTTATTTTTATTCATGTACATTCAGACAGCAATACATTAGCTCATGGAGTTTTATAACTAATTCATGTTTAAAGAAAAATACCCTTTTTCCTGTTCAGCTGTAGGCCAAACTTTTTGGTGGTGTCACAACTGTAGGAAGGCAAAAGCTCTGCCATGGACAGAGCATCTTCAGGATTTTCATCGGGAGGAAGTATAGTTAGGTACCTTTAGTCCTCCAAATATTCAAATCAGCCTTCTGGAAACACACAATGTAATTGTATCAAACCGTTGCTTCCATTCTTTTTCCATAGGTCTTTTTTTTCTCTCTTTCAGATGATAGATGAAAAACATAAGCTATTTATATTCTCCTTCATAATTGATTTAAGGATGAGAGATCTAAGTCTTGAATGGGAACAAGGGGTGAAAGAGGAGCACGGACTGAGACCAGTGGGCATTTAACTATTCTTATAGGGAAGAATCCAGTAAAAAGAAAAAAAATGACACTACCTTGTCTGGCTTGATCAGATACTGGCTGCAGTGCTTCTAGGAAGATTCATTCTGCTTTGCATGGTTCCACATCACACATGTATCAGTAGCCTGCCTCAGTCTGCTGGAGTCCCCAGGCACAGGATCACTGTCTGCTGCTCCTGGCACAGCAGCCAAGTGACAAATGGTCTGTCCCTGGTGCAGCCTTTACAGAGGCACTGCTGTCAGGAGGCTTGCCCTTGTACAGAAGCCCTCTCTGAGCTCAGGCTGTTGGAGTGGTGTAGAAGGCACAGCCTTTGCTTACACCTGACACACTTTTATGTGCCTGTTCCGTAGAGTCTGTGGTGTGGAAGTGTGCATTCCAGTCAGTCAGGTATAGCTGTAACACGCAGGCCAGGCCAGACACTGCTTTTTTACACAGCCATAAAAGCCTTTGCCAAAAGATGTGCAGAAAACACTTACCTTACTCCCCTTGCAGATGATGGTATAAAAATAAGTCTGGCAATTAATATATTCGTTTGTCAATGTAAGCAAGAAGCCTCAGGAGCCTGTTTCCAGTGGTATTTTTCTCACTGAGGGAAGTCAATCTTTTTGAAGGCTGAGAGAGGTCAACGCGCAAATTTGTAGTAGCAGCAATATTCTGCCTTCATCAACTTGTATCCAGAAGGTGCATTTTCTCAAGTCCTTACCTTTATGGGCTGTGAAGAAGGCTGCCTAGTCATTCATGCACCACATACCACTGTAACTCTTGGAAAACTTTTATTTTTAGTAGCTGAATCTGCTTCTGTAGTATGACTGTGAAAGACCTTGGTGTGTCATTTGCTACTGTCTTTAAAGATCTTGATATCAAGAAAAGGGGAATATTGAGCATCCTTAAATCCCTATCCCTAAGATTAACTTTACTGAAGAAACAAACTGATTCAGGAATTTGAGTCTAAATTTTTAGAAGTATATGAAAACAGGGCTCATAGGGAATAAGAAAGGGATTAAGGCACTGAAACTGCTGTGGTGTGGTATTTGAAATGCATGTAAAATTTAAAAATAATGGTATATATTTTACCAATTGGCCTATAATCTTGCATAGCTGCTGTGAGATGTATCTTCCTTTAAAATATACAGCTACTCAGTCCCATTTCATGGACTTAAAAAAATCAGGTTGCAGATAAAAAATAACAAGAAATGTTTCCATACATAGTTAGCTTACATTTTAATATGGAGAATTAGCTGATGTGCCACAGAGTAAAAGCATGGCTGTGTTTCTTCCTGGACTAGCTGCCCGGGACAAGTCATCACTTCTGAACAGCACAGCAGTAAGGTGTGCTAGGTTTGAGCTGGATCTGCACAAATGAGATCAGATGCTTTGTGTTGTTTTTCTGAAAACACCTGCTTAGGCATCAGAGTGTATAGACCGTAACAGCACAGGCGTGACTGAAATATGAACTGGCTCTGCATAAGCACAAGAATGTCTTTTCACCCCACTTGAATGTCATGTCTTTGTGCCATGTCAGTACACTTAAGAGTCTGATGTAGGGGCAGGGTTTGCAGGAACTACTCAGGGTACAATAAGCTTGGTCTGGAACATATGGTATTAGGCCTTCTTGCTTGTGTTTGTAGCTTCTAAGTGTTTTTTTGGCATGTTGCTTCTGTAGTAACTTAGGGCTTTTTGCTGTGTGACATATCCTTAAACCTAATATTCCAAGTAGTGGAATTCACATTGACAAGACATTACAAAATTTATAGAATAAAAATACATGTTCTAATAAAACCTCTGACAATTGAGTTGTTTAATTGATGTATCTTTAACAAATGCACAAGTGTTTGCTATGGCTGAAAAGTAAATTTAATACCAAAAAACTGCTAGTGACACCAACATAGCTGAGAAAATTCAAGGTTCAAGCTCTTCTTTCAGGTAGAAGTGGAAGACTGAGTAATTTTCAAAGTCTTCTCCCATTCTACCTCCCTCCAACTCCATTCCTGGGCCGTTTTCTTTGTTGTGCCATATCATGTGTGTATTGTCGTTTCTTTCTCTGAAGACTGAGGGCTCAGGTGGAGACCTCAAGGGAGGTAGGAATTCTTCAGAGAGGCCTTCACCAGCATGACTTTGGAGCACACTTCCTTACACAGAGACCTCTGAGCAAACTTAGTGTTTTCTTTATTTGTAGGTCAGACAACATCTCCCTTCATTGCAGGTTTCCATTTATTGCTATTACCATTCTATCTGGAATATACTGTATAATCCCTTTCAGCTCACAAATAAGAAAGAGGAAGAGTGTGAAGTAGAATTTAGTGTTTTCTTTGGCTTCTAATTTCCATTGGGATTTGAACTGTGGATCCAGGAAATTCTGAACTTTACATCAGACTCTGTATGATTTATTTTGAAATTTTCACAAATAGGAGAAGATTGAATTTAGGTTAGGTTATGACTAGAATGCAACGAATGTAGTTCTGATAATGTCAGTGTGTTGGAAATGTATTTTTCTTTTTATATGTGTCTACATGTTAGAAAGAAAATTAGATCATTTATATAATAGCATAGTTAATTTGTGAAGATGGTATCATGCAGTGCTATTTATTCTTCAGGAGCAGGTGGACTGCTAATATTAAATAATAAATGCAGTTATATAATGATATTTGTAAAAAATATTGCCACATAAATGAATTAATTTCTCATTCTACTTTTTTCCCTAGGTGATACATCAGGTGTAAGTAAATATCATAGAACTCATTTGCCAGAAAATTCAAGCAATGTGTCTTTCATTGAATGGGAAGAAGATGAAATACCAAGGTCAGCATCCCAGGTTTTTCTGTTGTATGCCATATGTTCTTATATGCATCAACTTGCATGTAATACAGAGTTCCAGTCTCCCATTTACAGGGCNTGTGACACAAATTATCATTATTAAGTTTCTTTGTATAATTTTGGTCACCTGACGCTTTGTTGTATATGGTTATAAAAATCCAGCTGGGAGATAATGGGCAAAATTCGACTTTTTGGGTTTTTGGAATGATGACTTTGATGAAGAGTTAAGCAAGCTTAACAGTTATAGAGAATATTTACACATCAGTTCACAGATTGTGTTTTTGTAATCATCCTTAACTAACATGACCTCACATGTGATGTGAGGCCACATCTCAAAACTCTGTTCAGTTTTGGGCCCCCCACTACAAGAAGGACAGTGAGGTGCTGGAGCATGACCAGAGAAGGGCAATGGAGCTGGTGAAGGGTCTGGAGCACAAGTCCTGTGAGGAGTGGCTAAGGGAGTTGGAGGTGTTTAGCCTGGAGAAAAGGAGGCTCAGGGGTGACCTTACTGCTTTCTATAACTGCCTGAAAGAAAGTTTTAGCCAGGTGAGGGTCAGTCTTTTCTCCCAGGTAACAAGTGAGAGGACAAAATAAAATGGCCTGATAAAAGGGAAGTAACAAATAATAATAAACATAATAAATATATAAATAATAAACAATAAAATAATCTATGTCAATTGACAATAATTTACAGTAATTAAAATAATAAACATTAAAAGTGCCAGGGGAGGTTTAGATTGAATATTAGTTTCTTCACTGTAAGGATCGTAAGGCATTGGAATAGACTGCCCAGGAAGTGGTGGAATCTCCTGGAAGTGTTAAAAAAATACATGGATGTGGTGCCTGGAGGACATGGTTTAGCACTGCTAGATTTATAGTTGGTCTTGGTGATCTTAGAGGACTTCTCCAACCTGGATGATTCTATGAATAGTGTATTATCAGAGAATTCCAGTTTGTCCATTTCAAATGGTAGCTACATAAAAATTATGTAGAATTTCCATCTCTGTCTCCCATGCTTTTCCTTTTTCTTAGGCATTTCCTACTCTACAGTTTGTAGTCATTTTACTTCTATAGGAAAATAGAATAGTTCTGGAATTTTGGGGGTTTTGTGGCCAAAGTTGGGGAGAGAAACTCACAATATCTGAAGCTACTTTGATTTATTTATTGTTTATCTACAGCAAGTTCATTCTTTAAGCTATTTGCTAATGTTTGGCAGGTCCTTCTGTCATGTAGTAGTCTTCTCAGTCTTTGGGTGGATCCTGTCATTCTTCTCTGAAGAGCTTATTGGGCTCAATATGCTGTGCATCCTGCTAGTGTTATGTACTGGGAGAATTTGCTTCCCCAGTAGAAAGTGTCTTAAACCATACTTCAGGTTTTTCTAGCGTGCAAAAGCATGAGCTTATGTTGGTTACATGTGGTTTTCTGATTCTATTACTACTTCAAGGAGATTTTGCAACAACATTCATCTGATGATTGTATTGCAATTTTACTTCTGGTCATTTTATGTGCAGTTGTTCTTGGTCTGTTTCTTCTCCTTTTTGGCTGCATTCATTCACAGTCCGTTTCAACTTTTATTTGGCTTGGCTCTGCAAGCCAGCTTACTTAAACATTAAAGGTTGGATCAGAAGTTAGACCAGGATTATCTGATGTTACTTTACACAGATCTGGGGAAAGCAGATAAGAAGAAAGTGAAGTAGTAGTTCCTGGCTGTCAAAAGCAGAGAGGGATGAGCTCAGCAGAGCAGGAGCCAAGGACACATCCTCATGGCTGTAACCATAGGTCTTCTTTCCTCTTCCTTCCACACTTCCATGTATACAGCCAGGGGTGCAGCAGCTCACTTGTGCCAGTCCTTCTCTGGAGTATGTTCCAGAAGTGGGATGTTAACAGTAATGGGAAAAATACCAAGACTGTCCATTTCCCTGGCATTCATTCACTGTACTTCTACCAGCAGGAATTTATTTCTTGAACATAAAGTGTGAATACTATATAATATGTACCACACAAATTCTTCTACACCATATGCAATGATAAGGGTAGTTCCTGATACATTCTACAGTTTCATTTATCATGCCAATTTGGCTTGTGAGCATTTTAAGATTTATTAGTAGAAGATGTTTCTCTTCTTTCTTTTTTCCAATTGAGAATCGTCCGTTTGGAATCCATTATAAGTTCCTATAGGATTTTTCATACCATTTAAAAATGTCATCCTGTTTCTATTATTCTACTTCTGAGTTCCTCTGCTTTTGTTTTCTGATACTATGGTCTGGTTATGTATCCAGCATGTCTACTGGCTTGCCTTATCAGCGTATTTTATTACTACTCTGCTGCATTTTCTGCCAAAAGTATTGATTGTGTTGTGAAGTAAACTCAGTCACAGAAACTGGTCTATATTCAGTTCTAAGCATTTTGTATTGATGCTCTGTCCTTTTTATATAACCAAGAGGAATTTCACATTTAGTTAGCTCTTAAGAGAATGCTTTAATAAATTAGGAACTCATTTATGATTCCTGCAACTGAAATTGTTTCCATTTGATACTGTGTTAAAGGTTCTCTTGCCTAGAAAATTAATTTTTTTATTAAGGGTGTTCTAGCATGAGTGTCTTCTCCATGTAGGGACATACATGCCATAGCAAAGCAACATACCTAAACTTTTCCAGTCCTGATTTTACTGTGTTCTCTATCTACACAAAGTTATTTGCCTGTTAAAGTTTCTCCTGTATTATTGATGGGAGTCACAAAGTTAAAACAGTGTTCTTGTCATCAAACCCATA
>VZTR01011352.1:0-10779 GCA_013400775.1 Chaetops frenatus
AGGTCGTGGGAGGTGATCTTGACCTCATACTCAGCTCTGGTGAGGCCTCACCTGGAGTGCTGTGTCCAGTTCTGGGCTCCTCAGGATGAGAGAGACATGGAGCTCCTGGAGCAGAGTAGCACAGGCTACAAAGATGATGAGGAGTCTGAAGCATCTCTCTTAAGAGGAAAGGCAGAGGGAGCTGGGCCTGTTTAGTCTCAAGAAGAAACAACTGAGAGGAGACCTCATCAATGTCTATAATTTTCTGAAGGAGGGGTGCCAAGGCAATGGTGCCAGACAGTAGGACAACAGGTAATGGGCAGAAACTGATAACACAAGAAGTTCCACCTGAACTTGACAGGGGTACTTCTATATTGTGCAGGTGACCACACACTGGAACAAATTGCTCAGAGAAATTGTGGAGTCTCCTTCATCAGAGATATTCAAGAACCACCTGGAGGCAATCCTGTACCATGTACTCTAGGATGACCTTGCTTAAGCAGGAGGGTTGAACTAGATGACCCACTGTGGTCTGTTCCAACCTTACCCACTACATGATTCTCTTTCCTAGGTGTTGAGTCCTCTGATCTGAATGAAACATTAAATTATTTGGAAAGCATCACCTTTAGTTAAAAACAAAGCCAAACCCACAAAAACCTGAGCACAGCTTAATTAATTCAAAGTTAAGGAAGAGAGCAATGGTGGTGAGTCAGACCAAGATCTTTATAGTTGCATCCCGTTTCTCAAAAGTAGCAGTGTTACTATTGCAGTTGTATGCTTATAGTTTGGAAGAAACTGCTGCTATTAATAGGAATCTTTCTTTAATGAAGTCAGGCATGTTTTGACAGATGCTCAGGTAGGTTTAGAAGAATTTGGCAAGTTTGAGGATGTTCTTCTCACTTGTTTGTCACCTTGTAGTGATTTGCAGCTTAGCAAATTAGCTTGTTGACCCAGAGGTAGTGTCTTAATATCCCTTGATTTCTCTTTTAGAAACTTATCTGGTATTTTGTGCTACTTAGAGCTTGTTCACTGACATCAAAGCAGACAAGTTATTCTTAGGCCAGGTTGGCTGAGCAGGGATCTTCTTCTGAAGCTAAGGCAAAAAAAGGAAAGCATATGCTCAGTGGAAGCAAAGTCAGATTACATGGGAGAAATACAGAGATTCAGCTCTCCACAGTGGACAGAAAATTCATATGGCCAGAGCTCAGTTAGACTTGAAGCTGCTCAGTACTGTGGGGGACAGAAAAAGTAGTTTTAAAAATGTGTCTTTAATAAAAGGCAGTCCAGAAATAACATGAGCCTGTTACATGATGAGGATGATCACCTCACAAACAAGGACATAGACAAGGCAGAGATGAGTTCTTTGCTTCAGTGTGCAGCATTGATGTGGTCGTCAATCACAGCCAGTACGGGTTCATGAGAAGGTCCTGCCTGAGAAACTTAATTCCCTTTTATGACAAGGTGACCTACCTACTTTGTCAAGGGAAGCTAGCTGATGTGATCTTTCTGGATTTCAGTGAAGCTTTTGGTACTGTCTGTCGCAGGATCCTTCTGGACAAAATTTTTAGCACACAGCTGGATAAGCACATCTTGTGATGGGAGAGCAGCTGACTCATGGGTCAGGCACAGAGGGTTGTAGACGGGGGACCTGTCCCTAGGGGCATTCCACAGGGCTCTGTCTTAGGCCTGGTGCTTTTCAACATCTTAATTGACTTGGATGCAGGCATTGAAAGTATGCTGGGTAAGTTTGCTGACAATACTAAATTGGGTAGGGCTGTTGATTTCCTTAAAGGCAGAAAATGCACGTGGGACATGGCAACCCTGGCTATATGAACAAACTAGAAAATGAGAGGCTGGAGAGCAGCCCCACTGAAGTGGTCTGGTGGGTTCTGGCTGATGGCAGGTTGCATATGAGTCAGCAGTGCCTTGGCAGTCAGGAGGGCCACACATGTCCTGGGGGGCATCAGGGACAGCACTGCCAGCCAGGCAAGGGAGGGGATTGTCCTGTTCTGCTCTGAGCAGGGGCGGCCTCACCTCGAGTGCTGGGGGCAGTTTGGGTGCCACAGTATAAGGGAAATACTCTGTTATTCGAGAGCATCCAAAGGAGGGCAATGAAGATGGTGAAGGGCTTTTAGGGGAATCCTTATGAGGAGTAACTGAGGTCACCTTGATTCTTCACTTGTGATGAAGGAACCTTTTGAGTTTTGGAAGACCAGAGAGTAGTTTCAGTGATAAGTAGAGAATTAATCCACTAGATTGCATCTCAGGGACACGTTCTTAGAGAACTGAAAGCAGAAGTCAGGACAGTGGTCTGAAGTTACTGAAGAAACGTTTCAATAAAAACCTTTCTTTTGCACTACCTTGGACTTGTCTGCATTCACATGGAACCCCATTTGCCATCCTGCTTCTCAGAAAGATCAATAGTTTAGTTCTTTTGAAGTGTACTGAGAAGGGAAGGTATAGCAATATTTCTAACTTCTGGGTGCAAGTACACATATAATTCTTGTAGGTGCTAGATGGTTGGTACTTTGTAATCTTCACTAATACACACACATCTTTGAATAGATCCAGGGCTTTTAGAGTAGTCAGGATCCACAATTTGAGAAACTAGGTAGGAAAGCATATGAAGTTGACCTTTAAGCATTACAGATTTTTTTGTTATTGAAAGAATTTATTAGCTAAAAGAAGGTAGAATGCTAGTACAGAGCTATTTCATTTTGTAGAGAGGCTAAAACCAAGGATATATATAAGGAATAATTCATGTGAGAGAAGAAAGAAGAAAATTATCAGAGCAGGAGGCAATGAAAAAGGTGGAACTGATGAAGGTAGTATTTCTTCTGTCATCTACACACAGATATACAGGAATAAAAAGTACAAAGTAAGCCTTCATTAGACTCCATTTTTTGTACTTAAAATATGTGGTTGGTATATGAGGGCTCAGCAGGAAGTAGAAAGATGGTAGTCATGTCTTTTGAACCTTGAGCTCCAGGAAATCTCAGCATTTGAAATTGTCTTTAAACCATTTTTTAAACGTCCTCCATTGGCACAGAAATGAGCTTGCCATTCTGAAAGGTGTAAAAATATCCATGGCTGAGAGAGCTTTTATGGTCCAGGAAGAATCAGTGTCTACAGTAGCTCAAAGAGCATTGCCTACTTCCCAAATATTCAGAGTGCCTCACTACCATACTTAGAAATTGCTGGAATGATTGATATTTATTGAACCTAAGGTATTACTTGTCCTTCCATATCTGTTCATCTTCCTGGGCTTGTAAGTCAAAAAAGTGGTGGGAGACTGATGCTGACCAGTAAGTTTCAGGGTATTGAACAGGTGTGTTCAGGTCAACTTCTTATCTTGGGCTATGTTTGAGGTCATGTAGTGGGTGGGCACAGTGTAGCTTATGAATTCTTATGTTGCTCTGGAGGGCTTTTGTACTGAAACAGCCTGCTAAGCTTAAAAATAATATGGTGTGAGTAAGAATGAGAGATTGACACAGTAGTGTATCTGTAACTGCAACAACTGACATTGTTGCTTTGGGGGTCTTTCTTTGTGTTCTTATAAGTTAGTGAAAGTTTTTCCATGATTTTGAGTATGGTTTGGATCAGGCAGTTTCCAGCCTAGCATTATGTAATGAGACTATTCAATCAGTTTAGTGTGCAGAATGGGCATTGATCTAGTTATTAGAGCAGAATCTGTTTCTAGGGAAAATGTTGGTGAATATATGTTTATGTACTGAAACTGAAAAATGAAGTTCAGCTTCTACTGTTTTATAGACTTACTTTGTGCAGAATGTCATCTGATGAGGAGAAAAGCACAAGTCCAGTTTTGCCAAAAGACTCTGTTCAGGACAGTTCTGTTTCTTCAGATCCTCAGGTACGACAGAGGCAACATCATTTGATTTACTGTCATGGGATTTTATCTGGCAAAGGATAACTACGAGGAAATCTAACTAAATGTGCATCTTTTAAATATTTTACATATACAGGAAAATACTGAAAATGTTAGTAAAAAGAAACAAAGTAGACCACAAAAAAACTGATACTAAAGTATGTTCAGTTAGATTCCCCTTTTGTGCATTTCACAAGAAATGTATGTAAAAATTCTTATCTAAACTTTAGTTTGATCAGCTGCAAGTAAAATAAGTAGTTTTCTTACCTTTTTTTTCCAAGCGTTAGTTTTAATTTCCATTAAGTCTTAGGAAGAAGCCAGAATTTGACACAATAGGATAGAAACCCATTATTTTTCAGAGATGAAGAGTAACTATATTTTAGGCTTTCCCATGATGTTGTAAAAACTGAAATTTTTTTAATGGATTTATTTCCCTTGGAGTAGTATTATGGCCAAGTTAACAACAGAAAGGAAATCATTGCTTTTTTGTTTGTTTTGGTGATTTGTTTTTTTTTTTCTCCTTTTTTATTTTCTCTCTGCGTCAAATACGGCAGGACTTGCTGTAACTGTAATACTGGGGGTTTCCTTTTCTGTGCTCATCATTCTTTCAAGAGGATGCAATGATACTGGATAAAGTCTTTGTACTATTCTTCTGAAAGCTGCAGATTTTCATCATTTAAAAACTGGTTATTCCTATTTGAATAGTGAATTGTGTAGTTTTTTCCTTTGGTAGGATACAGTCCAAACCAGGACAGTTTTGACAATAACATATTGTGCTAGTTGCCCTGTGGAAGTGCATGTCCACATTTGTCTTCTGATGAAATGGGCATATACAGCAGCAGCACTGTTTAATTAAGGGGTTTTCTTCTTTCTTTTTTTTTACCTTTTGGATTGACTTGTACCTTTTAAACAACATTTTTAGAGGCAATTAGTTTCTGCAGCTCATATGCTTCTCTATTTGTGCTTGTATCTCTTGGATAAGTTTTCATAATCTTTGTTTAGGAGTAGTAATGCATCTGTGTTTCCAAAGCTTTTTGTAGTCAGAGTACAAGATAAAACCATTATGCTGCAAATTTTGAAGGACCAGAGTTTTCTGTTTATGATCTGGTTGATTATCAAGGAGGTTTTAAGGCCACCTTGTAGAGAATAATAAATTTATACTAATGAATGACTGTTTTGCAAATGAGAACATGTCTAGAGAAGAATAGTTCCAGTTGGAATTGACCTACATAAATCATCGGCCAAACTGCCTGATCATTTTGTGGCTGACCAAAAGTTAAAGCATGTTATTAGAGGTCAATGTCCAAATGCCTCTTAAGCAGTGGTGGGCTCATGGCATCAACCACTCTCCCTAGGAAGCCCATTCCAGTGTTTGATTGCCCTCTCACTAAAGAAAGCTTCCTAATGTCAAATCTGATCCTCCCTGACATAATTTTGAACCATTCCCACTCATTCCATCACTGGATCCCAGGGAGTAGAGATGGGCATCTCCTCTTACTTCCCCTGCTCGAGAAGCTGTACACAGCGAGGAGGTCACCCCTCAGCCTTCTTTTCTCCAAACTAGACAAGATGAAAGCTACCCCCGGTAGGAGTTTGTTACTGTTGAAAAAGAAGGACACTGGGGTCACAGCTGATCAATAGGAATGTTGACACGGAAGTACTCACTCCTTTGAAGTAATTTAGGAAAGTCTATTATGTTTTGTTTGGTTGGGCCTTTTTGATAATGTGTTGCTTTTAAATAGAGACCAGATTATTACTTTTTCCTTACAAAGAGATCCACTGGCTCTTAGAGAATTTGCACTACTTATAATTGGGCTATGCAAGACTTTATCCATAACTTTGTTCTTGTCATATTGTTTAGTAACCTTGACTGCAATCCTTTGCAGTATCTGTAGATTTTTATTTTAAAAATAGAAAAAAATTATCAAAAAAACATCTGATTTTTTTTTTGGTGCCATTTGTTCATTGCATCACTGCATTTACTTCTACAAATCCAGGGCATTAAATGGTCAAAACTCCACTGACCTTCAGGTCATAGAACTATATTTCTCTAGTTTTATACACGAACAGAATTGTTTGTAGTTAACAAAACAGCTTGAAAGTTTTGTTTAAAGCAGAACCAAGATAGTAAATCAAAGATATATTGTTAATTTTGTTATGGTTTTATTTTAAATGTACTGGTCAATACTGCATTCCAGTTGCAGCATACTTGTTATGGAGTATTTAAGACTGAGGTAATACACTTAATCACTCAGTGTTCCTATACGTATTCCCACTGCTGTCTCCAGGATTATTTTTTTCATCTGTCGAAGTTTCTGGTTACAACTGGGATATTGTGCTTTCTTTAACATTTGGCTTTCAACTTCATTTCAACAGTGTTGTAATATTGTAATTTATAAACATTTATTTCCAGATTTGTCACTGGATGCTGTCTATTGACACTTTCTGTTGGCGCGTAAGCGTGCGTATTCTTGTACAGAGTGGATTCTTTGGGTTTTAATAAAAGAGTTAGAACTTGAAAGAAATTTCCTGCCATAACTTGACATGTATATTTTGAATGCTAGGCATGTCTATAGTAGGACAGATTGTGTGATAATGAATAAATTGGGTGACTCAGCATGAGCCACCAACTTGCATCTGACATCTAATCTACTAGGTCCTTTGAATTTACTAAGACAATAGTGGAAGCAGCTGGATCAGCTCTGTCTGAGAACTAACTTATTTGTAAGGAAAAGGTAGTTTTAAGTTGGTATTTGGTTACATGATCTTTTAGAAAAAGACTAACTTCTTAGGTGTGATCTAACGTCTTCTGCAGAATTATTTGATTTATATTAGTTAAGGCTGATATTGGCTTTTTTACTCATTTGAAATTTTGCTACAGGGGGTTTTGTATGGTTCCATGTAGTTCCTGATTGCATAACAGATCTGAAGATATCTGTTTTCTTCTTTTGATATCTTATAAAATCTAAACTGTATACATTTAGAAAGATAAGGCTGTGGAAAAATGGATAACTTGTTGATTTGCAGCTAACTATAGCTTTTGCATGGAGTGTGACACACTTGCTTATCCAAAATATACATCATATATTTGTAATTCTGTAGTTTTGTATACATTTATTTAGGCTTTTACTTTGAACATGATAGATTAGAAGATGGGAAATGGACATTTAAACAGAAACTAGAATTCAGATAAAATGCATTAAACCTAACTTCTTAAATTCTCTAATTAATTAAAACACACAAAAATATAGAAGTTACACTGAGAGTTTTGAAGTATCCTTTTCAGTTGTTAGATTCAAAAATGTATCACATGTAATTGGTAGCTTTCATTGATGGTTTTCACTCTAAATTTCCCTAGGTTGAAGAGGAAATTAGTTTTTGAATTCACACTTGGTTTCTGAGGTTTGACCTCATTAGAGTACTGAACAGAACTAATATGATAACACTAAGTGAAGAAAAAATAACTGCTAGTAACCTGGTTCAGTATTTTCCAATGGGTATTGTTTTCCAAATCTTTAATTAGTAGATTCGGATGGTTTTAGTATGTAACTTGTACTGGAACTTGCTTAATTAATCACTGGATTGTATGTTTAAGCTATAATACAGATTGTTTACAGTTTCACAATGAACACTAAATACCTTCATCCTGAAAATCTGTTTTATTAGGAGGTTCCCAAAAAAAAATTAATTGGCTTACTTTGGTGCATAGCGTAATGGCACATACCAGTTACATAGGTTAATAGCCTCTTAATAGGAAACCTTCTTTCTAAGTTGTATATACACATTCCGTATACCTGTATAATTTTAAAAATATTTAATATGAGGTGAGAATAATTATATCTACTGTAAACAAAATTCTATGTAATCAGATCTCTTTTGATGATTGGATTTACAACTTCCACCGAAGAGATTGTAATGTTACAGAATGTGAAGTGTGACTGTATTCAGTAGCTTGTCATGGCTATAAAAATACATGGTTTTCTTTGAAGCACTAGTAGTAGTGATTAGAAATAATAATGGCCAATTAATAACTTACACGATCTGGGACTGGTGTTTTCTTCTAGTCCTTGTTTTAGATGCCTGTTATAGTAACCAATGCTGGAATCTGGCAGAGTCTTTCTGCAACTGTTACAGTGCATCTAGTTGTAATCAGAGGGAATGTGAACATTAAACAAGAGCAAGTTGAATTGTTATAATCGTTGTCAGAAAACGGCTCACTTTTGCAACTTTAAGCGAAATCCTCCTAGTTTTCACCATAATAATAAAATGGAAGCCTCTCAAAATTATAGAAAATAATTTACACTACTTCTTACATATGCCTAATTTTTAAAAATGTAATTGTAGTTTAATAATTTTTTGTCACCACTTTACGACAGGACGACTATGAAGAGCTGTTTCGTTATACTATAGTCACTCCCAAGTTTGAACAGTGTGTCTCAAAGTTGCCAGAACCTGCCTCAGAACGGAGACCATTTGACAGAGCTTCAAGGGTAACAGATGATGCCAGTCACTGCAGGACTCCAGGTAGTATGTCCAAGGCTATATGTTGAGCTTACAAGAACAATGATGCAACTTTTATGACTTACAATTTTTAATAGCTTCAGTTTAAAATATATATGTACCTCATCTGTAGTACATTTGCATTCTGCACAACAAGAAATTTAAGAAGGCATATTTTTCCTGAAGGATTTTTTTCTCTGACATCACTTTCATATGACAGTGTTGATATGCTGACAGTTCCTTGTATTTTGTAGTGCAGGTGTTTAAAGATGGTTGTTGTAATAATGGAAAAAGGGATACCCTTACTTAAAGTATACTTCATTGAAATGTGATGGGTCACAGCTGGTTTTGCTCAAGCTTGTACTGCTGTGATAGAGAAATGCATATTGAAACAATGATTATTTGGAAGGGAGAATTACCTTAAAAGGGTTTTGTGTAATGGCTAATCACGTCACTACGTAAATGTCATTCTTGCTCTTTTAGTTCGATCCTGTTATTCTAGTTTTATTTTATTGCTTAGTATTTAGGACTCTAAAGTTAGTGTCTTGTGATGTATTAATAACATGGATACTTTCATTTGTGTTGTTTGCTTCCATTAGCATTTAGATTGAGAATTTTAATTTGATTGAGAATTTCGCTTTGCTGTTGATTTTGCTTCAGAAGAAATAGTAAACAATCACATGCATTATTTCTTTTCTAGGAAGTTAAGCATAATCAGGAAAAACTGACTTTAACTTTCATTCTTTATCATTCTATTTAATTATGAAAATATGTAGCTACCTTTCTGTCTTCTCTTTTAGAACCTTTGTGGATGGCTTTATGTCTACGGTTTAGAGGAGCAAGTGACATATTTATACCTTCCAACTTGGAAGTTTGGTCAATACTATTTCTTTAAGTTTGTAGATTCTGAAGCAAGTGCTAGATAATCTGTATGGAAGGATTAAGGCTGCAGGAGATAGCAAGTGGTAGGTGATGACAGCTGCGTAATGACTTTTAGCCCTTCTGTCCATCTTGCCCTGCCTACCTGCTGCTCTCGCCTTGACCTCATGGCACCACTCCCAGCATACACCAGCTCATAGCATGAGCTGTGTGTTAGCCAAAATCTGAGCAGGACTTACATGAACAGTTACAGCACGAGCAGAATGTCTGCAGTACACAGATCACAGGGCAGCTGTGACTCCTCTTGCCAGTTTCTGTTTTTGAACTATCATGGCACAAGTTGCTGCGACAGTCTGTGTGGGTTAAAGCCAGCCTGAGTCCATTGCTATGCTGACAGTTCATTTTGCTAGTTGCTTAGTTTCTATGCTGTGCTTCTCTGCCTAGCACAGAAATGCATTCAGAATTGACAATTAACTAAGGCCACTTGCACAACCATTTGATCCACTCAACTGGTGCAGCCTTTTATGAAGAACGAAGGCCACCCAGAGCCCCTTCCTGTGTTGAGGTAACTTCAGCTTTTTTTAAAACAGCTGTGGTCACTCCCTGTGTTCTTCCCAGAGCTCCATGAACAGAGTGCTTACCTCCTATGAATGTTCTTCCATTGTTGATCAGTCACATTGTAAGTCACAGATTGCTAGGATTCAAGTACACTTGCAAAACGCTTGATTTGTAGAGCAGTTAATGTCAGCTGCTGGAACTGTTTCTCAACTTGAGTTGGTGTTTTTAAAGAGCCATAGAAAATTCCAAACCCAACTATGCGAAACTATATTATGAAGAAAATTCTAATTTGGATATCATCCTCAGTGCTCCCTCTGCTCAGTTCTGTCTCCCAGTTTGAGTGGAATCTTGTGATTCCCAAAATGGAATTTTTGTGATGTGTAATACTGCTGTTCATAAGAAAGACTATCAGAATCAAAGCATTAGACATGTGTGCTTTTTTGGTACATGACTGCATACTCTATTTTCGATCATATTTGTCTGAAGAGAAAAGTGTAGCTAATCATCCAGTCTCCTGTCTCTCTTTAACTCTTTCAGATGGTTTATGCTCTTTTAAATTTTTTTCCTGGGGTGTATTGGGTTTGCATTGTTTTTTAGTAGTGAGGGTGCTAAAGGAGTGGCTTCTGAGAGAAGCTGCCAGAAGCTTCCCACATGTCCAACAGAGCCAGTCCCTGGCAACTCCAAAAGATAGGAGTGCAGCTGGCCAAGGCTCAGCCAATTTGAAATGATGGTAATGCCTCTGTGATAAGAGATTCTCAGAAAAAGAAAGTTTTTCACAGATATAATTGTGACCACAGAAGAACAGAGTGAGAATGTGTGAGACGAACAGCTATCAAGGTCAAAAAGGAGGGGCGGGATATGCTTCAGGTGTTGGAGCTGGGATTCCCCTGCAGCCTGTGGTGCAGACCATGGTGAGACAGCTGTGCCCCTGCAGCCCATGGAGGAGACCCATGCTGGAGCAGGTGGATGCCTGAGAG
>VZTR01011354.1:5748-117854 GCA_013400775.1 Chaetops frenatus
GTGGGGGGGGGGGGGGGGAAATGATGCTTCTTCAGCATCAGGATCAACACAGAACAAAAGCATGTACATGGTAGCCTTCACAGGCAGAATGAAATACAAAACCCTTTTATCTTAATATACCTAATTTCTCCCAGTGAGAACTACCATGTTGAAAATGGTTCTTAAAAAAAAGACATGCAGCCATTGCTGCTCAGGGTGGTTTAAAATCGGGTCTTATTTGTCTGTGTCAACATTTTAAGGTAGAGAGTATGAAGGCATTTGTTAATTTTGTACTACTGAAGATCCCAGAAACCCTCAGAGATCCGTAAGCTCCTCCAGCCTTTACCATGTGCCAAAAGACCACGTTGCATTCCCGACACCGAGACAGAATCATTCAGTTCTGCTGCAGTCTTGGTACTTTCACTGTGTGTCACTGTGCATCAGCATTAGCTGAGGAACCGAGAGCAAGGCTAACGGCAGAGAGCGAAGTAGAATCAGGGGGTTTTTTTTCTGAAACATCACATCTCTTTTCCATATATTAGGAAGAGGTTATGCTCCTTTTGCTCATAATTATAAAACAAGAATGTTAATACTACAAAGGTTCAGCATAAATCAATTTCAAACTGCTAAATTTATTAGGCAGTGCTTGTAATGAATTATCCGAAATGGGCAACAAATCCAAGGCTAGGATTTTTTGCTGATACTTTCTAATTGTATCAAAAAAAGTAGATAACATTTATGTTTCTGTTAAGAACTGCTAATTTTTTTTTTTTACCTTACCACCCTCGGAAATACATTTTCTTATCTGCAGTGAATACTAAACAAAACTGATTTATACAACTAGAATTGTGTTTAAAATGAATAAAAATTACTTATGATGGCATAAAAATATCAAACTAAATTATACTTTGGATTTCTAATGTGCAGAGGAGCTATATTAAAGGCTATCCTAGATTAACAGTTGTTACTACTCCTGTTCTTGTAATTATTGTTACTATTAGTATTAATAGGATTATCATAATAATATACAAAGAAGGGCTGCAAAAAAACCCCAAAACAAACCCAGAAATCCTTGAAGCTGCCTTGTTAAGGGTCTGAACCAGTGCCTCCTAAAGAGGTCTCAACAAATATTTCAGATACACTATTAAGAATGAATCAAAAGATCATGGTGATTTATTTTCAATTCTATAATGGTATTTTTAAAAGTACTGTTATATTTCTATTACATGAATATACATATATATATGCACATTTCTAGTTTAGAGTTAAAGCTTTAGTGCAGCAGTTCACAGAAAATCCCTTTAATTAGCAGATAGTCCAGCATGCTGGCTAGGCTTTCCCATCTGAAGCAGATGGGAAAGCAGCCCTTTATAAGAAAGAAAGAAAGAAAGGAGAGGGAAGGGAGAAAATACATTTTTCTATCTGATGTAATGTTTTACTGCAATACCTTCATTCATATGTGGATATTTTAAAATATATTTTCAAAAATTTTTTTTTCAAAGATAGAGGATATTTTTTTGTTAAAATGCAAAGGTATAGGTATTTTATCTTGATGCACAGGAGTTGTGCACAAATCTCAGGAGCTTTATGAGAAGATACCTAACCAGTTTGTTGCAGGGATGTGTCCAAAAGCAAAAAGTGCTGTAGCTCATGTCCCAGTATTAGCAGTTACCTATTGGGTAGACTGACAGGAGGAAAATATGCAATAGGAAGAAGTCTTCCTTCTCTGTCTGATCAGAGAAGAAAGGTAAATAAATGGCATCATGGTGATTGGAGGGAAGGTATCACACACCATGTGGTCACACAGAATGAACTCTGCAGAGAGTGAGAAGCTTCTCTTTTTGACAATGAACTAGGCAGGCAAGTGAGGGGACACCTGGTCATTTAAAATGCAGCAGGATTGGAATGTCAGGCCCGTTCGCCAAATTGCTGCTGCAGTTCAGAGCCAGAAGAAGTAAAATGTGTTTCCCTTATTCATTTCAGCTGCTGTGCTGTATCAGAAGGCACTCTGGGCTGGAATGTGAAAACAAAGCATTGCCCTGGATTGTTTTCCCACAGTTCCTACCAGCTTTCACACTGCAAAAATCCATCTGACAAATACTGCCATTAGTGCATTACCTTCAAATTAGGACTAATAAAGTCCTGTCCCAGCTTGATGTAAAACAACACATACTTTTTTGTAATTGCATAAAGCATAGTGTTAATTCCAGCAATTCTACAGGCAGCTGACAGACTTGTGGGTATGGTAAGTACATCCAACCTGTAAAGCCCAGCATGTACTGGTAGTGAAGAAAAGCTTCAGTTTTTTTTTTGTCTGCCCCAACTCACATCAGCAGTATACATCACCCATACAAGTCACTTCCTGCCTTTTTTTTCAGCAATTCTTTCAATTCCTCTGAAAGCTGNGATAGAGGATATTTTTTGTTAAAATGCAAAGGTATAGGTATTTTATCTTGATGCACAGGAGTTGTGCACAAATCTCAGGAGCTTTATGAGAAGATACCTAACCAGTTTGTTGCAGGGATGTGTCCAAAAGCAAAAAGTGCTGTAGCTCATGTCCCAGTATTAGCAGTTACCTATTGGGTAGACTGACAGGAGGAAAATATGCAATAGGAAGAAGTCTTCCTTCTCTGTCTGATCAGAGAAGAAAGGTAAATAAATGGCATCATGGTGATTGGAGGGAAGGTATCACACACCATGTGGTCACACAGAATGAACTCTGCAGAGAGTGAGAAGCTTCTCTTTTTGACAATGAACTAGGCAGGCAAGTGAGGGGACACCTGGTCATTTAAAATGCAGCAGGATTGGAATGTCAGGCCCGTTCGCCAAATTGCTGCTGCAGTTCGGAGCCAGAAGTAAAATGTGTTTCCCTTATGCATTTCAGCTGCTGTGCTGTATCAGAAGGCACTCTGGGCTGGAATGTGAAAACAAAGCATTGCCCTGGATTGTTTTCCCACAGTTCCTACCAGCTTTCACACTGCAAAAATCCATCTGACAAATACTGCCATTAGTGCATTACCTTCAAATTAGGACTAATAAAGTCCTGTCCCAGCTTGATGTAAAACAACACATACTTTTTTGTAATTGCATAAAGCATAGTGTTAATTCCAGCAATTCTACAGGCAGCTGACAGACTTGTGGGTATGGTAAGTACATCCAACCTGTAAAGCCCAGCATGTACTGGTAGTGAAGAAAAGCTTCAGTTTTTTTTTTGTCTGCCCCAACTCACATCAGCAGTATACATCACCCATACAAGTCACTTCCTGCCTTTTTTTTCAGCAATTCTTTCAATTCCTCTGAAAGCTGATTATACAAACAGTGCCTGACAGAGACCACTAGCACATCACACAACCTTCTCATTACTCCTTATCCTCCCAGTCAGAGCCACAGCGTGACATTTTGGTGCTCTCTGCATCTTCCACCCAATACTTGATCTGTCTGGGCTGCTCCCATCTCCTGAAGCACCTCTTACCTGGCCCTGTGGCATCATCTTGTGTACCCTTGGTGCCCCATTCAACCTACACTTCATATGGCTCTGCCACTCCTCACCAACAGCTGGTCTCATTTAAGACCAGAAAGTCCCAGTTAAATCTCTTTCCATACACAGACACTGCTCACACACTTTTTGTAGAGAAAACCTCTTCACTATTCAGCTGCATATTCTACAAGTGAATATCCAAATGCAATGGCCTTCATCAGAGGGAGTTACGGGAAACATTTACACTAATTATACTTCTGTCTAAATTGGTTACTAGTCTTAGATTATAGTTAAACTACTAGAAGGATTTCTAAAACAATAGAATTTTTTTTGCTACTTAGTGGTTTTTATCAGACAGATAATGGGAGATGAGAAATAAATAAACTCAGGGAGGTACAATTACATCATCTTACTCTTTCAGCATGATAAAGAATATGGTATTCACTTCCCTCCCCAGAGTGCTATGAGGCTTATTCCATTAAGGTTTGTCAAGTGCTTGGTTGGAAGGCCCTGTAAGTGCATGGTATTGTTAGTAAATATTAAATAGAAAACCATATTCTAATTATCAGGATAAACAGGCTAAGTTCTGCTTGGCTAAATGCACTTGAGAGAGGAACCCAAGACCACCAGCATGCTGTAGTACTGTGCATCCTTATCAGATCCAACTCATTTTAGCCTCCAAAAGATCAGGTTTGCTCAGTTGCAAACCCACTAGAACTAAAACTCATCATCCCTATCCCTTACCCAACACTGAATAAAAATTTTACTCCCACTTAGGGTGTATTATGCATAGTAGATTGATATGTTTTATTTTTCAGGCATCCCCACACCTGCTCATCACATGTGGGACAGAAACACAGCACACAGGTAAAGCAGGACTCTGCTCCTTCACATAGTGGGGATCCCTGCCCCTCTGAGTACAAGGTTCACAGTCTCATCTGTCACTGGGCTTGTGACTGCCTTGCCCCTCACATCCCAGCACCAGTAGGAAATTCCTGTTTCATGATCTTTCTGCCTTTTGCCACAGCAGAGAGAGAAAAAAATACCACCCCGTAAACATTTCACCACATATAAAGCATTTGTGCTACACTGCATTAATGAAGCATAATTAGAGATAAAGCTGCCCTTAATATCATGTGTGGGTAAAGGTCTAAAATCCTTTTGCATTGATCACTCATGATTAAAACTAATGTCATCTGGCTGCTTCGGTGGTGGTTTTTTTTTTACCTTTGCTGTCAAATTAAGCCTGTGCTGGGCACAGCCATTAGGGGCTTCACATCTTCCTAAGCATGCTATGCACTCTGATGGCATCTCTTGCATAAAAGGCAAAGACTGACAGGGATTCAAAGGAGACACAATTGCTGCAGTAAAGAAGCTTCTTTCACATCAGGGGAAAAAGGTGGGGATGGATAAAGCTCTGGAAAATAACAGTTCTGGTGGGTAGAATAGGAATCCTAGTAAAGATAGAAGGCCCTTCACAAACAGGGTCATCTGGGTTTTAGGGAGTGATCATTTTGCCAGCTTTAAATGTCCTTTAAAAGGAGCCAGGCAACGTGTCCCCACAGAACTTCTCCCAAAGACTGTGCACAATACAGAGCCCCCAGACTACAGGTGAGGTGTATTAGCTAGTTCCTAGCCATGCATTTTGTTTGAAAGGAAAACTGCCTTCACTGTGCTCAGCATTAACAACTTGATCTGCAAAGGTAGTAAATTCTTCTTCCCAGGTTGAGATCAGAGATATTTTGAAAATGTAAATTTTGTATTACAGTGGCTTCTCCCTAGTGGGTACCACTTACTGAAAAGCAACATTTGCAAGACTGATGCTTTGGGCTTTCATACAAAAGTCCCCTACTAGAAACCAGGACGTGAAACACCAGCAAAACAACTGGAAGCACAAACATTAAGCGTGATGGCTTGAAACCTTTCTACCTCTCTTCCTCTAAACCTGTAACAACAGGCTGAATTCAAACAAACAAACAACAGTCTGTGAAGATTTAACATCAGACTCCATCAATAATCTGCACTGAGTGATTCTAAAATGGAAGACTTTCAGCCAAACCCCTTCCCAATTAAGATGGAGGGATATTAGGAAGCCTGTTTCACGCACACCCTGGTAGCCAAGCTCCAAAGAGGGCTTGGTTTTAGGAGAGAAATCGCCACAGAAGCCCATTTATTATGTTCTTTATTCATATAGTAGCTATAGACTCACTACAGCCCTTGCAAGCAAGCCCTTGTTCTGCAGCTACGATGTGGACAGGCATGAACTGAGGCATCCTGAAATGGTGGCACCAGCTCCTGCTTTTCAGAAACCACCTTCCAACACTAAGCAGCCTGAATCGGGAGTATGGACTGAATTGGAACCACGCAATTTTTAATGTGTCTACTTATTGAATTTTTAATCTGCAGATTATTGACTGTATGGACTGTAATGGCTTTGAACAACAGGGTGAGTGTGTATGCCAGACATCTGAAGTAATTCTATGTGAAAAGAGATGGCAAATTGCTGGAGCCTTTAATTACACAATTATTTAATAGTATTAAGGGCGGGTCTGAAAAAACAGAATACTCTCCCCCTGCACATTTATCTACATCTCAATAAAATGAAATGCGATTTGTGTGAGGGGAAGAGAGCAGTGGCTCTGAATATATATACTGGTATGCAACATCTCTGAATGGGTTGGTATGAAAAGATGGCCCATAAAGAAGTGATGGTTTCAGTCTACGGGATTTTAATGCTTTTTGCTTCTGCCATACTATAAACCTTCAACATCAAGAAGCCATTAAATGAAAAGTAATTAGTTTCCTGACCTGCCTTTTTCTACACATATGACGATCATAAAAAGAATGATGCTGTCACTGATCCCCACATCTGTCTGCACATTGCGTCCTTTATAGATACAGGGCTTGCTGCTGCCACAGAAATGGGGACTCCTACGTTTTTTTGGGCAGACTCTTGACAGCACATTCAGCATGCAAATCAATTCTCAGTGAAGCAGCAGCAGCCATGGGCTGGCCTCTTCACCACAGCCAGCCCGTGTCATGCCAGGCACTCCTTCCCTCCCTGGCAGCAGGGTACTGCTCTTCTTTTCTTTCCTCATGATTTTATTTGGAAACAAAAAGAAACAACATCCTGTCATCAAACATCAGTAAGGCATAATTATTATAGCTATGTTTTACCTACCACAGTGGATGTTATTACTATGTGAGGATCACAAATATCAAGCCTCCAGGAATGTCACATGAGAATGTCATAAGTAAGCCTATGACTAAAATAAACACTCAGAAAAACCCTTCTCAAAATCACTCTGTCTACCTACATGCAAATGCATGTTACTAAGAGCTGTTCTTTACAAGATTAGAGAAATAACTTGTGGAAGAAGAAGTCTGTTATTTCAGGGGCAAAACCAGCAATTGTGCAAAGCTAATGTTTTGCCATGACTTCTCTCAGACTGGTGCTGTTGGAAGAAGCCCTGAATACCGGCAGGCTACAGCTCAGCTGAAACACACTGCAGCTGCTCAGGACGTGCTGCCATCAGAAACAGGTCTGAGGCCTGGCTCTTCTCTCTTTCATGCCACCGACTACAAGCCTGACTCGTATTTCTGCTGCCCTTTGCCAACAGCCACATCTCAGGCAGGGAACTCAAAGCTCCGTGACAAAAAGCACCTTTGCTAAAATTTAAATAAACTGCGCCCAGAAAATGAATTTAAAATGAGTGATTGTCAGTGGCTGCATTAGGTAGATACAATTTTACTCACTGCTGACCAGCTCATGCATTTAGGTCTAGCAGTGTTGAAAGAAGACACAGGAATACATACCCCACTGGAAACAGAAATGGCACGCAGCAGGACAGGGATTGTCAGTGCTGGGATGAGCCAGGGAAGGGAATTTTACAAATTCCTTTCAATGTCAGGTCCTTAACTTTGCAGTGTTAGTTCTGTATGCTGAAGTTTTGTTTCATGCCCTATATATATTCCCCTTTCATAGAGAGAAGGCTGGTGACTGTGCTTACTATTCTTGGAGTGCTGTCGTGAATGGGTGGAATACTAAGAGAACCACATCTGAAAATGTACACTCACAACGTCTTATCAGTATTGGACATACATAATTTTTTCTTGCAAAGTTTTTGCAATGAAATTGGTTGTCACACAAATTCATGTGCTTCTCCTTGCTGTTTTTTTTTTTAAACCCACTACATTACTATATTTTTTGATGTCCATTTTAATGTTCCTTAAAGATAAAGCCAACCGTCTATACTAAAATTTCATGCACCCTTTTCTTTGGTTGAACAGAACTGCATTCTCGGTACACAGTAGCATTTCACATACATTTCAATAACTGGCTGCACTCCACACAGTGAAAATATCCACCTGTAAGCATGGAATATTTCTGCCTTAATTGAATGTAAATGCAACCTTCCACAACACACCTTCTCTAGGCAAAAGGAAGTGTGAGCTCCTTTAATGTGAAGCACCACTGTTTAATTTGCTACTGTGGGAGGTAAGGATGGTTTAGTTGAATAACTGAAACATTGGCCCTCACTTTGGTCTACCCTTGGAAAACTGAAATCTAAGAGTGAAATGAATTTCTCTCAGCAGAAGTTTGTGATAAATTGTAATTTATTGAAATAATACCAGCATTTATCTCTTTGATACAGAGACATCATGGAATTGTTTACAGCAACAGAATGTACAGAAGTCTGAAGTGTTCATGGAGAAACAGAACCTGGAAACTAGCACTGATGGTCCACCAAGCATACTGTTCCTTTTGTGCACTCCATTTTTGAGCTGAAAATCAGTACAGATTTTCAACCCACTATAAATGAGACAATGGCAGCATTAGTTTGCAGATTTGTTTGTAACCATGAACTTTTATTGATTACATGTGGAAATGCTGAACAATGAACCAATGACCTCCATCAACAGCATTTTAATCTCTTGAGTTGAGCAAGGTGCTCAACCAAGCCTTTCTGTGCTTTTTGCAAGACTCACATGGAAGCGACTGGCGCACAGTGCAAAGAGCTGCAGTGCTCAGAGCAGAGACCTAGGTAAGCAATGCAGAAGAAACCACTAAAAATATCCTATTTAGTGTGCTGAGGGTCTGAAAATGAGGATTGTTTTGAGCATTGTGCATATTAAAGTTCTTTGTGTAGGCTGGCTGGGATCACACCATCTTTGATAAAGCAGGGCTAAGAAAAGATGTACAGGCTTCAGTCACAGAGAAGAACAACACAGATGCCTTCCAGAAAAATTTTAAGGTAAAGGATTTGGAGTAGAGCTGGCCACCGCTAGGTCCCAGGATGACAATGATGTTGCTGATGATCACAAGGATGATACTAATAACAGCACCACCACCCCCAAATTCTTTATTACCGAATAGATACTAAAGTAACCAAAGCCATCAAACATGCAAGTGAAAGTTGTTATCTTCAGTGAAGAAGGGGAGAGCTGCTTCTGCAGTAAGACACAGCTACTCTGATTTCAGAAAATAGGTACATTGGACACAGCAGTCAGCAAAGCACCTGAGAGAAACCATGAGAAACCAGAGAATTAAGACAGATGAAGCACAATGGAAAGACACAGTGCTCTATTAATAATGCTCACCTTTAAAGAAGCTTGATACGACCACGGCATTTAATATCAATGCTTATCACAAGCATCTCAAGAGACTTCAGCTCTTTTAATGTATGTCTTACAAAAGAAACACCACTAAAGAGTGCTGACTTCAATGTTTTCCTACTGCTAACAGCTGCCTTTCAGGCAAGATCCCATGAAGCTTTCCTCTTCTACATTTAACTGACTGTGGATTTCCACATTTAATTGAATGGGATTCAATAGCAGGAGCAGAGAGAGTTCAAATTGTCCCTTTGGGGATTTGCTCAGGAGAAATTACTCATTCATGCCATGACATTTTGAGGGAATATCATAATGTCGTTTTGGACACAATGTCATAACTTAGAAGAACAGAAGAATAAGATGGAAACATCAATTATGATAAAAGAAAGGGTCTAAAAATTCATGGCTTGCCCTGTGTCCCTCCTTTCACTGGGAAGTCCCAGTTTGCAAATGGCTGCTGTGCATCTGAAGTCACGACATGCATTCACCTCTGGGTCAGTGCCATCACCCACGACAGAGTGGCCTGCAGGCTGTATGCTGCTGACTCCTGTTCACCCCAGCCACTCCAAAATCCTGTGTGGCAGGACAGAGGACAGCAGTGCTATGGAGACCAGTATAGTAGGAGACTGGTATTGGCTGGGTCTAGCCCTTTCCCACAGCACATTGTAAAACAGAACTGATGTGNGGTCCAGACAGTTATTTTTCTGATTATACATCATGACCTGACACTGAATTACATTAGCAATACCACTCTACAGTATAACATTGAGTCCTAAAAACATGAAAAATAAATTTGAAAAATAAGGCAGATGCAGAACTGTCATGGGAAGGCTTGGAGTTTGAGTTTGAGGCTTTTAATAGAGGGATACAACATCTCAGACAAAACCCACCAAGTCCTGTATGTCCTTTGTGAGGACAAAGGCTCGAAACCCCTTCCAGAAATACTGCTTGCATAGCTGATAAGCTGGGAGGTAAAAGGGGGGAGGAATGTCCTAGCAGGTTATGTATGGCTTGATGACAAAGTTGACTCAACACTAGCCTGCATGTAGAAGAATCCTCTCTCTCTCTCTGTGTCTTCAGCCTGCTGTCTGACTTAATTAAATATAAATGTACATAAGAATCAATTGTGATTGAATATGTTAAAATTAATCCATCTGGTTATGTGGTAATCAAACTTCAAGGAACAAGATTTTAAGTTTGCAAAAACATAAACCACTGCTAAGCGACGCCTTTACGTTTGGTGTCTGATTTTAAATTACTGATTATTTTTCATACATTATTTCACCTACCATGTAAATTTTCACTTCTCATGTACTACAGCATCTATGCCAACATTAAAAAGGTACTAAACATTTTGCCACAGTGCACTGAATGGCACCAATTAGAAAAATTTCAGTAAATATTTGTAGAAAGGCTCTTCCCAGGTTGAATGGACTGCCCAGTTCCACTTCCACCTGTCCTGACTGCCCCACTGGCAAGCCAAGCAGTGGGAACCACCACAGGACAACATGCTCCTGACCTCCATGAGCAGCTCTTTGCAAAGAGCTTAACCGGGAAAGTAAACCTTCACACTAGGATTTTGTCTTCAGGATATTGTAATGATTCCGGTTTTTCCTGTACTGCTGCCTCTTCAATTCATTTAGCAGTAGGCTTTTTAGATTACAGTCCATTTATTATCAACAGGTTTTTTGCACAGAAGGTTACAGTGGTTTATTAATCCATCAACGTGCTCCCTAAAAATATGATCAATGATGCTGTATGAAATGCCATTCTTTATACACTTTAGGAGGTTTGGCAATTAGCATTTCAAAACATTATGACTGTATTGAAGGTTTAAAAAATACTTGTACAGAAAAAAAGCCAGAATCATGTGTTAGAGTTAGTCTGCTGAATTAGAACAAAACACTGTAAATCTTACCACCTGACAACACTACTTTTATGAAATTATTCCAAAAATGCAGGTTTTTGCAAATATAAAAAAAAGTGTTAGAGTTAGGATTTGATTAATGAGAATGTGTCTAGAGCAACTCCATACTGCTGTGGTTTCTCAAAGTCACGTTTCAGACGTACCTGAAAGCTGGGAGGCACTGCTATTTTCCAAAGCATCTTTTTAAAAGAAAACAATCTGACAGGGCTGCTTGCTCAATACAGTGTGGCTATGAACTGGGAAAGGCTATGAAACACATTATAGTTCACTTTTTTTTGCACAAAGAGAGGCTCTTCAATTAAAAAAGTGTAAACGGGTGAAGATTGAATCACGGCAGTGGAAGTCCCATAAATGCATTTCTCATCACTCACTGCACACAGTGTGCAGATATGGCAGCAAGCAACACCTTGCTGCAAGGTGAGAGAGAGTTAATGTTATCCACCCTCCTGCACAGCAGTCACTTTACATTCAAAGGACAGCACACTCCTCTGAGCCTTGTTTTAAGAATACCAGTTACTGTAGTACTGTGCCAAATATTTTGGTTGATATTTAAATAATTCATGAATGCTAAACTCATCTCTTTTTTTTTTTAATAGAAGAATAAAACCGTCATATTCAGAAGCTGACCTTTTTACTCTGCTATATAAACCCATTAACAATACAGAAAAACATATCCCCAACATAAAAAGCTTTGAAATATCAATTTAAAGGCTACTTTCTGCTATATCCTTTATTGTAAATGCTACCAAGAAAAAAGCAGAAACCAAAAATCAATTTTTAATATATTTCTTCCTACCACAGGGCATCAGAAACATTAATGCTTTCTGTATCTACATGGCTACTCTTACAAGATCTGCTCTTCCCACATTCGCCTTTAAAACATGATTAATGTATGTTTGCATATATATTTGAAGTAATTCTGGATGTAAATTAATTAACAATAACACAGAATAAACAAATTTCCCATTGTTTGATTACCCAGAATAACAGTTTGGTATTTATATAGCTGCTGCAACTTAGACAAGAGAAAATGTTGCACATTTTTGATTAACTGACTGGATTTGAAACAAACTGGGAATCCAGGCAGGAACCAGACTTTAGAAGTTTAAGTTTTGAAGCCACTGTTGTTCTGCAGAAATCAAGTACCTCTAGTACTATTTTTTGGGGAAGTTTTTTGCCTATAAACTTCCAATGGTCAAGGAACAACTCATTAAGATGTAGATGTTCCACTAAAAATAGGCATTGCAATGAAATTATCCAGCAGTAGCTAAACCGAAGGGAGTGTGTATGAGCAATTGTAATGAAAAACCTTGTGCAATCTGAGTGTAGAAAACTCCCTTTTTCTTTTTTCTGGTGCTTCTGAGAAGTATCCTCTTTCCATCATAAAACAAATACCCACAGACACTTCTGCATAATTTCTATGTTCCATATTTTAAATCAAATTTCATCCTGTTGTTCCCAGTTACTCCAGTTTCCAGGCTTTATTCACCACTATTGCTCAACCTACTCCATCATGTTTTTGGAGATGAGGGTGGAAATTTTCTCTGTAATCAACAAAGAGAAGTAGATGCCTTTGAAAGCCTGCACAGAGGGAGATCTGGATTAGGAATCTAATTAATTAGGGATTAGGAACCTAAATTACATGGACTTTTCTTCTGTTCATAATGTACGTATTTACTTCAGGAGGACTAGTTCACTATGTGCTTAAATCATGAGGGCGAGATATAATCTAGATATTTTCCCTAGGTTCACATCATGTCCTCTGTCACAGGTTTCCTGAGACACTTTTCTTCCTCTCTTTCCAGATCAGCACTATATATGGTATATAAGTGTATGTTATTAAAATAATATTGCATGCAAATCAGTAATATCAACCTCAGCCTAGAAGTGGCACACTGGACTGAAAAGCAGAAAAGACAACTGGAGAACATGGAGAGGCTGTGAAACCATTGCAGAAAATCATTAACCTATGTTTGCGTGGGCTTCAGGCTTTTCTCTTTTATATACTTTTAAATAGCATCCACCTTTTCACATTGTCCCACACTCAGAAGTGTTGGTCAGTCTACTGGCTGGCTTGCAGGAAAGGCTAACCCTGGTATGACTGGAAAAATCTATAGGAAAATCTCAGTATTTCATAAATATACAGTGGTATTGTTACAGTAATACTGCAATATTACAGAAGCATTAGAGAAAATTCTCCTGTTGCCTGTAAACACATCATTTAAATTCCACAATGTTGCACATGCAAAAGCCTCTTCTCCAATAAACTAGAAAAGACTTGGCTCCACAAATGCAAACTGGAAAACTATTACTCCTAACATATTAAAAAGAATCGATGACATAATCAACTTTTAGTATCATATGAAAACCATCAAAGCATGTCATGTCATTTTAAAGTGATCTTTTAAGTGTTAAAACAAACATCAGAAACCGACAAGGCCATGGAAAGTGGTTTTGTTCCTTTTTAGAGAAGGGAGTAATCCCAGGGATTTACAACTAATTGTATTGTTTCAGCACTGAATAATTGGAGTAAGTAAAAGTCTATTTGAACTATCTCACATTTGTCAGGTCAGTGCTGTTAGCTGAAAACTCCACTCACATGGTATCACAGTTGGTTTCTAAATACTGCTGCATACCACAAATACTATTGGAACACCTTGGTGCATCACCATAAGTTAAGAACAGACTTGTCCCCAGTTTTAATGATAATCAAAATGTAGATTTTAGTTTTGCCATGATCCCTGTCAAGCTGCAAGCATGGGAATATGCCTGTGGGAACCTTATTGAGCCCCTATAACAGAGACCTATCTCTGACAGTAAGGAGGGAGCAAAGTGTTCCTAAAACAATGTGGAAAATGTTAATTCTCTCAAGAGAAAAAAGATTTAATTCACTTTTTCATGTTAATCATTGCTGCCTATTGATGTCCTAAACCTGCTGCTGAATATTAGGGAATTCAGAGTAAAAAACCATAAGGTAAAACTTTTACCAGCATGTATCTGAGCATTAATTGAAATGCCTTAAGGCAAAAGAAAACTGTTTCTGAAACATTTACATGAGATGAATAGAGCTTGGATAAGGAAAAAAAAGGGGTATTCACAATAGTTTTCCTTGTAGCTATCCCCACCAGTTAGTGCTTAAATACGATGACTTTTTTTACTTAAATTCTCAGAACTAAAGCCCTTTGTAAAGAACTGCAAGATCTGAGAAAATATGGCTGGATGAAATACCCCAGAACTATTTTTAACAAAATAGTGCTTATAGGATTGGTCTTTTTAATGGCAGGTTTAAAAGGTGCTGGTTTGGGTTTTTTTCTATTGAAGGCTCTCACAGAGTGTTTGTCAAGGAGCCTTTGGGGATACATAATTTAGCTACATCATCCTCTGTGTACAGTACACACAACACCAAACACGCAATCATGACTGAATCTTAATCCTCCTTCCACTCTATCCTCTGAATAACCTGTGTTATTACAGAAAAGCATTTTTTACTGCAAATGAGGTCATATGCCAGGATAACTTCCCCCATTCCATTTTGTCTGCAGTCCTGGTGAGCCACATCAAGTCCCGGGTAACGTGGGAGACACAGCATGGGACGCCTGCCCCCAGGTCCCTGAGGGGCACAGGGCAGATGATGCTTTGCTGCTCAGCAGGGAAGAATGGTGAGGGACTGGCTGGAAAGCACTAAACCCCACCCCATCCAGGCAGTCTTTGGGGAGGTAATTCTAATTCTGGAGGAAACTCTAATTTTTTTTTGTTTGTTTTTGAAGTGTAGTAACTGCTGTCTGTTGGCCCCTGATAACAGGCAGGGTTTGGGACCATTAAGCTTTGGGAAGCCTAGCATAGGTTGGTCTCACCCACATGTTTTAGAAGTCTGCTTTTCTAGCTACTCCCTGTCAACTGTCCTGTCATTACCATGTGCCACAAACGTCCATGGCACAGCTGATGTGAATAGCACCGACCGGGTGAGATTTGATGTGGCTGAAAGCTGCAAGACCAAAATGGATAAAACTCCTTGGGAGCAAACTTCTGGTTGCACCTAGAGCAAGGAGACTTTCCATAGGTCCTGGCACCAGGATCCCAGCAGGGTCCTCCGCCCCCTGGGGGAAACAAGGCTCTGAGGTTGTAATCTGCCTTAAAAGCTCCCAGCAGGGAACTCATTCCCCTCCCAACCAACTTATTGTCACAGAAGTTTGGGATCTGACTCCTGAGGAAGAGTGGCCAATTTCCTCTGAATTTGTTAGGATCATCTTTTAACCCTGTCATCTCAGCTTGCCTTTTTCGCCTCGATTAAGGCGCTATCTGCTATCGAGGGTATCGTCTTCACGTAATACCTTGTAGACCATCATCACATCACTTCACATCCTTCTCTTGGACAAAGTAAGTAGATTGAGCTTCTTAAGTCTGTAATTGTAGAACCTATTTTCCAGAGATTGAGTGAATTTGCTACCAACCTTAATGCTGTCAGGATTTACTCTTAGAGCCTCAGCTGGGGTAAGTTCCGTGCTCAGAGGTCAGAAGAAAACGTAGCTAAACCATTGCTGAGATTTTCTGATTCCAAATATCTCCTGCAAATCTCTCACCATACACTTACTATTTGCAATCTGCTTTAATTAAGGCTTAGCAATCAGAAGGAAAAAAATCTTTGAAGTTTAACAGTTCAATAGTGTGTGAAAATGTTAAATGCTAAGCCCTTTTGTATAAGCCTTATTCTGTTCGTTAACAAATTTTCAATATATGAAGCAGCTTGTTCAAAGCAGATAAAGAAAAAACGACTGGTGTGGATAATACCTTGTGGCTAGCACACTTCTTAAATTCAGTTATTTACCAAATATTATGCTGGTGACAGTGGAGTGCTTGGCAAAAGCTGGACAGTAAATCATATAAAACTCCCATGCTACCTTAAATTTTGAATTTTAATTGTCTTTGAACAGTTCCTGCCAATGTTATAGCCTAAAATATTCAATATAGTTCTAGATAAGAGTAAAACAAACACATATCAGAAAAGACCAATAAGAATTACGGCTGGATTTGTTTCCTCCCAGAGCAGTGCATTTTATGCCTCTGAAATAGTGAGTGGGCAAAATGGAGCCTTCCTGTACCTCCAGCTGGACCAGTCCCTAAGAACAGCTCCTGTCTGGAGTGGCTCCTGGCAGGAAAGGACATGCAGGAGTCTATATCATGGATATCTTCATGGCTGAAGAACTCAAATCAAAGTCTTACAGGCATTTGACAAATCAAACCAAAGATCTTAATATTTGAGAAACCTGGGGCTGATTTATTTCCCCAAGAGCTGGGCAGAGAGGTATAACAACATAGTATACCTAAAGCATAAGGAAGGAAGTACACTTCCTTGAACTAACTGTGGGTTACATTTCTAATGGTATTTTTGGACTTAACCTTTTTTTCATGTTTTGGTCTGGTTTTGTTAGTAAGAAGGTATTTGTGCAATCCTGCCTGGGTCCCCATGAAACATATGCTGCCCAGTCTAGTTTTCTAGAGCACCTGAGTACTCTTACAACCAACTGAACTTGATACATAGGAAAAAATAAGTGGCCAGAAACTTCAATACAAATGCTATATTATGTATCCTAATGGCTTTACTGCTGAGAGACTGGTGTTTGATTTTATTGTTCATAAAAGTTGTATTGATAACTACTTAAGCTATACTAATGATTCCCACATATGAACTTTCTAATAATCTAAAACAAAGCATGAAATCTACTATTTGTGGTACGACCCACCCATGAAATCAGGCAACTTTGTGCAGAATTTTTTAAGTAATACTATTGTAAATATTATGGTAAAGTATGTAATATAAATGCAATTGTACCATAATACCCACAGAGTATGTATTAATGCAACCATTAAACAGAATAGTACTGCCACCACATTAATACATTTTAGATTATAGTAGCAGAATTAATACACATTAGGTTACAACATTTTCCTACAGTAATTACTAGAATACTACATTATCCATAAGAAACTGCCATCTGCCTTTGAAAATATCCAATTTATCTACCCTTTCAGAGCAGCAGGAGCACATCTGGCCTCTCTGGAGACAGAGCTCCAGCTGAGGAGCAGCAATAGGCATTTCAAGAGGAACTCAGGGTAACAGGCCACTGTTTTGGTGATACTGACTCTTTGGAGCTGTGTAGGTACCACTGACATGGGAAGCTCTTTGGGAAATATTTGCTGCTGAAGCAGTCTCTCCTGGGAGCTGTGGATGTCTGGGACTTCTGTATTCTCTAACTTCTGTTCTCAGCCAAAAAAATCTGATGAAAATGCTGGAGGACAGTACAGGAGGAGTTGAGCTTTGTGATGGTGAGAGGAAAAGGCATTTTCAGATTAATTTACCTGATTAATGTTGATCCCGATCAATGAAGATGATGAAAGGCCATAAACTCCTCCTGAGATACTCAGGGCTTTTCAGCTTACAGAAAAAGCATAAATATTCATTTCCCTAATAATGTAAACTGAAAATCTTCATTTGACCAGTTTTAAGGGCTGCCCTAAGTCCTGGCCAGAAGCAATCCTGATTCCGTTAGAATTTCAGTTCTCAGGAAAAAGGAAATGACGGCCTGATGGGTCTGATGGGTCAGCCCTTTTGGGACTGAACTGAGCATCTCCTGCCGCCAAACAGAGGGTCTTTGTTTCTCACTGCATGACATAGGGCATCTCAATCCCACAGAGAGTGCATTGACAATGGAACAGGTCTGCTAATTAAGTGGATTTCTCATTACCCTAACTGGAAAAGTAAAAACTGTTTTTCACAAAACTACAGGAAAAATACTCTTTTCAATACAAAACATTTTCTACTTGGAGAAGGTGTGCAGAACATGAAGAGACACCAGAATGAGCCACAAGAAAATTCTAGAAAGGTAAGAAATGTGTTACATGATCTGGAGAGCCAGGTTCTCCATTCCAGCATCTCACATTCCCATGTTTGACTCCAGTTATTTTTATATCCCTCATTTGTAAGACATCCAAATCAGTCACTCAGGACTTTCTAGTGCCTGCAAAATCTTGCATGATATTAAAATGCTAGACACGTGCAAATACTATTAATTACTAACCAAAGTAATTTTTCTTCTGGGCCTCTCAGAAAATCTTTCTACTTCCATTTTCTAGATGAGTACTTCTTAAACGGGCACTGCATTTCCAGAGCAGAAATGAGATGGGGCTGGGTCAGCTCAGGCATGGGCTGGGCTGGGCTGTAGAGAAAGCTTTATGATGGAGGACAAAGCTTTGCTACTTCTGTGATTTACCCCTTGCACTGTCATGTCCTTCTCTACTTCCTACAGGACTCTGAAACACATCTCATTCCTTCCTCCTCTGAAGAGGCAAGTGACAGAAGCAGCTGAGTTGAGGACAGGGATGAGCATGATATGGAGTTAGTTTGCCCTTTCCTTCCCTTCTCAGTGCTCCCTGCTAACTACAATGGAGTGTTCACACTATCCCAGCCACATCCAAAGGATGCCTCTTGGCAGGGGAACTACTATGAGAAAGTGCAAGCAGGTCAACGTGAGGAAGTGCCTGGGTTAGGAATGAAGTTGCAAAGTTCCTTCTGGACTCAAGTGGCATCTCTCCAGTCCATCCCTGCTCCATATCCTCATGCAAAACTGGTTCTCAAAGGAGAGAGCAGAGACAGACAGTATGGCAAGAAAGAGAAAGACGGTCAAGTAAAGCAACTCTGAACAGTATCCGTTCCAAGAGAATTTTGCCCCTATAACTATCACTGGCAAGCCTGTAAAGCATAAATAAGTCTCAGGATGCAAATTGTGTCCTTCACACCAAGGAACAACTCCCTGGCTGTTACTTAGTTGATAACAACACATCCCGATATGCAAGGAGAATTTATATTCTCAAATAAAAGGTGTGCCTTAACTAGAGTAGCTCCTTACCACGGTACAAAAACACTCAGGAAGGCTCAGGACACTAAAAACTGTACAGGATGCTGAGCTGCTTCAGGCAGCCAATGAGGAAATCTCACATCCCTCATGCTGCAGAGCACTGCAAGGATGCCCATGTGGAGTGCCCCTGTACTGTCCAAGTTTATGCTTGCCCTTGGGAGATGAGGTGAAGCACACACCCATACCTAGCTCAGGAAGCTCCAGCTCACCCCTTGTTCTCCCTACTGCTTGAAGTGCTTATCTGAATCACAGAATATTCTGAGTTGGAAGGGACCCTCAAGGATCATCAAAGTCCAACTCCTGGCCCTGCACAGAACAGCCTAAAAGATTACACCATGTACCTGAGAGAGTTGTCCAAACACTTCTTGAACCCTGTCAGGCTTGGTGACCACTTCCCTGGGGAGACTCTTCCAGTGCCCCACTACCATTTCCCCAGTATGTAATCTAAACCTCCCCTGAACAGCTCTATGATATTCCCTCGGGTCCTGGCACTGGTCACCACACAGAAGAGATCAGTGTCTGCCCCTCCTCCTCCCCTTATGAGGAAGTTGTAACTGCAATGAGGTCTCCCCTCAATCTCCTCTTCTCCAGGCTGAACAGACCAAGTAACCTCAGCCACTCCTCATACCACTTCACCTCAAGGCCCTTCATCATTTTGTTGCCCTCCTTTGGACACTCTCTAACAGCTTCTTATCTTTCTTATATTGCAGTGCCCAAAACTGCACACAATATTCAGGGTGAGGCCACCCCAGTGCAGGGCAGAGCAGGACAATCCCCTCCCTTGCCCAGCTGTGCCTGATGCCCCCCAGGACATGCCTGGCCCTCCTGACTGCCAGGACACTGCTGACTCATGTTCAACTTGCCACTGACCAGGACCCCCAGGTCCCTTCCCATGGCACTGTTTTCCAGCATCTCATTCACCAGTCTGTACCCACACAGGGTTACCCCATCCCAGGTGCAGAATCTGGCACTTTCTCTTGATGAACTTCATATGGTTGGTGATTGCTCAGCCCTGTGATTTGTCACGGTTTCTCTGCAGGGCCTCCCTGCCTTTGAGGGAGTCAACAGCTCCTCCCAGCTTCGCATCACCTGCAGACTTGCTTAGTATCCCTCTCGTTCCTGTATCAAAGTAATTTATGAAGATGTTGAAGAGCACAGGGGCAAGGATGGAGCCCTGTAGAACCCCACTAGTGACAGGTCACCACTCTGATGTCACCCCATTCACTGTAACCCTTTGTGCCTGACCCACGAACCAGCTGCTCACCCATCCCATGATGTGCTTATCCAGCTGTGTTGGACATTTTGTCCAGAAGAATCCTGTGAGATACAGTATCAAAAGCTGTACTGAAATCCAAAAAGATTACATCAACGGGCTTCCCTTGGTCAGCTAGGTGGGTTACCTTGTCATAAATCAGATTTGACAGATTTGATGATGGGAAGCTTCCAGGTAACCTACAGCCAGTCACATCCACAGCACACAAAGACCCCACTTCACTGGCTCCTTCTGAAGAGACAAAAAATCAGAGGAGAGAGAAGGAGGGCCCCTTTAACAGACAGATGTAATTAACCATTCCAACAATTTATCAAGGTTTCTCAGGCATTTCCAACCATGGCAATTTAAATCAAGGTTGGATGCTTTATTTCTGAAATAAATGCTCTTGTTCAAACAAGAATTATTTCAGGGAAGTTTGATAGTATACGTTGTAAGATGAGGTCAGACTAGATTATCACAGTATTCCCTTCTGGCATTATAATCTATGAATCTATAAAAGAGAAAGGATTTAATTGATGAAGTTTAGCCCCATTAGCCCCTCATTACTGGATGACATTCTCATCATTACTCTCTGACTCCAAATGACTATAGATCCAAATTCAACCTTTTCTGTCCCATTTTATATACATTTTATATCTATGATATACACACATGGTTTCAAGGGATTATAAAATCCACTCGTTACCCATCCCCTGCATTAAGTACATGGAAAACATTACAGATTTCAGAATTATCCTATTTGCAGGGCTCTGACACTTTTCTTTTTCCTCAAAAGGAGGGTTTTTTTTTCAGTAGGTTTCCAAAACAAACAAAAGGGAAATTGATTCAGACTGGAAAAAGACATCCAGGAACTGCTATAATCTGGGGGTTTGTGGTAAACCAGGCACAAGTGCCATGCCCAGGTAAATGATGTAAGTTACTTTTTTTTTAAGCTCAGTGATAACCTTAAACAGACATCCTCATCTGGATATGGAGATGATCATAACACTGTTACCAGGGAATAATGATTTACAAATCATTGTTCAAGCCTGGTTTACATTGTTTACATTTCGTTGTTGAAGTCTGGTTTGGGATATCATGTAAATTCTCATCAGCAATTTTCTTACATCCGTTTTTAATCCCCTCTCCCCCTCCAAGTTTGCAAAAGAAACCAGAAATAATGGAAAGTCTTCACACAGTCCATTAATTTTATACCCACTCGTATCAAGTAATTCTAATTAATTTCTCTGGCATTTACTTCACTTTTTAACTACTTCTTCTTTCCAAATTCCGTCCTCTGTTAAGAAACAGTACTTAAGAAACTGGACTGTAGTGGAGGAGATATTTCATCTGGCATAATTACAGGCAACAAAACAAAACAATCTGCTGAGTTCATTTCTGTTTGGATTGGCCTGCTGCTGAAAAACTACTGCTGAAAAATTTAAGGATATCTGAGACATGGGAGTATTATAGATAAAGAAAATGCAGATGAAATACTGAGTTGACAGAAGTCAATGGCAAAGCTGTTAATTTTATTTCATTCCAAGCACAGTCTCTCCCCCACCCCTTCTCTTCATTTTATAGTGCTATTTTTATTTTTAGTAAATAAGAATTATTAAGAGTGAACGTTCAATATATATTTTTAAATGTTAAAACAAAGGTTTGTGGAGACAATTCCTTCAGGTACAGATGGAACTGTCTTCAACCTTCAGAAACACAGGCTGAACCTTCCTGATGCTCAGGAGTGGCCAGCACTGGGTGCCTCATGCCCATGGCTGCCTTGGGGTTAGTAAGACAACAGGCAGCTCTACAACAGGATGCATTCACCAGCTGGAAGGCACACACCAAAAGCCTTGTCTTTATTTTTCTCTTTTCCAAGTCAGAAATGTTTTTTCTCTCCTTCTCGAATGGGCAGTTGAAGAATGAATCTATGCCCCATTTTCAACAGTTTGCTTCTCTGAAGAACAAAGTAAAGAAAGATATTTATAGCTCAAATCTAAAGTAAACCATACCTGAGAAGCCGGATTAGACAAAAAGTCATTTTTTATCTGAGGTTTTTGCTACAGATTAGGGAGGATTAAGAAAGCATCCTGCTCTCACTTTCGTGTGAATGACTGCGGCAAAGTGGAAGTTTTAGCAGGCTCCCATTAACACGAAAGGCCAGCAATGCTTAGCAGTAGGCACAGAAGAAGTTTTTCTACCAGTCTGTGTCACTTCCCAAGAGCTGACAACGGAGAGAGTTCAAAACAAGCAGTTTGGGTTAATAGTGTACTTGCATGTAAATACATAAAAGCTTCAGCGCCGTAAAGCTAATTTAAAAAAGGACATTTCTCTTTATTGTTCCCCTGAGTATAATAGAAGCTATGATATTCTTTCTAGCATAATGTACGTTTCATTAAAGAGCTGGAGCTATAATTGTCTACATCAGTACGTGGCGGCAGACTGGATAAATTGTCCACATAAATTGCTTAATACAACTCTGAGCCCTGTTCCAGAGCACTGGTGGCTCCTACAACTGCATCAGTGAGTCCTACCTGAGGTTATGCCTCCACATGCATCTCCACAAGGCCTCAGGTGGGCCAAGAACAACCCCTAACCCCTAAAAGCACTGGGTACTTAACTCCACAAACAACACCACATTAAACATTTAAACTCGTTCCCTATGTTCCACAATGGACATGACTACATGCCACTAATATTGCAGACTTATGTGAAAATTATGTATATGAAGTGATATACCAGCTATTATCTTTCTTAATAAATCAATAAAGTCAACTGAAAAATTAAACTGAGCATGTGTGGAACATCTGACAGCAAATATATTTCAGTCTCTTTAAGAGATGTCATTTCCATTGCAATTTACTGCCTAACCTACAAGAGGGTTAAATCAGAAAAGTGAACAAAGCAAGAAAAGAGGTCTTAGAAAAGGAACAGTCACTGAATTGCAATTTACCAGTATATCAGCATGAGAGGAAAGAATTTTTGTCCTAAAAGGGCTTTTACTTTTTTTTAAAGCCAGTTTTGTCTTTAACTTGAAGATAACATTCCTTAATGGCTAAATTACTAAAATAATGTACTAAATTAATTACTAATGGCTAATGTTCTAAAATATAAAACATAGTACAGTTGTAGAGATGTAATTTCATTGATTTAAGTTTTCTGTGCACTATTCCTCATAAAATCAGAATGCTTTTATCAATTTAGTAGGTAGGATACAAAAAATCTCCTTTTTAAGCCAAAGAGAAAAGAGGGAAATCTCAGAGACAACATGGAGACTCAGCACTCTCAGGACTGAGTTTTTTTATCTTGACCACATTTTGACATTCTACGGGATGTCTTTGTATGAAAGATCTAAGTTTTTCCATTTTTCATCCTGCAGCAAAACAGAGAGTAGAATAATTTAAAATGTATGGTCTCTGAAATCCTACACAAATGCAGCAATGAACAGTGGGCACTCATACACAGTACTTCTATAAACATATTTATAGGAATGTTACCTCAGCTAAACACCTCTAGCGAACGTGTGAAAGTTTGCTGTTGTTAGTTCAGTGTTTTAGGCCAGAGAGCAGTAACAAAGTAGGCAGCATATGTAGCACATTCATATGTACCAGGATATTAAATGCTGCTTCGGGAGCACCTTTACGAGCCTCCGTATTCCCTGCTCTCTTTTGTGGAAGTTATCGCTGTATTAGATGTTGTTGAACATATTTGATATGAAAGCATTGTCTGTTTGCTACCAGTATCTAACGAGTATCTCCCCTAGAGTTGCCAGCAAGGTGCTGATTAATTAACTGAAGTAGTGAAGCTGAATCGTACAACAGCTGTTTAGAGAATTGTCATTACCTCGGTCTCTTTCCCCATCTATTCATTCCCTTGCAGTGCTACTGCAAAATTGTAAATTTGGGAAACTTTCCGTTGCTCCTACCTTCACTTGTCCATGCTCCATACCAAAGGGAGAGGCAGTTGGTAAAGGCTTATTTATAAAAAGAGAAGGGAAGCAAAAAAACAGAAGCGAAAAGAAGAAGATAAACTTCCTGTAAGTCACAGCTCTGCTGTCACTTGTCAATAGCAGCTGACAATAGATGGTCCTCCAGGCAGAATGTCAAAAGAGGAATCACATATATCCTCTGCTGATTGAGAAGTTCAGCAGTCTGACAGCCCTTCCCTGGGACTGCTGCTTGTCCCAGGGAGGCAGCTCAGCTCTCTGGGCCAGCAGTGGCACAGATAAGGGTGGCTAAGTAGCCACAGCCCACTTCCGTGGCGTAACGGCACTTGGCAGAGGATCCCAACCTGCAGACCTCAGCTGCCCCGCCGAATAAAGATGATTATTCAGGAGAGTATAATCAGTATTAAGTGGCAGATGGAGGGGTGGGGGAAAGTGTTGATAGGATGCACATTTCTCGTTGAAACACACAGGATAAGCTTTCTGCACTTGGAGTAGCTGTAGATTCCAAAGGAGAAGGTGCGATGACCATTTTTTTCATTATAGCCTGAGAGAAATTAATGCAAGGCAAGGTTTGGCACACTCTCCTTGGGCTGATCACCTGATCACCTGAGTAAGCTCAGCTTATTCCACTTGACATGCTCTGCCATGACATGCTAGAGATCGAAATGTTAACACCAGCTGCATCTCTAACTGCTACTCTCTGCAATTTAATTTAATATTATGCTTCTTTACATAGGCCTCGCTTTATTATGCTTGAGAATTATGAATACTGGAAATTACACACGTGATTAAACACCATCTAATCACTCCGTGTACTAAATAAGCCAAACTGCATTGGAAAATAGATCAGGTACAATTTTGGTGTGAAACAAATGAATGCAGGAATGTACTGCATTGATATAGATGGAGCATCTGCCTCGTGATAAAATTAAGTCTTGTGACAGAAATAAATCACTGTAGGGGAGAATGCAAACCATTATCCAATAGGATTTTCTCTTTTCTTCTTATGTGATGGGAGTTATTGGATTCCCTGATGTTAGACAGCCAAGTGCATCCATGATACGATGATAAATCAGGAAGGCTACACAATTTGAAATTTAACAGCTACTTATTTTTGAGATGTTAAGATAAAGGAAAAAAATACTCTGATTTCTGCAAGTAACTATTAAATTGGGAATCTTCTTTTCTGATAATCTGATACTCTGTTACTCTGTACTATCATCAAACAACGCCAGCAACCAGCAGTGGGTAGAACAGATTTTGGACTAAGATGAATACAGGAACCACTTATCTCACTTTTTTTCTTTTCCAATATTCACAATTTTATCTAAAGAACACATTTAAAGGTTACTGTTGACATAAGAATGTACTGTTCTTATTACATTTTCATTTTTTCATGAATATATACTGAAATGGAAAGGAAGAAAAAGGGTTTTGTTGCTACTTTCCACATTTGAATGAAAAAATCCATATGCTATGTTAAAAATACAGAATAAATAATGGAACTTCAGCATGTACAGTGGTTGATAAATGTGATTCACAAAACATACCTTCATGTTTTAATAGCTTTCCATTGTTAGAAGCATGCTATTAATTAGTGAAAAAATGGATTCATCTATCCAGGATGTACTTGTATTTCTTGCCTTTAACCCTTCTTTCACTGCCATAACTTTTGGCTATTACCTCAAAATATTAGCAAGTGCTGGAAGGAATGTGACTGAGGGAAAATGACTAAGAAGGGTTTCTGTAGGTGCATTCTTAAGCAAACCTGTGAGGAATGGCACTTAAAACAAGAATCACAATTACATAAACTATGAGTTTATGATTAAAATACAAATGAACAGATGAAGAAGGTAAGGAGTATCAGCATAGCACTGTTCAGCAAAGTGCCAATTCAGTTGCCTTTGGTGGAAATACAGCAATAACCTAAAGCCAATGGTTTTGCAGGTAGGCAGTGATGTCACCCTTTGGGCACAGTGTCTGAGTGTGGCTGTCACCAGGAAGGCACTTTCTCCAAGCAGCCTCTCTGCAGCCTGACCTGAGACAAGCCGTGCTGGGAGGAAGGGTGGAGGGGAGAAAGCACTGAATGCTGATCACTTGTAATTATGGTAATCTCCATCAGAAGCTTTAACTGCTCTAAACTCTGGCTGTCTTCAGACAGACCCAGCTCCAAGAGACAACACCATAAAAGCCATGACAGAAGTACAAACTGCTCCGGCTGGGTACCAACAGTGCCGAGCCTGCGGTGCACAGACACAGGCACCACATGCCCAGCAAGGAGGTGCCGTAGCTCTACCAAAGCTGATGGGAGCAACACCATCAGCAGACCCCTTCCTGCCACAGCAGAGCGAGCTTAAAATCACAGCCTTACTGAGGGCGTTTCCTCACAGACAAAGCAAGGAAAAGACAAGATGTTTTTAATTACCTGTCCCACACTGTTTGCGAAGCACTGCGCTGCACAGGTGAAAGCTAGTTATTATTTGACATCCTTTGGCTGACAGGGACATGATAACTGGCACTTGTATCTCTGGACAGGGAAGGCATCAGAGCAGACAGTTAAGCGTCCCTGCAAGACTCCGTGTTAAGAAACCCCAATACACACTGATTTCTGCAAGAGACGTGAAGGAGGGAGGGAAGACAGAAGATAAGGCAAGCACACCAGCCATCCAAGGCTTAGTCTGGGCAGGAGGAGTTTGAATCCAGGAAGAAAGTTTTTCCCAGTTTTTCAGAATACAAGTAAATTCAGACTAAGGTAGTGAGCCCACTGGCTGTAAGGCTTTCCTGCATCCAGCCTGACAGGAAACAAATCTACTCTCTTGGTCAACAACCCCGTATAGTATGTGGTTCCAGACACAGGGTGTAGGCGAAAGCAGGTTGTTTAGACCAGGTAACATAGCTAAAAGCCATGATTATTGTTTGGAAGAAGAAGAAGTGGACTTTCTCCAGCCATGTCTGCAACCTTTTCTTTTACCTCTTCAGCAGTGTTCTAGCAGGCAAGTTTGATAAATGTGTTCAGAAAGAGCAAGTTTTAAGTGACTGGAGTGCAGTAGATTATCCTCTTTGTATCACTACAGGTTTAAACTTTCCAATAACCTCATAAGGTTAACTTATTTTTAACCCTGAAAAAGTGGCCTACCCCTAGAAGACAAGTCTCTTGGAGTTGCAACACCAAAGCCATCAAGAGTTTTAGACCTGACAGAGCAAGAGCAAAGCTTGATGTAACTGTAATTTATCTGTCTAAAACACACACAATGCCCAAAAATATTGCTTGTGTTGTTGTAACACAGATATTGAAATCAAGCACTCAAAAAGGCAGGGAACACAGAGCTTGAATAGATTCTTCAACCTTACTTTTGTCTCTGTGCTTATGCCTTTCAATAATTTGTATTTCTTTAATTAAACTAATAAACACCATTAAGAAAGAGAGCATCAAGGACCTATGGTATGAGGGCCTGGGGGTGGTACATAGGAGGGGCCAGGGTATGAGGGCCAGTGGGAGGACAGGGAAGGAGTGGCCAGGGGACAGGGATCCATGGAGAACTGAGGAAGGGGAACAATCTGGAACCCGACCTTGTAGGGGAGAAAAGGGGCAGGGAGGCCAATGGGCCAACCAGGGAGGCAAAACTGGGGTATATTTGCACAGTATCTCAAGGTATCCTGGGAGAAGCCTTTTCTGTCACCCTAACTAAGGTGCTGGTCGTCAACTTAGGGTCTGTCCCTCAAGGGACCACAATGGACCCTGGCTTAGAGGGCTCACTGGCCTCCACAGTTTACCAGAAAACACTGAGATTTTAACTCAGGCTTGCTGAAAATTATTCTATCTCATGGGGGTTTTTGTGTGTTCTGACTGTGGTTCTTCAGCTCTCTGCACTGACTACCCCTTGCAGTCACCTCCCATGGCTGCACCACTGTGAGCCCTGGTGAGAGCCCCAACCCAGCCAGCTGCAGGGAGATGGATGGAGTCATGCTGCCATGGAGCCAGGGATGAAGTCATGCTGCCATGGAGCCAGGGATGAAGTCATGCTGCCATGGAGCCAGGGATGAAGTCATGCTGCCATGGAGCCAGGGATGAAGTCATGCTGCCATGGAGCCAGGGATGAAGTCATGCTGCCATGGAGCCAGGGATGAAGTCATGCTGCCATGGAGCCAGGGATGAAGTCATGCTGCCATGGAGCCAGGGATGAAGTCATGCTGCCATGGAGCCAGGGATGAAGTCATGCTGCCATGGAGCCAGGGATGAAGTCATGCTGCCATGGAGCCAGGGATGAAGTCATGCTGCCATGGAGCCAGGGATGAAGTCATGCTGCCATGGAGCCAGGGATGAAGTCATGCTGCCATGGAGCCAGGGATGAAGTCATGCTGCCATGGAGCCAGGGATGAAGTCATGCTGCCATGGAGCCAGGGATGAAGTCATGCTGCCATGGAGCCAGGGATGAAGTCATGCTGCCATGGAGCCAGGGATGAAGTCATGCTGCCATGGAGCCAGGGATGAAGTCATGCTGCCATGGAGCCAGGGATGAAGTCATGCTGCCATGGAGCCAGGGATGAAGTCATGCTGCCATGGAGCCAGGGATGAAGTCATGCTGCCATGGAGCCAGGGATGAAGTCATGCTGCCATGGAGCCAGGGATGAAGTCATGCTGCCATGGAGCCAGGGATGAAGTCATGCTGCCATGGAGCCAGGGATGGAGTCATGCTGCTGTGGCATTCGGTCCCTGGGGTCCCCTCCCACTCTGCCTCCCCTTACCGTGGGCAAGTTCTCATTAATGCAAAGCCAGCTAACTTCGAGTCACCTCAAAGCTTAGTCCCACCTCAGAATGGGGGAGGTAGTGTCACTGAAGTGTTTGGACTTCCAACATCCCTCTGAAACCTGGGCTAGTAGGATACTGTATTCACAGGCAGACTACAAGCCGTGCGCCACCAAAGTAACTCAGTTCCAAGACCACTCTTACATCTACTAAATTTAGGATGCTAGCTCAGGAGCAGAGATGTGTTTTCTTGCAGATTCTTTATTTAGATAGCTTAGAGTAAGCTCAGCTGGAAGACTGCATGGTGAGATGGGCTATGGTAGAAATTAGTGTAAGATAACCTTTTTTATCTACTATAATCAATATATCAATGGAAAAAATCTGAAGAGCAAGAGGAGAGAAGATGAATACATGCATAGCAAATTGCATTTCAAATTATTTCCACAGAAAGTTTAAGCCTAAATTTGTTTTAACACCCATCTATAAAATCAGGGCATAAAGCAACCAGTATTTTATCACCAAGAGCATTCAAGTTTGGTTGCCCTTCAGAAATGAGGAAGATCAGACTATAATAGCTTTATATGTGAAAACAGTCTTTGATTGACAGAATCTAATCATTTGAAGGGCAGCAAACCCACATTAGGAAAGCAGAATTCTCTGTTCAAGTTCTGGCTTGCAACATCTATTAGCATCTTAACATTTGTCTGTATGAGTTTTTGCTAACTGAATATATTATTATTCTGTTACTGTGGTAGAAAAATAGCAACCCTTCTTTACAATGATAAAAAATATGAGGGTGCTTTTCCTGTAGTTTATATATCTTACACTATAGGTAATTTTTAAAAGGTTTTCTTTTTTAGGTCCACCATTTATCTTTTTATTCTGAGAAAAAGCTAGTTTGTTTAGCACAACAAGACCTTCACATAACTTTCCAGTATCAATTATTACAGCAACACAGCAACTCCTGTGTAAAAGGTTTCCTGTAATGTGTCTTGTGCAGACAAATAAACATGGGGGGGGAAAAAAAGACAAAGTACACATAACCTTCTTGCTGTCTATCTTACAAAAATACCTACAAGCAAAAGGAATTAATAGGAAGTTTGATCATAGAAACAAAGCCTTGTACTAGCAACCCAGCATTAATATTATAAAACTGCAAACCAAAAAAATCTGAAACAAAAGCCATGAAGCATGTTTTTCAAAAAAGGATTTTGGGTAGGGTGTGGGTTTTTTCTGCTAAATGTGTACAATAATAGTGAGAGTTGAAGGAGCCTACACAGAATTTTGTGTACATGAAGAAGTGTTGAGACTGAGAAGAGGCTGTTTCTTGTGGTGTGTATTTCTATTGTTTGCTTTGTCCTGGTGTCCCCTACAAAGCATAAGTAAGCACAAGCCTCTCATTCTGGGAGAGCAAAGGATTTAGGTTGATCACATGAGAATAAGACTCCCTTTAAAATCCAGGGATTACCCCAGGATATGAACCATTCCAGGCTGACACATCCTCCATTCATCAGGACTCATTAGGAAGAAACCAAGCAAAGGTGATGGCATCTGCTATAGCCCAGCTTGGAAGAAGCACAGAGGCTTCTGCCACAGGAGAATACAAGACAACACATACTGGTTTTGTGAAATAGTACTGGGACACCACAGGTTTGGTGCAACAGCTTGAAACTCCAGTATTGCTGAGCACACAGGTTATCCAGGAACCAGCAGCTGAGCAATTGGGCTGGCTTTGTGGCATACATTTCATGTGAAACACACTGCAAACTCATACCTTTTAGAACAATTATTGCCTTTTTAAGGACAATTATGTATTATGTATGATGTATAATTTATTCTGGAGGTTACTGGTTTATAAAAGAGTCGTGGGCAAACTGCCAAGTTATCATCTGAACTGTAGTTATGAGTAATAACAAGGGTTATAATTTACATTCGTACTCTGTTTTTAAGTTAATGAGCTATCCAGTATGAAACCCAGCACTTGGCTTTTTGTTTCTGTGCTTTCTTAAATTTATGAAACAGTTTAGTTATATAATTTGCCTCTTAGACTTGTGGCACCCTAAATACTTTTGACTAAACTGTCCGGGGAGTGACCATTTCCCCCAATAGAGACACTACTGTGTGCTGACCCATGGCTCTTACACAAAGACCTCAACATTTGTACTTGCTCTGGTCAAAAACAAAATACTACCAGGACAACAAGAATATACCTTCTTCTTTAGAATAAAAAAAGTAAAAATCCTTCTCCAGGATATTTCTACTTTCACTTGGCCACCAGCCACCAGGACAAGGTGCTTCAATGCAGCATTTCATCCACAGTGCTGTTCCTCAAGCAGCCTGGCACTCAGCTGCAGCACTGGGGATGAGCCATGTCCTGGTACAGGACTGATGGAAATACAACCTTCTGGCCTAGGGGAAAGAATGCCAGTGACACAGCCACACTGTCATTGCACTCAGTTTTCCCAGCTGACCAGATAGCTCTTTTATACTAAAAATCTGGAATACAGGTTTTCAACCTGCAGTGAGAGACTGCAATAACACACCTGGTAAGCTGTCTTTTTCTTTCTGGCAATGGAGCAATGAAATGGAGTTGAACACTGAGGAGGAGACTGAAATCAAGGAAGTAACTAACTCACTGAGCTCAACTAAGAAAGAGCTACCAAGATGTTCTGGCAAAACATTCAGAGACAGAACTGATGTGAAGGACAAGAATAGAAGGGCAGAAAATACATAAAGGCTTGTTGTTAACAGGGCCACTTATGTCTGTCACCAGAGAATAATATTTATAAATCCTGAGCCAAACTTTGTTAAATGTAAGCCTGGCACAATCACCAAGCTTAATTTGCCCTTCATATGCATGGCACTGCTAATGGTAGCCCAGTGGTACCTCTGTTTCCCATAAGAAACTCATGATCACTTCCCCTTCCCCTAGAAAAAATAACAAAGTATGAAGTCCTTGGCACACACAAAAGAAAGAGTAATTAGATGATACCAGGCTGGACTTTTTGTCAGTGATCTTCCAGTTATGGTTCTAAAGTGCTACTGAAGAGCCAAGTATTAATTACCTGAAAATTAGTGCTTGTTGATGGACCAAGGCTTTTCTCATCCTAACTCAGTACCACCAGTGTATTGGTATGAAAGAAATGAAAGAAATGACATTAGTCAAGAAAAGGAGGGTGGAAGTAAGCACGGCAGAACTTTTAATGGAAAGTTGGTTCAATTGATTTTTGCTTATTCCTCTCCCTGAGGCCTTGCTGTATCCTCTCAACCCAAGGACTCAGCTGAGCTACCTGAGTCAGGATGCTGGAGGATCCCACTAAGTTAAGCAGAGCCAACTGCAGAGTGTGATTCTTTCCAACTGAAGACCTAAAGACAGCTCTGCAGGTACCACATTCTCTCCTCTGACTACTCAGGGACTCAAAGACTGCTCCATGGTGGGATAGACCTAAGTTTGCCACCTTCCCTTTCAAACCTGTTGAAGCCATCGTCTCCAAGCTGGAGGTAAAAACTGTGTCTCAGTCATTGCTCACACTAAAGCAAGAAAATAAATGTTTCGGTAACTACCTCAGGGGAAGAGACAGATGAATGCTAGAAGTGGAATTCACGTCTCTACTAAAACAGGCTTTCTTCTTTCACAGCTTTCACAGTGCTGTGGCAGCCCTGTGGACCCATGGAAAGCCTGAGAGTAATGTTTAGGCAGCAAGAATGCACACCCTGGGCTCAATCCTCCTTTTGTTTTACATTTTCACAATACAATGTGAATGAAGGAATCTGGATGCTTTCTTCTGCAATGTGCATGTCCCAGAATGAGTCTCTGTCACACAGTTACTGGATTACCCACTGTCCTTTTTGTCCTTTTGCTTTACAAGATTTGCTAGTCACTGTTCCTCCATTTCCACTGGACAAAACCTTCTCTTTCTAAGCAGCCTTCTATAAGCAAAGCAGTTATTTTAGAGTCCTATAACCCATGCACAAGAAAATGGGAAAGAAGGATTTTAATGAAGAAATGAAGGATCACAAGCCTTCCAGAAGATGAGGTCAAGGGCTTTAGGTTTAAAGAACTCACTAAAAAAGTGCCTAATCCGGAGTATTTTTCTCTACTTGCTACGTTTTGAATAGGGACTCTAAAGCTTTGGAGGTTTCTCAAGACTCTAACTACTACTGTTCCACACACAGTCAAACATCACTGAATACTCACTAGAAACCTGGAAAACACTTCCGTACTGGAACCCCAACCCTCACACTATGCTTGAAAAACAGTGCAGTGATGAGAGGGATCTCCTGCAGAGCTGCCACATTCTTNTTTTTCTCTACTTGCTACGTTTTGAATTAGGGACTCTAAAGCTTTGGAGGTTTCTCAAGACTCTAACTACTACTGTTCCACACACAGTCAAACATCACTGAATACTCACTAGAAACCTGGAAAACACTTCCATACTGGAACCCCAACCCTCACACTATGCTTGAAAAACAGTGCAGTGATGAGAGGGATCTCCTGCAGAGCTGCCACATTCTTTGGCTTCATCAGCACCAGGGGAGATGCAGGAGCTGGTCAGATGATGCTCTCCGAGGCTTTCAGCCTCCCAGCCCAGTCCCATTTGTCAGGACCCAGTGCTGCTGCAGTCAGCATCCTCCAGAGTGGTCACTTACAAGATGACACACTACACCTGGCAATAAGCATATGAAAGGCATAGTGGACACAGTCATTATTAGGCTAACAGCCCTAGATGAACCCCAGCTGCTTCAAAGGAAAGAAGGAAACTTTGACATGATGGAAGACAATGAAATCTGGGAGCAGCAAGAGTGGGAAATCATGGGAGTTAGGGAGGAAAAGGGTGCCCCTGAATTTTGCCAACTGATGGTGTCCACTAGAACTGCAGCTGGCTGCTCCTTCATCAGAGAAACCCTGAAGCTACTATCATTTATTTGGTTTCCTGAGCAGTAATTGCTAGAAAAGCATGTTGTCATAAATAGCTCCCTGATGGTCTTCCCACTTCGTGCTGGCTAGTGCTGGAGCAGCAGAGAATCCTGCCCTGTACTTCTGCTGTTTACTTTTAAAAGGTAAGAGCAACAGAAACACCCAAACCATTCATGTTGGCAAAAAAAGGCTTACTAAATTGTTAACAGGTGCTTTTTAAACATAAACATAGAAAGATTTAAAGATTAGAAAGATATAAATACAAACAATCTATATTAAACTGCTTAGCATTTGTTCCTCAGCACACAAGAAGCCTCTATTCACACATATGTGGCAATAGATGATACTGAAAGTTAAATTAAAAATGTAAACCTAAATTCCTCCCATGATAATTGCATAGTAGGGGTGAATTAGAACCCATCTTATCCCCAGTCTGCTTAGCTATAAAAGCAATGCAGTTCATTAGTCACTCTTCTCTGTTACTCAAATTACAATATGGGAATTTTTATGTCACTTACATCACTCCTCTTTAGACAGGTTTAATAGGAGTCCACCTAAATATTAATGTCTTCCATTGATGCTCTTTATTACCCTAGACCAGCTTCAGTGCCTGACTGCAAGACCTAGCTGTCATCACCCCCAAAAGCAGGACCAGCTGCAGTGATGCCACTCTCTCAGAAACTCATTTCAAACCACTACCGAACATTTTGCCACTTTTGAGCCTAAGCAACTACTTGGGATTTTGGTTTTCATTACCCAGAATGTTTGGATCAAGCGCTTTGTTAAGTTCTTATATGATTAATTTAAGTTGGCTTGGGTCAAAGAAAGGAGATACTTAGAGAATGGCTTTAAAACCTAACAAGGAAGTAGATGGAGTTTCTGTAACTAGGATTACCCTGATATTGCAGGTCAGACTTTGCTGGAAGAAACACAGCTAAAGGGGTAAAAGCAGGCCTTACATCCAGTCTGTTGGGACACTAGCAAACAGGGGTAGCTTTGGTAGCTTTATCAATCACACCATGGTACTGCCATTTCAGGGGAAGTGTCCTGAGCCTCTTAGAGCAGAGAAAGACATTAGTGAAGAAAATCACAGAAAGGTGAATGCTTTCTAAGTGATGGTACTGGCAGAGTGTCTCAGTGGTGCTCACTGAATACCCTTTCCTGGTGCTGGTATTGCCCACACATGCCAGCAAGTGAAGCTGTTCCTGAACTTGCCCTGACATGAGCCTGGCTGCCTGCTTGCATCCAGGGCAAAGATAAAACCTGCTGCCCTGGTCTTACAAAGCAGCAGCTTGTTCAGCAGTACTTGTAGACTACCCCAAATTTCCCTGATTTCGATAATTCTGTGCAATTGTGTTTGAACTGCTTGGAAAAATACCTGAAATGAAACAATTTTCAAGTTCTCTCCCTCCCCATGGCAGTGCAGCTCCATATCCATGGCTCAATAGATGTAGAAAAAAACAAGGTTCAGAAAAGTGTTCAAAATGTCACAGGTTACTTTTTTCATATTTCTACACAGATGTGAATGCTTTGCAAGATGTAACCAGGCTTCTCCTTCACCCCAATTTATGAAAACTTCAATTTAAAAAGAGGGGAAGGAAATCATGCCTTATGCTGCCCCTAAATGTCAGTCAACCTTAAGACTAGGGAACCGGTCCCTGCTTTTCAAATGTCAGTAAGACTTCTCATAAAAAAAACATGGTTGAGATGTCTGTATAGTTCACATGCTGTATGATCTCATTTTCAAATATTTCTGATCTTTCCTTTCTTTCATGGTTTGGCTGTCAGAGTAAACCAATTCACAGTTCCCTCCCATCTGCAATTCCATCATAAAAACAGTCATGTGCCCCCTGATATCTCTGTCTTTTAACATTGGCTTTTTTTCCTCTCCCCTTTTCCCCCCATTTTAAACAATACCCTCAAGTTAGGTTTCACACCTCAAAAAGAATGCTATAAAAGTAAACAAAAGACCCAAGACAAAAATTGAACATAAAGCTTGTTGAAGATATTGTTTCTTGACAAATAGCCTCTCCAAACATCATAAATTGTCCAAAACATCTTAAACCTTTGCTGTACATCACCCACATAGGACTGCAAGGGGAATACCGCCAAGGAACTGCAGGCTAATTGAAAAATCATTCACTTGAGATATGGTAAGTATCACACTCCAGTTCTGTGAAAGTATACAGAAATGACACAAGTGGCATACTCCATGAACTAAGCAATTGACTAATCAGCAAACTCAAAAGGAAAATAATCTGGTTTTTCCTCCTTCGCATTGCTGAATTTGCATTTAATAATTCATATGAGATTAAAAAAACCAAAAAAACAAAAAAAAAGGTCAAGATACACAGTGTGGCACTGATTCCTTCCCTGCCTCCAACACTGTTGCCTCTCAAAAAGAAAACTACAGTATTGACTGGTAAAGCTAGTATAAGGACCCAGGAGCTGCTGTTTCTAAACCCTCATTGTTCAAAGATCGTTATCACAGTTTTCCATTAGCAGAAGTAAGTAAAAGCTTTGCTGTATAACTGACAATGTTATTTTGGAGGAAGAGGAAAGGAGGTTCAATACTGTACTGCAAGAGGTATCCTATCAACCCTGACTTTTTATAAGATTTTTGTGCCTTTTTTCTTGAGGCCATTTAGCATCGACTTTGCCTATTATTAATTTTACAGTCAGTAGGAGCTTCTGTATTTTACAGGTTCAGGACAAATAGAAACATGTGTAGAAGCTGTTATTTACATGATATTTTTAATATTATGCACCTGTCCCCCCAGATCCCATTTAATAGATTTAGTATATCCCTCTATACTACAGAAACATCTGACACTCACATTTCAAGCCCTGTCCTTCGACAGGGTTCATGATGCAGTAAAAACAGGCCACTATGCTGTGATTCCCAAAAGTCTGTTCTATGCTCTAACAGCACTTACTTTCAGACTCTCCTTTTATGCCTCAGTAACTGAATTTTTCACTGTCACTAGTTGCCTCATCCTTCTACTCCCTTTGAAGCAAGGTGAGTACACATATGCTTGGGCATGTATTCCTGTGCCTCGTATTGAGACAGTATAAATGTAGTCATACAGAGAAGTACATCACACTGTCCATTTTGAGATCCCTAGGAAAATAACACCAGGGATACTGACATCATCTTCAGAAGATCCCTTCATTATCTCTTTTCAATGAACACAGCATAGGTTGTCCTCCCACCACAGCAACAAGCTGCTAACATGATAAGACAAAATATCCCACTTTTGAAGGTTTAGAATCAACTATTAATGAGGTAATTCCAGTTAAAGCTCTGTATATTTTTTGCCTCGCACTTTAAAATACAAATAAAAATGTACAGCAAAACTATATTAAATAGCCAGTAAAAAAAAAATCTATTTGGACAACCTTCAGAGAAAGAACACTCAATAAAGACATAGCTCAAGCAAACAAACAAAAGAAGCCTCAACAGAAAAATTCTATTAAAAGTACCAATTTGCAACATGCAAATTATATATAATACCACTTTTTAGGTATAGCATGAGTCAGGAAAGGAGACAGAGGGAAGAACTGGATGGATGAGGGATATGTAACACATGGTCCGGCAAGGGAGATGCCAGATGATAGCCCTAACCAGACTGCAGGAACCTGGGAAGAGGATTGACTCCAGCTTGAAATCAACTCTTTCCAGGTACATGAAAAAAAGCCCCTGAACTTTCCATAGTATAAAGCAACAAGGACAGTCCCATAGTTCCTGTAAAAAAATCTTTACACAGCTCAGATGTATTTATTGTTTACTTAGGCAATCCAAAGTTTCCTGCTTAGAAACTTTTCTAGAGGTTTGGCAGTTGCCATCTCTGTAATGAGGCAGGGCCCTTCAAACAGTGCTTTCCAAGCTGTGGTCCACAGACTCTTTGGCAACTCCATTTCTAAGGACTTTAGGAATGATTACTGCCAAAGCTATGACTACTAGTTGTGGTCTCAGTGTTTCTATGCAGAGGTTAATATGAACAACAGAAGGATTTCAGAGGTCTTCACATCAAGGATGACTGAAAATTATCAAGGTCTAGAATTCACAAATTTGTTTACTCATTCATTTTGACTTGCAAAACTGTGTCCAAATGCAGCATCTGAAATTATATTCTCAGTTCACTGGAATATGATTTGCTCAATAGTTTCTTGATTTTCTTTCTTCATGAGGTATATTTTCTCCCCTTTTCCAAGGCATGACCCTGCCACTGTGCCTGTGAATTTGGTGCTCGTGGACTCCAAAGGATTTCCCACATATCACAAAGGTTTCACAGCACTGGCTCTGACATCCTGGGATTCATTTGCTGTGCCAGACACCAGACGAAGTGTTGGGTTAACAAAACAGTTATTTATTATTGTAAGTGTTGAATGTTGAAACAATAGCAGCTGGGGTACATTTGGGCTTCTGAAAAAGCTGAAACAGATGTCTAAAACTGCACCTCCAAAAATACAGGCCGTTTTTTAAATAATGAAGTTTAGCTTCCTGTGCACTGCTTTGCATGAGCTAGTAATACATCAGCTTCTGTAACCCAGTCTGAAATTTATGGGTGGAAAAAGAGACACAGTCCAAATTTTAAACTGTGTACCTCATTATGAGCAATCATCATTATCTTACACAGGAGAAACCTTGAGAAACAAAACAAAGGGAAAGGACAGCCCGACCTCTGAGCCCTGTTCTAGCTTACCTGTGTCTCACTGCACCAACGCCCTCAGGATGCACCTTCCCAGCAGGAGACACCCACCTCTCACGGAGCAACAGAAGAATCCATCCCTGCTGTCTCCAGGCTGACTAGTTTTCATACTCAGCCACTGAGACAAACAGACTCTGTATTTGTCCTTTTTTTTCCTTCTGATGTCATTAAAAATGAAGAAAAATCAATGCAATTAAATAAAAAAATACAGAGAAGGAAATTACAAAATATAATGCTAAATATTTAAATAGACAGAGTTGACCACTAAGATCTTGAAGGTTTTATTATTCCCAGCTGAGAGTGTAAATGGATCAGTTACTTGCACAAGACAAGTATCAAAATTGTCTTAACTTGGCAATGTAAACTGGTAATTACAAATAAAACAACAATAACTGAATCATATCCTAATTCATCCCGATGCTTCCTTCTGATTCACAGCTTTGAAGCTGCAGTGGTTTCCAATGTGAATATTCAAATGGAAATAATACACCAAAAATTGTGGGTTATTAAGAAACCATTTTGCTTGGGCAGTCTCTTACCCCAAGTGACCTAAAGGAGTTAAACACGTGTGTCCCCAGCCCTCCCAAGCATGTACTGTAATGGGCTACGTGGAGCATAACACAAGGACAGAGAAACACTGCCAAGTATTTGTTATGCCTAATATTTATGTACATTTATCTAATCTCCTATATAATACAGGCTGACAGTATAAACAGGCCAGCTGAAGCTAATCTGTACATGTTCTTAGTGTATGTAAATAGTCTTTTTCTCAGTTTGTTTCCTTAAAGTATGGAGCCTGCAATTATCTCACACAGCGACAAGGCATGACATGCTACTTAGTACTTTTAATAATGATAAATTCAGTCCTGGTGACAAGGCAGTTTAAACCTGCCAGGCTATGAGCTGCAGCGAAAGGTTTTCCAGCAGACCCCAATAGAAATCTTTTGTCCTACAGGCTCACTCATTTTAAGCCTCTCTATTTGTTCTGTCCTGGCTCCCCTCAAAAACAGAATTCCTTCTGCAGTCATTCATTAAATCACTTTCTGAAGACTGTTCTTCAGGTACTAAATCAGAGAAGTTAACTCCACTATTAGAAACACCAAATGTGGAAACTGGGACTTGAGGAGAGAAAAAAACAAACCAAAATAAAACCCCAAAAACTAAACCAACAACCTACAAGGCACATCCCTGCATTTCATTAACATTAAACTTCAAATAAACATCTGTGAAACTGTTGCTACAGTCGATTGCACATGATCATCTTCATGTCATGGTTAAATCATTGTATTTTGAGAGTATAACAGCTATCTGACTAGAATGGGAGATTCTCAGATTAAACAGCCTTTTTCTTCCAATTCTCCTCTTATAATTTTTCATGTTTTGACAAGAATACAAAAATAAAATGTCACCCAGATTTTCCTGGGACTTTTTTTTGTCTAATCTTCTCTGTTTAACTTAATTTGATGTGCCTGTAATACCTATTTAAAACTGTCTCTCCCTCTGTCTAATACCTCAGCCTTTAATAGATGGATATTTTCTCCTGCACATAGTTGCAGGCAGAGCAGCTAAGAAAAATACAGTGCATATGGTACAGGGTGAAGTAGTGGTTGAAGCAGTGGTTCAGCAAAATCAGAGCATGAAACGAACTAGTCACAAAAACACTTTAAACATAAAAAGGAAGCAAGGAAAACCTGGGATTAGGATGCTTCAGATGGCATAGGGAGCTTATTGGATTTATTAGCTATTTGGGCTATGTCTGTAGGCTGAAGGTCAACCTGGGTGTTTGACAATCTCATCTGAGCTCCACAGCACAGCTCTAGCATGACTTCTCCCGCTGCAAGCTATTCTGATGTACCTTGAAGCTCCAAGCTTCTGCTCATGGCTATATGGAAACACATCTAATTCATTTTTGTGCCAAGACACAGCAAGACCCTTTCCCCAGATGATTGTGTCCACCACGGACTTGCATGTCCCCCAGAAAAATGGTGGCAGTAGATCTGGGGGTTTGTTGGTTCTCAAGGGATGTGGCTGGCCCCCACGTGGCAAAGCAGGCAACTTCTGCTCAGAACCCAACCCTCAGCTGGACATTTATCCCATGTTTGCACCTGGGCAGACCTTTTCCTGTGAGGGTGGAAAGATAGTATGTTTAAAAGCGGAATAGGTGTGAGGATTAACAAAGCAGGGTATTAATAAACCAGAGTGAAGAACCAAGGGCTGTTCATTATTTGCACATAGCTAACCTAGCACAACTAATTTGGCTTACAAGGGTAAGCCACTATTGCTTCAGCTGCAGTACTGTGGAAATGCTGTAGTATGAACAATACCTGTAAAGAGTGTCAGCCTTTGAAGGATTCTCATATGTGGTCTGTGCTTTTAAATATTCATGGTCTGCTTGCTCCAAGCACACGTGCTAGTCCAAATAACGTTCACGTGATTGATGTAATCTCCAAAATTAAAAGGCATCCATTCACCGTGGCATGTGCTACATCTAACTTTTACACAGGACATGTCTATTTGCTCTCACATGAATTTCAGCAGGAGATAAAACTGAAAGCAATAAACAGCTAGAGATGGAGTCCTGAAGAGCCCAGGACTGGCAATGCAATGTCCTGCTAGGATATTGACCTTTTATTTTTTGTAATGAAAATACAATAAAATGGTACTAAAAAGATGTGAAACGGTCATTTTAAAAGCATTTAATATCGCCAATCTCATTCACTAGCTGTACCACCCAGTGTTTGGAAAATTCTTTGGCAATCATCCCCACTGCCATTTCAACCCTTCACATGTGGTCTCACAGCTTTCTGGCTTCCTGTGGGAATGGCAATCCTAGGTCTCACAACCAAATGTACCCAGGGAACCTATGCAGCACTAATCAGATGTCTCTCTGTGCCTGTGAACAGTGTCCCTGCTGCAAGGGGGGAGGTTCAATCACATCCCTGTTTCAGGCTAAACACCCCTTCAGAGGCTTCTGCTGAAGGCTGTTTTGTTGGTGCTACAGGTACAAGAGGAAATGGACTTAAGAACATAACCTCATTTTATCCAAACAACCACCAAGCCATTAGATCATGGTAACTGATTCAGCTTAAATTCAGTCAGGGAACCTCAGGCTGAAAGTTTGCACAGCCCATTGCTCCTCCCCGTACCAACTCCAGCACCAGCTTTCCAGACCTGTATTTCTTGCACAGTATTATTTGAATTTATTTCTTTGCAAATCATCTGCCTTATGCTTACATAATCACAATAGCTATCATTATCAGGCTGAATTTCATGTGGTACACAGGGAATTTTATGGTTGTTTTAATAAACATTATGCTGGTTGGAAATTCTATAAAGTGAACCATTTTTCAAGTTAAATACCCCTCTCTTAAGTGCCAGGCTGCTAAGAGGGGAAGCACACAGAAGCCTCACTACAGATCTGATTGCCATGAAGGGTCCCTCACCGCCCACTGGAAAGGCAGGTGAGAACTAATTCAAGCTGCAGAGGAAACATGAATATCCAGAGCTGTGCTACAGAGGAGCTCTGGGTCACTCTTTGTCCCTCCCAGGACCAGTGCCTTTCCATGTGGTGTCCTTCTCTATCTCTGTCCCTGGCCAGTTTCCAGCGTGGAGCAAACAGTTCATCACCTCACTAACAATTCCAGCAACAAAACCAACTGGAAAGGGTAATTAGGGGGGAAAATGCTGAAGCCATACTGCTTCCAATCACACCCGCTAAATTTAGCTTGAATATTTATTCGAATACAAAGACGAAGCAGCAAGGAATGTGATGCCTTTCTGTTGTGAAGCTTTCCAGGCATCCTTCATCATTAATTTCTGACAGCATTTAAATGCCCTTTCTTCTCCTGCTAAGCAATATTATATATAAAGCTCATTCGATACTTAGAGATTTATAGGTTCATGCATAATGATATTTTTTCCAAAGTTTTACAAAGCCCTTAATTCTCTCTAGTCTTAACCAGGCCCTTCCCAATACAGCAAATTCAACCTGGCTGCCTAACCCATTCTTCATGTTCTAGTCCAAAACTGACAAGACAAATGGAAAATAGAAGAAAGGACAGTGAAAAAGAGCCCTTCTGGGTATCACTGGGAGCACTCCCTCCAGCAGAAAAGTAGAAGAAAGCAAGACAAGGCAAGCAGCTTTTAGTCACTCTAGCAGAAAAATCCTGGCACACAAGCAGACTGCAACTTAGCACTGGAAGGGATGTCTTCTGCTGAACAAATATTGGAGACAGAGTCCCCATGTATGGTATTTCCCAAAAGACACATTAACCTGTAAAACACAACTGGAGCCAAAAAAATCCCAATAATCCAGGTTCCATTTCTCCTCCTGAGATACTAATAGTTCATATATACTTTAATAGAAAGTGAGATTAAAAGTCAAGAGAGAGGCATTCACGTCAAGCAGGAAGTGAATCAGACCCTCAGATTATCCCATTAAACACAAAAACCCAGGAAAATGCTGTAAGGAAACATGCTGTAATAGAGGAGGTAAATATAGCACATTGGACTTGCATTGAAAGGGAGGCTTGTAAAATAAAACCAGCATTGCACAAAGATCTGATTAGCTCCCCAGCTTCTATTCTTAGACAATCAAGGCACAGATATGGCCAAGGCAATGTGTTTCCACCTCTTACAGTCTGGAGACACTGTCTTTCAAATATTGTAGTTTACTATCATCGTTCACGAAGATGACTTTTTATGAATGACTAAAAAAAGCAGGTCATAAACAAGTGGATAATTTGCATATGCTAATATACTGACTTTAGAGATGCTGCAGGAAATTTCAAAGGGTCTATGCACTGGTCAGAGTAAACACCTGAGCTACAGCTGCCGATTTTGCATCATTATTAAGAGTCACGATATTTCTCCTTTTCGGGGAGTTAATGTAGTCTACATGCACTGGGTGCCTCATGCTGGATGATGCCTCAGCCCACCAGGAGAGCCAAGGCCACAGACTCACCACAGCACACCAGTACAAGCACCAGGCCTACTGCAACAGACAGAGGGAGGGGGATACAGCCCCCCAACAGGCTCCCTGCTAAATCCCTCCTTTAGTCTTTCAATGTACAGCACACAGAGAGCAGATTTTTTTTTTTTTTTAATTAGGGGGTTTAGACTATGTTGAGCTGGTTCCTGTGAATTCTGGCATGTGGCACTCCAGGCACCAGGACTCACCAGCACCCACCACTGAGACTACCCACCTCTGCTGCCCTGCCCCAGGGTCACTCTTCTCCATTGCAGCCCAGGGAAAACTGGTTTTAAAGGAGATTAACCTTCCCACTACTGTCAGTAAGGAGTTTGCCCACCTCTCACACACAGCACGTCAAACAGGTGAGCCTGGTCACTTTTTGTTAACTTCCCCCATACTCTATGTCCTTCCCAAAAAGCTGGTGCAAGATACAGGGTCACACCTGGATATACTGACCAGACATTTTGCTGCTGTTGCATGTGAGCAAAAACCACAGCCCTTCTCTGAGATCAAAACCCAGTATTACTGATCAAAAGTTTCCTGTGAATATAATTAAAAGTAGGCTCTTGCTTTAACAAAAGAGCAAATAATTTCCAGACATGTAGAATTATTCCATGTTTTCAACAAGAAACGAGCAGTTAACTGCCCTTTTCCTGCTTTGTTTTCTACTTTACAATTTACTTTACTACTTTTTTTGTTATGAGAGGGGAAGAGAAGGCAAATCCCAAAGAACATAAGCTGAAATACTTTATTTGGGGTTGCCAATTCAAAGGACTTAACCCTTTAATATTTTCATGAAGTAAAAAAATTTTTTATGAGGTATTAAAAATGTATTTATCAGAACCATCAATTTTCAGGCAGCTGTAGCCTCAGAATATGACCTGTGGTTTTCAACCTATGTAGTCATGACTCAGGCTTTATCAATGCAGGAGGTTGTTAAACCATTGAGTCTTAAGTACAATTAACAACAAATGACCAAATCTAACCGAAAAAAACCTTCTATATTCTCTTTGTACAAGTATTACAACCTCTGTTCAGCATAGACAAGGTTTCTGGTGGGTTCTTTTATTTCATGGTCCCTCAGTAAAATTCACTCCTCACTTTACTGCATACCATGCAAAATCTGTTTGCTGATCTTCAGGGTATAATGCAAAGCATTTGGAGAGAATGACAGGAGAGAGAGACTGAATTTTGAGGCATTTGTTTGATCTATTGCTTTGATGATTTAGGCTGATTTGTATGATGGGTTTGGGTTGTGTGCTATGGTTTGCATTTTATTCAGTACTTTTCTGTGGCTGGATTCTCAGTGATGTTCAGCATCCTGCATCTCTTAGTATGACACACAGATTTCAAATGAATGAAAAATTCCAACATTTAGCACCTGCTCTCTGGCAACTCATAGCAGAATTTAAATAAGAACTGCACTGGCTGCATTTGAGAGCACTGACCACTTCAAAATCTGGTCTTAAGCTTGGGTTTATGCGAATTTAAACATCAAACCAACATTCTGAATCCCATCTGGGGAATCCAAAAGAAGACAGAGTAGTTTTCCATATGTGCCTGCTATGTGGTCTCAGGAATCGCTCTCCTATGCATAGAGAACGAAAAGTCTTGGCCTATCTATTTTAAACAGCTGATAAATAAAGAAGGGGCATTAAAAAAATTAGGAACACTTTCAAGATTGATTTTCTGATTCTTGCAAAGAACTCTCACTTCTTATGTTTTCACATTTATTTTTGTAGCTTTTTCTTCTTTTCTTCTTTGCCTTCTGTTCCTTAATATTGTTGGAAGCAAAATGTTCTTTTGGTCAAGAGCTATTGTTAGCATGAATTTTACAAATCTAAGCAGATGGGATGGAGGAGTCTCCTTTTTGGAGAACTGATTTAATGCTGGATCACTGAGAAGGAGCATCTCTATTCAAAGAGCTGCACTTCTAAGTCAATGCCAGGCTTCACTACTAAATTCCATGTTTAGCTTAAGAGGTTTCCACACAGTCATATCCCAGAAGAAGCACACCTCTCATGCTTCTAAAAGCAGCAAAATAAGAGAAAAATCTGATAATCACCTGAAAATGAGAGGCATCAATCTATGCAACTTAGTTTACAATCACTTTTGCAAAAGAAAGCAGTCACCAGAGTAAACATCTGTGATCAAACACTAATTTAGCACCAACAGAAAATTGACTTCAAATCATCTCTTTGTCACTGTAATTGATTAAAAGTCAAATGAAAATTGACAACATGATTTTCTATTTGTGAATGTGTATGTGGCACAAACTCTCAAGAGCTCTATTGGCTTCATATATTGACTTTTTTCCAAATAAAGCCTCTTAAGAGTACATTAGTCAGGCCACTAATAAACTTAAAATGCAGACTAATTACAGCAACACAAGGCATTAAAACACTCTTGAGACTGTTGAACTTTGGTGGGAAAACTAAATTCTGAAGAGAACTTTGAACTCAAGTAAAGCAACAAAATGCATGAACTATTCCATTATTGCTGAGGTTTTTGATGATTAAGGAAGCTGAGTGCTTCTCTATTATTTTACTTTTCAGGTAAAACTTTCTCAACATTTTATTAATTCTTCTCCAGTCTGAGTGCCACATGCGACTGTTCTTTGCTAGTCTAAAGGGTTTTTTTTGCAGGTTACAGATGTACATATCTTTTTTTCTTTAACAGATTATTTTCTGCACCACAGAGCAAATGCCACTTTGTATCGACCCTTGAAGAGAATGTAGCCAACACAGTACTAAAATGTTATTTCATCTACTCTATGGACAGTGATTTTTTAATATCACATGTAAATCCAACCAAAAAAAAAGAAAAAATCTGCCCCAGAAATGTGTTTGCTTTATTATTGCATATTCCAAACTGGACTGAAACTAAGAGCAGAAATGTCTCGCAAAGAGCATCAATTACACTCATTCAATTTGCATCTTCTTCCCTATTGATGGGAATATAAATAGGTATGAGAAAGGGAGACAAAAGCATATCAGTGATGAAGAAAGGAGATTTCATCCCTAATTAAAGCATAATACAAGAAAAACAAAAAGAAAAAATTAGCAAATAAGATCTTTAAAAGAAACACTTTCAAGGCTTTCCAGATGCCTTCATTTTACAGTCAAGATCTGTTAGACCACCGCAGTCACCACTGGCCAGGGATGGGCAGGTGGGTCTAACAGAAACCTGTGGCAGACAGGTCCTCTGCCCTTGCCTCAGAGAAGGAGGGAGGACAACAGGAGGACTAAAATCTCCAACTGCAGATTAGAATTTTGGCTGCTAGCACTGATCAGAAGAGAAATGGGGAATCCACAGATGAAAGGGATCCCATACCAGATGGCGGCAGTAAAGCAGTAAATCGATCAGAAAGAGCTGAAACAGGAGAAGGAGGCTTTCACAGCTTTTTAGGTGGACTGGCCAAACTTAGAAGAAACTGAGGTTTGAAGAGGAAGCTAATGTGGTGCTGCTGAGTGCAGTGGTCAGCTACAGTCTGTGAATGATACTGTCATTGCAGCAAGAACTATTTTTACTTTAATCCTAAAAAGATGGAAAGAAATATGACCATTTGATACAAGAAAAAACAAACAAATTAAAGAACCAAACAAACAACCACACACAAAAAAACTCCCAAAAAAAACCCCTAAAAACCCAACAAACAAAAGCAAAACCACAGCTCATCACTAATGTTGTGGGGTTTTGCACAGTTAAGGTTCCAACAAATGCATCAATGGAGATTCAGTTGGAGATGAGTTCCAGCACAACATTATCATTTAAAACTCTCCTTTACTATGATGCCTACACAAAACTGGCAAGAGTTAAGCTGCTGGTGAACTGCTACTGACATCCATCAAGCTTCCCAACACGCTTATTGTTTCCCCACGTTTACAGCTTCCTCATAGTTCCACTCTAACCTTCTCTCTACTTTGTTTCCTCTGGCTACCGGGGCAAAGGCTGTCCACAGGGGCTATGGGCATGCAGAAAGGACCACAGAGGCATTCAGTCTCTGGCAGGCTTCAGCAGCCCAACTCTCCAACAGGAGCTCAAAGAGAATCTCAAAGCAACTGAACAGGTGGGCAGATCTCCCCCAGTCCCTCTGTCCAGCCCTGAACCTCACAAAGACCCTGGCTGCTGCAGCGAGGCTCTTTGATCACTACATCACAGCACGTGCAAAACTTGCAGAATTTCACATTTCGGGAGTGGGTCTCTAAGAAATCAGATGTAGGTTTTTCCAAAGTATCCATATATATTAAAAAAGCACAAGCTGGGCGACGGAGAGCTGAATTCAACACTGATTTGGGCTGCATGGTTACTTTCACCAAGGACATGCTGTCCCTAAGTTGCAACGCGCCATCGGAACCTGCAGAAGGTTTTGAAGGTTTAACAAACTGTTTTGAGAAGGACAGAGGTTTTGCATTCCATACAGGTAGGGCTTAAGGCAACCAAAATGTAATTAAGTGTCTTAGAGATTGGAACACCCACGGCTACAAGGCATATTCCCTTACTCACAAGCAGGGCCAGCAGGAATTTGAGTTTATAGTATGTCCTGGATCCTTCATTCCTCGCCTCTGAACCAGCTGCCCCACCCTCTGATCCCAATACCTGCACAGGCAAGCAAGCACGTTAGCATTTCAGAGGTAAAACAGAGTTTGCACATGCAAAGGTTATCACCTGTTCAAGTGTACTACTATTCAAGTAGTGCAACCCACACAGACTGTAATGCCTGTGTCCGTTTTCACATTTGCACCATCGTTTACCTTGGCTCTCAACAATTATTATTCAGCATTTCAAGTGCCATCTGTGCTGCTGGATAAGTAAATGCCTTCAAGTATATTGAAAACAGATTTTCTGAAGTTTTACCTTGTACCAGGCACAGTCATAATCAGAAAGATGTTCTCTATGGATGCTGACATGTATTTAGCTGTTTTTCCATAGGGATTGGTGTATTTAAATTTGAAATATGTATATCCAAGTTACCAAACAGAAAACAGGCACAGATAATGAAGGAAAATCACTGCATCACAAAAAAAACCTTACTCTCTGTGGATCAAATTCAAATCCACACACAAGGGAAACATTCACTTGCTCAAGGAGTAATTTAGTCTTATAATAGTTAACTGTATCTTGAGACAAAACCCCATTAAATAAGAGAAAATATCCAGAAGTTTCATGTGCAAATGCCTCAACACTTCTTGACATCTACATCAGTCGTCATTAAAATGAAAATGTGAACTATAATGACTGATATCCGCAAGACACATGATGCTGACTATTCCAAGATGCTTGGTGACAGTTTAAACCAGTCAAAGTGACACATGGGAACAGATCCAGACTAACGAGTCTCTGCCCAACGTCTTAGTGTAAATGCCAGCATGGAAGTAGAGTCTGTGAAAAAGTATTTAAAAAAAAAACTTTTTTCCCCTTTAAAAATCAATCGTTAGCCACTGTTTGCTAATAAGTCATGTTTTCAATGAAAATCATAGCTGGTTGTAGCCAGCTATTCACTCATTCTTAGAGGGATAAAGCCATACGAGCACATAAAAAACCCCAAACCGAAGTTGCAAACATAGGTAAATACTATACAGTGCAGTTTTTAAACCAAAAAATATAAACTGTAGGGAAACCACAACCACATGGACAACTCTGAAGTATTTCAAGTCACTGAATAAATAAACCATGATAAAGCAACAACGTGGGAATCTCCTTCAGTTTCCTCTCCTGATGCCAAACAGCATTCCTGACTGCAGTGACATTATTTCTGTGACAGCCAGGCCTGACAATGCAAGGTACTGCCAAAGTAATTTGGACAAACCCAGCAATCCATGGACTGGGCACCTGAGAGGTTTAGTGAATGAGAGAGGTGAGTTATAAGTCAACAACATCCAATCTAGGACCTGGGCAGATCTTATGCTGTGTGGAGGCTGTAAAAGACTTGAAATAATAAGTGAAGTGAGAGAGAAACATTTCAAACCACCCCACATGCCAGGATGCCTTTCCCAGAGGAGATCCACCACCTCCAGCACGTCCCAGCAGCCGCCTCTTCCCCAGTATGGAGGTGAGAAGCCGAGAGGCTGCAGAGAAGCCCCCAGAATATCCTCCACTGTCCTTCTTCTCCCCACTAAGCTCGAGTCAGAGCTCTGCACAGTTTAATTACAAACCACACACATGTGCAATTCTATTAGCCAGCCTAAAGTGCTGGCATTAGATAAGCTTGTGCTCTGAATCCTGTTATTAAGACACTGCCAACAAGCTCAGAGATTCGGAGCCTCTTTTCTGTACAGGTCCGTTTGGCCTGGAAATAACATACATATACACTGACTTGAGATTAACAAAGAATGTTAATTTGGGACAGTGAACTACCACTAATTGAATTCTAATAGATGTCACCATAACTCAAGTGCTCCAGCTCTCTCAAGCAAAATGGCAGCAGACTGAAGCAGGCACTTCTACAGCATCAGGGGAAAGAAAGTCTGCCCTTCAACTGCTTGGTTTTTTCCCTTTCCAGTTTTAACTACTGCTCAGATGTAATAAAAAGCAAATGAGATGCTGGTTTGACTGCTCCCTCAAAAGATCTTCAAGAGCACATTTTAAGTTTTAAAGGTGATGCTTGCTCTTTCCAAAACTGAACAAACCTTGACCTACTCCATACATGGATGTAGCTGCAAGGATTTTGAATACAGAACTAATACACTTTAAAAGCATAACATACTAGTTCCCAGACCACTTATTTGAAACCCACTGTTTCGAATTTTTTTTTGCTCAAAGCCAGTATCCCTGCAGTGGGTAGGAATAGTAACTCCAAAGCACAATTTTTCTAAGACTTGTGGATCTTGACAGCATGGAGATGCTATTGGCCAAGCTGCACAGACACGAACACCCAATCAGTAGGAGAGCTGTATTGAGAAGGAAAATGGAGTTTATTTTAGCTGAGGTAATCTTAGTGTAATTCACACTAGCTTAGCCACGGCAAGGCTCCTTCTTACAAGGCTCATCTAAAAGTAAGAGATTTACAGTCAACAGACCATGAGGATGCTGGTTCATGCCTTGGTTAAGATGGAGCAGAGAACACAAGGTAAATTTTCCGCCAGCTTGCATCCTCTATAGTCAGTCATCCCTGCGCAAAATGGATGTGAAACTGCTGCAGAAGAACAATGGTGCCAGTTTGCACAGCTACGAGTAGTGACACAAGGGGCAGGCTGGTGGAAAATCAGACCCTGTGAATTCTATCCTCTAGGCAGGTCTGTGGTAGCAGCTGGCCACACGGGTGATGCTCACCAAAAATATTAAGCGATTGCTGGACTCCAAATGTAAAAAACTCCAAAACTGAAATGTCAACTTAAATTCATTTTGCATCATCATACAGGACAGGCAGTTACACATCCAAGCACTTAGCTGAACCTCAAGAGTGTGGGAGCCAAATGCACACAGGAAATATTTGAGTGGGTGGGAGGGTAAGAAGAGAACTTTTTATTTGCTGAGCAGAAAAGAAAAATCAAAACTAGCAGATTAAAGATACACAGCTTCAAACAGGCACTGCAGAATCTTTTCAGGAAATTGTCCTTTCTCATTCCTCTGCCCTTTAGCCACATGTTACCATGTGGCATTAGAGAGAGAAACAAAGTAGAGAGGCAAATCTGACAAATTATTTCTCAATTTGGACCAGCAGGTAAAAGCACTAAACCTATATTCAGTGGGACACATGCATGCACACACACAGACCACTGCTATAAAAAAGCCTTCCTGGAAGGACAAAGTTGTATGGGGGTTGCATGGCAAAGTTTTTGTAGCAGCAGGGGCTACAGGGATGCTTGTTCTGAAATGCAGCCAGAAGCTTCTCCCACATCTGACAGAGCCAGTACCAGCTGGCTCCAGGAGGGACCCACTGCTGACCAAAGCCAAGGCCTCAGTGACAGCTGTAGCACCTTTGGGATAACATAGTTAAGAAGCTGGTAAAAATTGCTGTGCAACAGCAACGGGAAGAGGAGTGAGAATGTCTGAGAGAAAGAGCTCTGCAGACACCCGGGTCAGTGAGGAAGGAGTGGGAGGAGGAGCTCCAGGCACCAGAGAAGATTCCCCTGCAGCCCGTGGTGCAGCCCATGGTGAAGCAGCTGTGCCCCAGCAAGCCACAGAGATCCCCAGAGGTCCAGAGACCAACCTGCAGTCCCTGGAGGAGGGACAATGTCCCAGAATGGAGCAGGTAGATGCCCAAAGGAGACTGTGACCCTGTGGAAAGCCCACAGGAAAGAGCAGCTCAGGCTGGAGCAGATTTGTTGGCAGGACTTGGGGGATCCCTTGGGGAATCCATGCAGGAGCAGCCTATACCTGAGGGACTGTACACCATGGCAGGGACCCAAGTTGAAACAACTTGTGGAGGACTGCAGCCCAGAACTTAGAGAAGTTCATGGAGGACTGTTTCCCATAGGAGGAACCTCACACTGGAGTAGAGTGGAGTGTGAAGAGTCTTCCTCCTGAAGAGGAAGGAGCAGCAGAGAAATACATCTGATGAACTCACTACAACCCCCATTTCCTGCCCCCTGTGCCACTGTGGGGATGCGGTAGAGAGTCTGGGACTGAATTTGATCCCAGGAAGAAGGAAGAGGTGGGGAGAAGTTTGTTTTGAGATTTGCTTTTACTTCACATTATCCTACTCTGAATGATTTGGTAATAAATTAAGCCAATTTCCCCACTTTGAGTCAGTTTTGCCCTTGACAGTAATTGGTGAGTGATTCCTACCTGTTCTTATCTTGACTCAGGAGTCTTTTTTTCTATTTCTCTTCCCTGTCCAGATGAGGAAGGAAGTGATATCTGGCACCCAGCCACAGTCAACTCACAACAAACACGATGCCTGAAATGCTATGAGACATTCCCAATTAAAGAACCATCCCTTGGTAAGACATATGCAACTGGTTGTCAACCAGGGAATTACCTGATTTTGCAGTTCGCATCAGGGATATCAGACATGGATCCTGCAAAGGCTTCTGGTTCACCAGAGAGCAGGATGAGCACGCTGCACACACCAGGCCCCTCCAAGTCACACCCTCCTTAGCACCTGCCCCTCTGGAGATCACCTTAGCACATGTGTGTTCGGGCTGGCAAGCACTGAGAGTGCAGATCCCCCCATCCCACTGGGAACACTGTGCTGCTAAGCCACTCCGTGATGACAGGAGACTGTCACAAAATAACATAGCACGGGCTTCGAGGAGCCACCCTACACACAGCTGGCAGTGTGCCTCCACAGTGAGACACAAACATATCCAAGGCGAGTAAATTCAAAACTTGTGTCCACCTTTGTAGTATTGCCTAGTCAGCAAGACAGAGACACCAAATAAGACAGTATTCTTCCAAATTCTGCTGTGCCTTTCTGAAATGCCACCACTTAAAGTATATTCACTGGAAAACACGGACATGGTGAGCAACACCGGAGCCATTACAGAAACTAACCCTGGCCTTTCCCACACTGTTACCTTTCTTGTGTTTTTAGTCCCACACCATCTTGTTTTCTACTTTGTTATCACTTACGTTTTCCATCTTCTTCATGTCTCCCTTTTGGCCAGACCCCACAACCATCAGTTCAAGTGTCTTCCTTTCCCAACGCCCATTTCCTACCCCCTCCAGTTAAACTTCCCTATCCATGTGAAAACGAATAGTCCTCAACTAACTACAGATAATGTTCTTTAATGAACAGGTCATATGTATTTGTTTATTCCAGTAAAAAAACTCATGGCTTTTCCCAGCTGTCTCACACAATGAGCTCTTCTCCACCAGGAGTCAGTGGGTTCATCTCTGCATTACTGCAGTAAAGACAGATGTAAAACTGAGATCTCGATCATCTGCAGCTTAAAAAAAAAAAAAGCTCTGGTAGTTTTCATCAGAGGAACAGTTTTAAGCAGCCCTGCTGCACAAATGCTGGCTTCTGTTAACTTTTACTGCCATTTCAAGGGGACCTGTAATATTTTGTCCTGAACTGTTACACATCACTGCAGAGTTCAGCTGAATAGCTGTCATACTCTGCACCAACACAGGAGGTGTCTCCGTGGAGAATAAGATAATCCTTCTGTGTAGTTTCTATATTAATTTATATAATTTGTAAAGCTCTTTGGGACTCTAAGATGAAAGAAGCTACATAAATGTAAAATATATCACCATTATTGCTGTTTTCCAACCAGCATCTTCCATTATGTAGTTGGTATTTTTCTCCCATAGTGTATGACATTGTATTTTATCTAAATTAAATCTCATCTTGTTAATTTTTGCACAGTTCTTTAAACTCTCAATATCCTTTTGTTATCTCTCTCTCTCTCTGCCTTCTACTGTGTTTATGATCCCTCTTAATTTGGCATCATCTGCAAATCGTATTGCTCTATATATTGTTTAGGAAAGTATTAAACAATATTGTGATCAGCACTGACCCTTGTGAAACCTCCCCTGGTATTTTTTGTAAATTGACGTTGTAACATTTATAATTAGGTACAAGAGGACATGAGAAGTAGTAACAGGCAGCAATTAAGGAAAGGAAAATACAAGTTATCACTAAAAACTCTGACAGTGAAATCTATCAGAATGTACAATAGCTTCCCAAAGGAAGTGTTGAAAATCCCAAGACTTAGTAAAAAATACTTTAATGGTAAATAAACCACGAAATAACAATAACGCTTAGCACATGGAGTATATACTGCTTGACATGTTCAAACCTATTCACCAAAAATAGCTAGTTTGGGGAAACGGTGAAAATTCTAGAAGACAAAGCACCCAAGTATATTTTCTTTTCCTTTTTGCATATGTAACAGCCTCTCCCCAACAAGCGTGACTCAGGGACAAAGCATTCCTGCAAATAAACCCGCGCTACCAAGGGGATACGTGTATGCCTGAGAAGAGGACGGGATGACCTAGCACTTTTTATTTTCTCTGCTGCTGTACCCTACACATCCTACTATACACACTCTGTGGGATAAGCTCTCAGTCACCAAAAACCCACCTTTACAGAATCCCTGTTCTCTTGAATGTTTTTTTTATTCTTTTTTTTCTTTCTTTTTTTTTTCTTTGTATACAATAAACATAGAGGGTAATTTCAACCTGCTGGCAAAAGATAGGACTAAATCCCTTGTGAAGTCAGCCTTGAGAATCGACATTTTGAGACTCAACAACTGCAGGAAGACTCCTCTCAAAAGTATTAGTTAATCCATTTATTCTCTCTAGCCAGCGAGGAAAGAATGAAAGCAGGGCAAGTCTCAAAACTGTGCCTGTAGTCAGGAGAGATCTCAGGACCAAATCCATTGGGATGAGGGGAACTCTGAGCCTGCTAATGGATATACTACACCAACATCTGGCCCCTCCTATCTCTTGACTGAAGCAATTGAGGGAGATCTTGTACAAAAGAACTGGGCACTGGGAGGCATAAAGATTTCTGCTACAGCATCTTCCAGAGGGGGATGAGTACTCTTCCATTTCAGCCCTTACATCTCAGCCCTTTCACCTGAGATGATCATCTTGTTCTCATGCAGCAGCAATCCTAGAAAATACAGCCATCACACACATGATCCACCAGCCAGTCTTCATATACACCCAAGGAGAGACAACCAGCCCTTCAGATTAAATTCTCACTCCCATATTCTGGAAACAGTCGCAAGTAGCAGTACTCCACCCCAACAGACATCTTTCATTTAGTTAGACAATATTTCAGTTATCTCACTTCCTACTCCATTACAGATTCTGACCTGGGCTAACATGCTCCAACAACGCATGGGCAGTTTGCAATGTGATGAAGATCAAGTGTATTACTAGTCTAACCCACTTCCACTCCATTTCTGGCATAGTTAAAATTAAGCACAGGGGTCAGTGTTTGCCTCTGCTCTCAGATCCCTGAAAGCTCACATTTACTCTCCAGAAGTTATGGCAGCCACTTGCTGGCTTGATACCTACACTGCACCATGTGGTACCAACACAGTTTATTTCTGGCTCTTACTAGAAAAATCTGCTCCACAAATAAGTAAAACTCTAGCAAAAAGTTTTATGTATTCCCAGTCCTTTCAAAGATTTAGTAATAAACATCTATAAATCAGGATTTATGCTCTAGGTGTGCTTAGGCAGATAGAGAAAAATAAGCAGGATACAGGTGGGAAAAGAGAGAGGTAGAGCCACGGCATATGAGGAGCCAAGGGGAGAAAGAAAGGAGAGCCTAGTATGGGACACAGCTACATTTCAGTATGGTTTGGATGATTAAAGAACAGAAAGAACACTGAATACTCCAGGAGCTACCAATCTCACATGAAAAAAAAGGAAAAAAAAAGTAAGGTCTAGAGTCATGTTCTTACTCCTACAGCCAGGGAGAATGTGCATGAAGCTCTCCAAAAATGGTCAAAAGAGGGGATGTAAAGATGGCTGGTCCAGGCATTCTGATGGAAGAAAAAAGCTAGAAAGTGGTGGAACTAGAAGGCAGGGACAAAATGCTGAAAAGCTGAACAGCTGAAAAAGAGAAGTATTTTGAGGAATGCCACCAACCTGCTATGGTGCTCAGCACTCCTTGTATACTCTGTCTTTGCTAAAACAGGGTTGGCAGAAACATACAGCACTCAACCCTAGACACTACAGACACCCAAGTGACAGCAGATGAACACTTGCACTCTCTGAAGCCGTGTTATATTTTGATTTCCAGAGAATGAGCTGAGGGATGGAAGATTTCAGTGCTCTGGAAGACTGTTCTGAACAGCCGCAGCCATGCAACCTCACTGACCTCTCCTGCTGGAGTTCACATGGGGTGAGAAACAGGTCCTGGTCATTGAAGAAAGAGGACAGTCACCACGGCATCTTGAAATCCTGCTGTCCTTGCAAGGCTGTAAGGCTGGGCTAGGCATAACAAATGGGTGCAATGCCTCTCCTGCTGCAGAAATCAAGCCAGCAAATTCCAGGTGGTGGTTACACTTCCAGATCTTTTGCAGTCCTTACAGTGCTGCCATCTTGTGTTTCCACCTGCACTTCCCCATCTAAACCCCTGCTTTACTTAGCTCTGAATAGCTTTTCTACCCAGTCATGTAACAGGCACTGCTAATTTTTCAGAAGCCACTTACTCTGCAAGTCTTTTAAAAAGAAGATTTTTTTTTCACTTCCATATATTACCTCAGGTTCCCTAGAAGTGTATGTGATAAATGTGCTGAATCTAAGAACTAATGCCACATTAGAAGGCATTGATTTTCTTTACAGTACGATGAGTGTCTTTGGGAGCTGGATGGAGGTAGCAAACTGAGCAGACACAGCATGATTCTGGTGAGGCGGAGCATTTGGGGAATTACTCCCACAATAGGAAAAATTTGTTTTAATTAGGTTGGTTGGTGGTTCCCAAAGCAACGTGCTGTGAGTGGGAAGGAGAAATGAGGATGGGACTGTAAACAGCTTGTTGTGCTCTCAGGATCTGAGTTACAGCACAGAGAAAGAACTTGTGCTCCTGGCTCAGCTGCCAGAAGAGTCTTAGGAGTGTGAGGAGAAGCATAGAAGTCCTCTCCCTTTTACTTTACTCCTCAATTGCTTATAAAAGCAGATAAGGTTTCGCTTTCCTGGACAAGGGAAAAGATTCGAGGAAGAAGATAATAACAAGCAATTAGGGCAGCAAAAATATCCAGGAACAAAACTGACCAAAAATAATAAAATTAAAAAGTGAGTGAGAGATTTTGTCATTCTGTCTTAAATTATGTTGAGGAGGCTGAACTAAATTTTATTGAGAAATCAATTCTAATTTGGCACTCCACATGCTATCTGGCAGAGGACGCAGGTAAAGTTCTCCATTGAAATCTGCCAGCTAGTTTACTTCTGCTGACTTTACACTAGCAAACAGAAGCAGGGAAAAATTGTGTCATAGGGATGACATTTCCCACTAAATATCTCATACTAATATGCATTCTAAGTCCTCCTACGCTTGCTTTAGAAACCTATCACCTTGCAAAGGGAGACAACAAGTAATAAAAACCTCCCCTGGAGAAAATGGTCTGAGCACTTGGCTAAAGGTCCTGCACATATCCTGCCGACTGGGCTCACATGTCATAAGTTTAGCTGGAAGGAAGGGCTTGGGGAGATATCAGCTGCTGTAGGAGTTCAGCATCACCTCTCCTCCAATTAAACTGACCGTGGAAGTCCAGTACCAGCAACTTTTATAGACACTACGTCCTGCTATTGATTGTCAAAAGGAAAAAAAAGCTTTTAAAGGATTGTGAATTATTGACGAAAGTGTGTCCATAGATATTTCAGAAATGTACTGCATAAAATTTATTATGGGTTACGTGTCTGGGAGCACAAAATGTGCTGTTTAATGCTATGCTTTACTGACCTTTAAGCAGTGGCAGCTATCCTAACTATATTCACAGCTTCTGTGTATTCACTCAGCATTTATATAAAATATCATTTATTTTTACGAGGTTTGTGCCACTGAAAATTTTACTTGCACTGAGAAAACTATTGCTGAATGGATTGTTCATAGCATTGTTTCCAAACATCAATACAAGCAAGAGGTGTGATATTCTCAACTGGCATGCTTAGTAGCACCTCCTTAGTTTATTTTCTGAAGTAATTCTTACTTGTGGACAGAATTAAAAGGATAGGGAAAAGAGGGAAAAACAAAACATTTTTATTCTTATGTTTGTTTATTGCCTTTACTTTCACTTCTAATGAAACCTGAGTATTCCTGCCTGGCACAATTGCATTTTCTTTTTCAGGAAAGGTTTCTGTCTTCAGTTAAGTAATATCCACACAAAAGTCCCAAATTTAGAAGTGCACAATGACTTACATTTCTTCACTCCATTTATAAACCAGGTTCAGTGCTCCATAAGGACCCGATTTCATCCCCTCCCTCTCAGTAACATTCCTTAAGTCTTTACAAAAATCCATTTTCCCTTCCTTATTCCCAGAAGCCTGCTAAAACTAGGACAAGATGGCCTAAAATTACTATTTTCCTCAAAGTCCCAGAAAACCTAAGGCCACTGGCACCTCTCCTGTCCAGCAGAGCCATAGCTGGGTGAGATGCACAAGAGCGATGCTGGGGGCGCTCAGGCACCCCCTCGTCTCCACCTCTGGAGAACTTCTGCCTCATCCATTCAAGGACACGCTCCCACTTAGTCTCACGACCTGGTTCATCAGAAAGCTATGGACTTTTGACCCAAGCAGGCATTTCATGCCTCCAGAAACCTGATGTTGTAAAGATGAACTTTGCCTCTGAGAAAAGAAATAGGGTAAAAAATGAATATAATGACATTGTTCTAAATAATTGATGTTGCAATCGCATGCTATTTCCTTTTGTATCACTGCAATCTTCTTAAAAAGATATTCTCAAGCTGTTTATTATAGCAATAACTATAATTTTTTTTCTCTTTTAGCAACAGTGCTTTACCCATAATGTTGCCTACTGATAATGTATTAAAGATATAAATAAAATAACACAGTATAGGTGGTATAGCAACATACAGGTCGTTAACCAGCCAAACAAAATGTGGTTTAGATCTGGATTAGCTAGAGCTGAATATCTGAGTGCCTGTTGTCTTTTGATTTATCCACTGTCAGCTTTCTGTCTACCTCTATATGCATTTGCTTTGACATTACAACAATGCTGTGAATAAAACCTAAACACATTCACACGTTTCTTTCATTCACCTCACCAGACGGAATAAAGGAGATGAAGCAAAGAGCTTTGAATGACAAGAATATAGAAATCCAGTCCCCAAATTTAAACATCTTCTTGCCTCCCAGTTTTTTGTCATAGCTCAGAAATTTTTCCAGAAAGCTGCAATTTCCTTAAAATAAAAATCCATTAAAAAAATTTCTCTGTCTCTTCTAGGACGGACTAAAAATAACCCTGAGTGCAACTATTACCCTTTAACCCCTAGCTTTGGTTCAACCACATATGCCACCTCAGGAAAATGGCCAACAGCAATCAGCACCGTTATTTGTATTACAGCAGCATCTCTAAACCCTTGCCAACGGTAATGCCCAGTGAGGTAATTTCTTACATGAGTTTAATGCAACAGCTAGGTCCCATCTCAAAGATTTTAAATCCAAAAGAGATTTTCACATGCTTATGCCCACATTTCAACCTAAGCCCTCCACTCAGCCTATGTGACCAGTACTTGTAGGATCAGCTCCACCTCCTTCACATGGCAGTGGTGCAGGCTGCCTGGCAAGGATCCCTACCTGGAGTCACTATCCCCATTAAATTTCTCTATCCACAATACTGAAGCGTATTTTAAGACAAATGCTGTCCTAATTTGCTGTAGGCACTGAAGACCAACATGCATTTCAGTAGAGAAAGTTATATGTTTTAATTGCTTTATGAAGACAAAGCATATGCCATGACACAGTTAAATGATTAACAGATTCCTACGAATGCCTTTGGCATAGAATATCTATACATTCATTAGCTAGAACAATTCATCTTCTTGATAAAACTAAAATTAGTTATACAGCAGGTTTATTTTTTATGATTAATAAATGATAAAAATCTAAATTATCCATCTGAAATGACTGTTTTCTTAGCTATTAATCTCACATTTATCAGCTCCTATAATTCACGTTATTAGCTGAAAAATCTATATCTGAAATATTTTTAATTTTCTTCAAAAAACAAAAATGTGGAATATGAAAAAACTTTACCTCTTTAATTACGTTTTTTTGAAATTAATTCTTCATCAGGTATAAAAAGATGTACTATTTGATGACTTCATGATAAAAACCAAGTACACAACTGCACCTATCCTGTGAACATCCAAAGGAAAAAAAGAAAAGAACAGCTTGGTAACAGAGTAGCTTTAACAAAAGATGTATCAGCTCATTTGGATTTTCCAGCTCTCTGTAGTTATTTTTGCCAAGAAGGAAAATCCATCTCATTTTCCAGAAAACCAGCTTAGGGCATAGCAGAGCGGATAATATGGTAAAAGTTCAAAAGTACAGCACTGTCTGTGTCCTGGAGAGGGATTTGACACATCACAGATTTAGCTACAGGGAAGGGGTTGTGAACAGATACTTCTGTCAGCTATTTAAAATGCTGAAGACCTCCTGTCCTCCAATTAAAGTGATCAAGGAAGTCTGCAACAGCTTGTGTAGAACAACTGTGCAGCATTCCTACTGAAGATCAAGTTTAGTCGTGTAATTTGTGGTGTCAAACAATGAGTGTTCCTAAATCCAGTAATATTAGAAGAGAGGATTCTTCTCAGAATCAGAAAAGCTATGTTTACCATTTTCTACTGTCTGGGAATAAGTGGATGGGGAGAAAGAAGAATGAAATGGAGGCATCTGGAGGAGTGCCCAGATAGTTATGCCTTGGGCAGTGGCTGAGTCCTGCCAGAGGCACTGCTCTCCCAGAGCCCCGGCCCTGGGGTGGCTGAGGGCTGGGAGTCAGCTGAGAGCTGTGTGCCAGGATCTGCTGCAAGGAGGAGCAGATGCCAGTGGTAACTTGCTGACTAACTGCCCTCCTTCCTGGCTCAGAGTGAGATTCAGGGCTTGGGAAAATCCCCCAGCAAAACAAAAATGATGAGCCAACACCCGCAGCAAGATGAGTGCCGAATTCTGTGCCACAGTGTTGTAGGAGATAGGATTGAGAGAGGTGTATGATTCATCAATTAGAAGTATTTAGTGGAGGGGAAAAAACCCAACAGTATTTTTCTGTAAGAACATGCATGAATTCCAGAAATTTCATGAACTCTGAACTGCACGTTGGCCACATATTCCCATCTGAAATACACTGGAACATATTTTAAAGACCAGTCACACAACCAAAAATGTTTTATTTTCCTTTGAAGATAATTTGTTCTCCTCTTTCAGGCATGCCTGGCAGTAATTTTCTATGCAAGTAAAAGACTAAATTAGCAAAGAGATGTAAACAGGTTAAACTCTGCCTGGGATAACCTGGGAAGAGGGAGGTGAAAGTTTCTTCTAAAGCGCCAACTATCTGCCTCCAGAGCTGGCATGTAATTGCCCGGAGTCTGACACAAAGCAGACCAGCCACAGTGCAAAGCCTTCAGGGAACATTTAAACTGTGATAACACCAGAGAAGCGAGTACATGATGGCAACCAGTGCTTTCATATGAATTAAAATATAGTTCATAGAAATTAAATATGGTTTGTATGTCTGAGAAATACTTTCTTAATACAGATGTTTCCTTATAGATTTTGAGAGAATAATAAACAGAGAAGTTATTGATACAGCACAGTCAAGAAATGCTACTTGATTGTTTTTGTCAGTTGTCAAATAAGCCCCTTATTAAGAATAAAAATTTTTAGAAGATCTGAGTAGGTACAGAAAAAAACCTTCAGCACAGCATGAACCAGGAAGCCCTCAGGTTTCCATCAGCAAACCTGTAGCTCATTGCCCTCTACAGCTTCTTGAAGAGTGGAGGTGAAGAGAGCAATGCTGATTTCTTCTCCCTGAGATTCAGTCCAGAACCTGAGGGATTGGTTCAAAGCTGTGCCAGGGGACATTTTGACAGGACATTAAGAAGAATTTCTCTACCAAGAGGGTGGTCACACACTGGAATAGCTTTCCTAGAGAGGTGGTTAACACCTCAAGCCTTTCAGTGTTTAGGAGGAACTTGGACAATGCCCTTGGTAACACGCTTTGACTTTTGGTCAGCCCTGAATTGGTCACGCAGCTGGACTAGACAGACATCCATTCCAACTGAGTCTTGTTCTATTCTATTCCATTCTATTCTGTTCTATTCTATTCTGTTCCGTTCTGTTCCATTCTGACTCCATTCCATTCCATTCCATTCCATCCCATCCCATCCTGCCCTGTATTTCTATCAAGCCAGAAAGTTAATATAGGCTTCTCTTAGGCACAGGCCTCTCTTAGGCACATGCTTAAGTGATTCATTACACAGGGATGGATTTAATCCCACCTCCTAAGGCTTTGCAGGAACAGAGCTGCCCATCTACAGATTTTTCTGAAACAACGCTGGTATTAAAAGATGAAAGTATAAAAAGTGGCTCTAGATGCTCATCCCAGTAGTGTAGGGGGAAACCACAAAGCTTGAGTGATTCTAAGAACAAACCCAGTGAAAAAGGTGGCAGTTTAATTCATGTTATTCTCACACCCAGATGTCTGTCCATCAGCACACTTCACATTCATACCTCAGGATAGCACAGCATTCTATGAGCATGTTAAAAAGAAGCTAAGTGCTGTCCTGGCAAAAGCAAAGATAGAGTTTGTATCATTTACAGGAATACACATATGCACATTTTTAATATAAATATATCACAGAACAAGTAATCTTCAAATGAAATGTTATTTTTTACTATCATATGTCTTTAATGTTAGAAAAACATAAACTCAGCTTATAAATAAAACTGCATAAATGCTTTGGTACTGGCAATAAATTGAGAATAATTGACCTTGTCCTATCAAAGGATGAGTGTATCTTTAGATCTTAAGTGCTGTGAATGGTTATGAACAGGCTTAAAGTACTGAGCAGCAGCAGCAAGCTAGGCACAGCATGCACAGTGCATTTCACAGGGTATCCAATAGCTGAGGTTGGTAGAACCTCTCCCTTGGTTTAGTCTTAAGGTGTTTGATTTCTAAAACTACAGTCCATACAACATCACAAGCCAGTCCTATCTCTCTTTTCACTAATTAGGCATTTTATTATCAAAAAGACACATCGTACTATCCTGGTGCATCTATGTCTCTTTTCTCATGGCTACGAGCCTGATCCCAGCTTTTAGAAGGACTGACACTGTCTTGGCTCACAAGGGATTATTCCCCTTCTGCTCCACTTGATGAGGAGCATCAAGGAGAGAACACTTCCACTGGTGTGATGAAAATAAGGCACATCATTTTGTCCTTATGGTATAGGGCCTAACTCTCTAACCCAAGAACCAGGAGTCACTGCCAGCAGCCTGGAGTGGGATCAGTGTGTCCACCCCTGCCGAGGGCCAGTGCCTCCTGGCACACTCACATGGCCTGTGGAAGCTCAGAGATTGCCCATGCAAATCACAGATGGTCAAACACCAGCACCAGAGTCTAACAACCCCAAGACATAAGTGCACTGCCATTCATGGAGAGCCTCTACCTCACATGTAAGACTCATTTTCTCACAAATACTCCTAGGTAACAGTTCCCTATGTCAGGGAAGCATGATGTATATATATTACATATATTATATCAAATCAAGCAACAGCCAAAACAGCAACTGTAGGCAGAACTGATAAAGAATTTCTAGTTTATATGATTCTGCTCAGTTGCCAGTCATGTTGTAAAGCCTCCACAATATCTTTTGTCATGGTAACCCATGTGGGTGGAGGGCATGGAAGTCCATCCAGCCCACCCACCCCTCAACCATGGAGCCTGCAGCCATGGACCTTAAATATCAAAATAGGCAATAAAATGCAAACACTTAATCCAGCAGTAGATCTTTTTATGATGGTTGTCTTGAAAACTCAATATTCAATAGAACTATAAAACATTAAGTTTCAGAAGTTATTGGTCCAGGATAACAGAACTGTGTCCATTCCTCATTTGTGCAAATCCAAAAAGACCCAAACCAACCAAAAATAAACCTGAACAAAACAAAACAACAAAAAACCACAAACACACACAAAAAAATTCCATCAACCACTTTTTGAAGGCATTTAGTGTTCACAGCAAACACAGTACAATGCTGCTATTGGATATACCATACCTGAATCTTGCCTTCTTTGTGCAACCAAGTAAGATTTTCTAGTACTTTCACATCCAGTATCATGGAGGAACACGGGGAAGACTTGTGAAATAATACAGAAGTAGCAGATTATATTCCATGCTGGAATCACCAGTGTTTAATAGTGCTGTTTTGGCTACCACCAACACAGAACAACAGTGCCACCAGCACTACTGTCATCAGTAAAAATAAAAATAAAATTAAAACCAACAAAAACAATCTGCAGGCTTATTTGCTTGTGTTTCAATCCTCACGGAATGGCATTTATGCCCTCGTGAAACAAGGAAGAAACAAAACCCAAACATTTTGATGGTTTAACATTTTGCATCACTTTAGTAGATCTGAGAGAGCAAATACTTATGAAACTACTGAATTAGGAACTGGAAATTTTACAAGGTTTAAGAAAGGCGACTCTAGACAGAACAGGAAATAGTATGAAAATTTTACATATTACTTCAGACAGGGATTTCTAAATCTCCCTTTCCAAAACATTCACTCTTCAGCACTGCCATACTTTGAAGATGTGAACATACTACAAGCACATGCCTACATGGATGGACAGATACACACCTGCACATATAACCCACAAACATAGACAGTGATTACCCAGTGTTCTTTTCCAATTAATATTAGCTTTATGGGCCATACTGGAAAGTAGAAGAGAGGTTATTGTGTCTCTTGCACTTTATACCATGTGTTGCTGTGTTCCCAGCCTCCTGAAAGCCCGAAAAGCTCTCATTTCAGACAAATTACTCCTGCTCCCCACAAATGTTTATGAGAACTAAAAATTAAATGAAAAAGGCAAGAGATGTCTGCTTTTATTATTCCATAGGAAACAATCACCAAACTGCTGAAGGGTCTGAAAAAATGCCTGTTTTCCATCAACTGCATGCCTATCTTGATGAAAGATCCCAAATTATTCTGGAATGACTTAAATCTTTCTTGCTCCATACCCCTCCCTCTGCAATACAAACAGTGTATTTTAGGCTATACACTAACTCAGCACATCAAGGACAAAGCTTAATGTAAGCTTGAGACAGAGGCCATGCTCTGATTCAGCCATCAATTAGGAAGAAAATTGTGGCTTTCAAGATCTCAGTGTGTCAGCAGAGGGATTCATGGCTCTGACAAGTTGCTGGGATCGGTGCACTGTTCCTTTCTCAGGACATTTGGATTACTCTTTGCTCTCAGCTGCAGAAGAAAAATTCGGTTTTAAACCAACTGGAGTTACTCTGTCATCTCAGAGAGCACAACTTTCCCTGGATGGGTAAATGTGAAGGAAAATCCATTTGTTTCTATAAATATGCAGGACGTTTTTCTTTAAATATTGACATCTAGACCCTTATAGATTTCTTAACCTTTAGTCTATCAGCACAGTTGCGGTCACCCAAATATGTGCCTGGCCTGTGGTAAAACTGTGCCAGCTTTGTGACAGCTATAGATCTGTCAGATGTCAGAAGCTGTTCCCAAGGAAACATCAGGAAAAGGGATTATAGGAGGTTTTGAAAACCTGTTCTGAAGGTCTGCTAAGAGGAGCAAGAAAGCCCACCTTTCTCTATGAAAAATCAAAAATAGATATAGACCACTACAGCAAAGTCTGAGACGATGAGAACAACAGAAGACAAAAAGTTGAAGTTCAGTGATAAAAACAGAATTATCATTTTAGCACTTTTTTTTTCCTTAAGAGAAAACTCACTCCTTTTGAAGAGAGAATGTGATCCATTTCCAAACTGTATATCCCCTTGAAAGAAATACTGTAAGCTTCTTCCTTCTTTTACTAGTAAGCTTATGTTTATTCATGTGCATGGAGCTACCGCACAGACCTCTCACAGCATGACGAGAGTGCTGGCTGAAAGGTATGATAGATGACGACTATCACCAGATTTTTTAAAGCAGGATGCTCAAGCTTGGCTGCTTAACCTATATTTAGCCTGCTAAATAAGCGGCCTGATTTTTCGAAGTGCAAAGTGAGAATTGCCATGTCCCTCAGTTCCAGAGGGAGGCTGGCACACTGGCCACTCCATGGTGCTTGCCACATGACACCCCAGCCTGCCTCCGACCCCAGGACCATGCCACAGGTACCCACCACCACCACACACTCTGAAGCACAGGTCTCACATGTTGAAGCCCAAGAAAACTGAGATGTCTGTTGGCTTCCCAGGGTACTCAGCACTTCAGAAAACCAGGACACTTATTTAGGAGACTAAATATGGATATAAGACCCTAGTGCTAAAAAAAATTGGCCCATTTAAGAAGAAAGGATGTACACCATCACCTTGGAGCTCCCCAGCAGATAGGACTGAAGAGAAGCTCTGGCTCTGTAGCACTCACTCTAAAATCAGCTCCTTTCATGACTGATGCTCTGCCCTACCCTGGGACTTCTGAAGACCTTGCAGCATGAAAAAATATAGGATGAGTTACAGTCAGACTGAGAATTGGATAACCCTTTCCCAGGGGCTTCTCTGAACATCTCACTCAGATATAACAGAGTTGCAGTCCCTGAGCAAAACATCTGCAACTGCCATCCCTGTGCTCCTGCTGAAGGGAAGCTGATCAAGTCAGCATTTCTGCCTGGGAAGGGGAGGGACATTTGAGCACCCATGCAGGGATTGCAGGGTACATTGTCTCCTAAGAGGTAAAGTTCCACCTTTGTCCATTTCACAGCTGTAGGTATGACACCTACAGCACATGACTCCTTCCCTCACTGTGCTGCCACCACTACTGTGTAGCGGTGCGACACTCCCTGGCCCAAAAAGGAGGCAGAACCACCTGACTTGGAAATTAATTCTTGTCATGGCATGCTTGGTTTGCAGCCAGGTACTAGAGGAAAATTGCTTCCATGTTTTCCCAACTGACTCCTCACTCATCTGACCCAGTAGAAACAGCACAATCCAGGGAAGTAGGACAGATTTCCAGGTCATTTAGAGGTGTACATAAGCTAGCTGCAGGTACCTCCAGCACCCCAGCTCTCTTCCAGCTTTTCCCTCATCACCTCCAGGTCTTCCACTCCCTCACCCACTTGTGGAGCCCAATCCTTTGGGGCAGTGGTGGTCTCCCATGCCATGCCCGCACTGTGACCATCTCCTCTCCTTTACCTCCACACACCTGCTTTCACAGCTTTACAGAGAAAAGAGATAATTTGGCTTTGATATTCACAATATCCTGATTTTATATTTCATTTTGCCAGTGATGCAGAGAGAGATAATCAGAAAGGCACCATGACACAAGCCACAAGCAGTACTGCACAGAGTATCATCTCCTCTGAAAAGACATTTTTATTTCCTTCCCTAGAACAAAGTTATAGGAAGGGAACCAAACTAGACCAGCTTTTCTTCTGGGATAATGGAGCACACTTTGTAGCATTTAGACTGCTGCAGTAATTCTTACCAAGCTGAGACTCTTACACAGCTTCACCTGATAGGAAAAACTCAAATCACTACTTCATCTGGATTTGGTATGATGGCATAACCAAAATATAGTAACAACAATAACAAAATCGTTTAGAACTCTTTGTAAGAAGCAGAAAGGGAAAAAAAGAAATCGTTTGGTTACACAACTCTTGAATATTGTTGATGGAATAATTAAAATGCAATTGAGCAGAAAAAAAGTGCACAGATGATGCTTAGGATGCACCGTAAAGAGCATTCACAAACACTCAGTGGGGCTTAGCAGGTCTGAAACAGTATCTAATTCTGCAAACTCCAGAAAGGTACTGCATAATGTAAACCCTCCTGCTCTGCACACTTTAATGAAAAAATGCCTGCTTTTGGATTGAATTGCATACATATCTATTGTGAGTCCAGCATGATAAAGGAAACAGGCATTGTGCATTTAAAGATGTTGCCTCATTAAAAGAAGCTGAAAGAAATCCATTGTTACAGTTTCTATGACGGAATTAAGTAACAGGGTGACAGGTGGTCTATTATTATTTTTAAATGGACTAAACTTGCATATATACAGACACAAGGCACATATTTCCTTTGATATTACAGTAGGCACCTGCAACTTGTTATTGCAAGGATCTTTATTAAGCAAGTGTGCATTTAGTAACATCTGCAGATTTATAAAACTGTTTACTTGCCCTACAGTTTGGAATACACAGCTTTGGCATCTTTCAACTATTCTTTCTAAGAAAATAAGAAGATAATGATAACTGCTCTCATAGGAATATGCTTTCAGGCATTGTTACAAATAAACATACACGTTTCACTTATGCTTAGGTAAAAAAGTTCAGAGATTTTCAGTGCTGAGATTTAATCCGCTTGCAAGCATACATCTTTGTATCACTAACCTGCCAGCTAGCTTCCCGTCGCAGCCCTTTTATCCAGTTTTCTTCTAAGTCCTTATTCTCTCTCGTGGATGTTTCATCCATAGCTGATGGAGCTTGCACAAACTCGATTGGCCACTGGCTGTTACACTCTCTTTGTAAGCCTTTACCGAGGCAGCAGCAAGTGCAGTTCGGTGACAGACTGTCATGAAGAAAATGTCACACCACGGGTGGGGGCGAGAGGGAATGGGAGGGGAGCGAAAGGGTCGACACGAAGGATCCACACGTGAAAAGATCTGGGGGAGTGTGACCGCGGTCTGACACGCTCCCACTGGTCCAGCAAATGCAGCGCTGCAGCCAGGGAGTTCGCAGGCTAATGACAGAGGGCTGGTGACATTGTGGAACAGCCCTAATTAGATGTAAAGTATAGTAGGACTGCTAATACTATCCAAAGCCTTTCCCAAAAGTGTCTTTTTCACATATTGCAATAATTGTCTCATTTGGTGTCACTACAATTAAGACTGCATTGGGGGTGTGGATTCAAGCAAAGGAAATACAAATAGCTGCTGGGTCTGTTTAAAAGAAAATATTTCAGCGTATCTGTCTGAAAAGTGCTTCCTGAACTGCTCTGCAGCCAATAAACATGAATAATAATACAGGCCATTTTGATAGAAACGGGCTCATTACCATACTGGCTGCTGAGTGTTTTCAGAAAGCAGGTTCAGCAATGGAGAAATGGGTTCAGCAGGACACAAGTATTTCAACCTCAAACCAGAAAAAATTAGTCCCAATGTTAGCTATTTCAAAAAAACTGCTTGCACTTGCTCTCTGTGCATCACACTGAGAGATGCCTGCCATATACCCTGAACATGGCCAGGCTCTCCTTATGATGTTTTTATCACTCCTTCACCAAGCACCACCATCTTTCATCTCATCAAGAGACAGCTTAGTCTCCCCATCAACTCCTTAAAACATCATCTAGGTAAAAAACAAAAACCAAAACAAACCTAGAGTTTTTCCTGCTACTTCATTATAGCATTTATGACAGATTAGCTGAAAACTCTGAGCTCATTGCCCATGGAAATCAAGGTTTCAGTCAGTGACAAGGAACAAACTCTTGTTCAGAAGTACTGCTTCAGTACAAAATCAAATATTAATTTTTAATTATGCTTTTAGCTGAAACAACTCTTTCCTGTAGAAAAAATATACTGTGATAACTTTAAAATTCATGAAGTTTATGACTATTAGGATGAGATTGTATTTTTAAAGTGTTCACTATCTGTCATTCACACTGTCTATTTACTAAGCAGACAAAAAGAAATGGATTAATTTTTAGGTTCATATTTTTTCCTGGGGATTTTCATTTGCAGATCCCAGCCATCCTCCCTGGGCTGAGCAAGAACTTTGCACAGGGCTGCTGAAATGCAAACAAAAAGCCCCTCCCTTTACACATTTGTTCTAGGCTGCTGGAAAACATTTTCATTTTCCTCAGGCTTCACATTGTTCATATTGTTAAAAATTTGGGGTCTTCCACAGTTTGATCATGTCTTTGCCATAAAACTAAGTGTGCCAAGCAGGACTCAGCGTATGCTGCTCCACACTGTGGCAACGTCGTGAGCCTTCTTCCTGCAGCTCTGAATTTCTCCTCTGTTGTTTTTTTTTCCTCTCCTTTCTCCTGTTAGTTAAACAACCAGAGAAGCTTGGGCAGTGTGGGTTTCTGCTGCATTCAGTGTGACTTTTGGAATTGTGTTACGTACCGGATATGTGCATGGACACCGGCTCCTCTTACATGTATGGATATTTTATTTTTAGACCCAGCAGCACAAGGTAAAGCAGTACAAATACCAGAAAGAGCCAGATGCTTGCACAGACACAGAGGGAACATCAGGCTGGCAACAAAAGAGATGCAAAGGGACTTTTTGTTCATAAATTATTAGAAATCGGATGTCTGGGTGAAAAAAACATTAATTTGAACTGATTAAACAGAGACACCAGGCAAAGATAACCCAAAGCCACTGACCTGTCCCTGGTGGAACCCTCTGCCTAACACTATCCACCTACTGTTCAGCAGCAAAAGAGTGCTTGATCCCCATTAGCAGGGTGACAGAGGGCCCACAGTACTGCCAAAGCCAAAACCTTCCTCCCAGATGATAACAAATGTAACGACACAGATAACAAATCCTTGACATTTTTAAGAGTGCTGGCATTTGTGAAAGGCAGCATCTAGGCAACAGCTGGTCTGATTTTGGAGGGGTACAATAAAAAAAAAATCAAAAACAAAGCAGGAGGAATTCTTGTCTTACTCTGCATATGGCACAGACAGATGCAAAACAACATACCGACACACTCATACTGGGCCAGAAGCATAATTCTAAATCTAAGATGGATAGCGCACAGAAAGGGCTTGGTGATAATTGTAAATATTAGCAGTGTTCCCAATCTAAGCTCCTCTGGATTGCAATGAATTATTTCGTGATTTTCCCTTGTCTTTTCTACCACCATATAATAGCCAAAATTACGCATGAGCTAGAAGAATATGAAGACATTTATTGATGGAAATCAAACTACCTTTTCCACCCACAGTGTCTTTGATATGTTAGAGCCTGAAGCAAAGAAAACATAATAAAAACAATATATAGATGAGAAGTTCAATTTTCCCCTACGTATGAATCTGTCACTTATTTGCTAGGAATCAAATCTAACTCCAAACAGTTAAAGAAGCTCCATACATCATTCTCCATAATCCAGTACTCAGCTCAAATGTACCTTGCTTTAAGTTCATACAACATACTTGATTTTACACTAAACAAAACATCTCTGGATATTACAGCTTTGAGTCTAAAAGGCTTTTGCTGCAATTCTATCTCCGATAGAATAGTAAGAAACAGTACGAGAACGGATTTATCAGAACAAGGTAACAGGGATGCTTCAGAAATCCATCCTAAGGATTGGGTTTGACTCTTAATAACAGGCTAATTTTTTTTAAACTATGCCCAATTTATCACTGTGATACCACTATACAGCTGGAAGCAGCATGAAGAAACAAAAGTGAGAAAAACACAAGGTGTGTTTGAATACTGAACTGCTACCCGCGCATATCCTGTTTTTTCAACACACTTGAACTGTGAAATGGGTGCTGCTTCTGGGCAAGGACTGGCTCCTCACACTCACACAGCCCTTCCCTGCCTCACCAGCTGAGCACAGTAGCACAACCTACGTTGGATATAGTCAGGAGAATACATCTCCACCACATCAAGGTTGCCTGGAGATCTCCAATGGCATAACCAGGAATGACAATGAAGAAGGAAAGGATTTGGGTGCCTCCTGGTGACATCAGTGCAACAAAGGGTCTTTAGTGGAGAACTGAACTCCACTCTTAGGAGATGCAGCATCATGCTGGATACCAGCAGCCTAACTGATATAGTTATTGGAGGGATGCAAGGACAAACAAGTGACTTCTGCCATCTCCTTCAAAAGCTATGGTGAGGTTATCTCAGACACAGCACAGAATGCATTCATAACATTTCAACATATTTCTTTCAAAGTGTTATGTTCTCCTTACAGTCCTAGATATGCCCACCTTTCATTTCCTTCTCCCTAACCAAACACTGTACTCTGAACTCTGTTACCAGTTCCACATGAATTAAACCCTGATGTTTACTACCTGGTATGCATGAAGTTCTTGCTACAGTTTTGTTTTCTTGCCGTGTGTACCCATTGCAGCCTCAAAATAACCATAATTTCTGAGTTTTCTCATCAAAGGATGATGCAGTGAACTAGTAAACTTACTAAGGGATCCCTGAGATCCCTCAGTGCAGAACATCTCTGTGCATTTCTACCTCTCAGGTCACAAGTTTTCAGCCCAGAGCATGTTGTCAGTGCCAGACTCATGGCTGGCACTTTAACTCATGGAGGCATGAGATTTAAACCAAAGAGACCTCTCTAGCACTTCCTAGGAGACTGAAGAGGAAGAACTGATAAATGTCTTCAAGTACAACCCAGATCAAGGAGCACTGCGTGGTAGTATAGGAAAAGAAAAAATCCTGAAGTACATCTTAGCTTTTAACTATACAGTGGTTTCTAAGGGTATAAGTTGCCCCTGAACGAAATCCAAGTCATAGCTACATAATTTCCTACACAGGCTATATGAAAGCTACTCAACACAGTGTTCTTACTCATCAGCCAGGCTACCTTTAAGGTGTCTGCATAACAGCCCAGAGATAGGAAAGAGCATTCCACAGGGAACTGTTGTCAAACTTGCAATACTCAGGTTATGTTCCAAACACAGCAAGGACAGTTTCTGATGATGATATCCACCTCAACTGCATTGTGGAATGCAAATGCCACCTGTCCATACCTGGTTAAGGTCCCTTTACTACAGGTGAGAGAAGAAAGGCACCTATGGAGAGCAGGTCACCCAACTTCAGCTCAGGCTGACACAAACTGTGTCAGCCCACATGGACCACTCCCCCATGGACATGCCTTTGCCAACAGTGGGAGGAACTGAGGGGGACTCCCAGAGCTGCACACCTAATGCCCAAGCAGCCCAACTGGTGCAGAAGAATCCCCCACTCTTGGCTCCATGCAGAGTCAGTATTTTCTGGATGGAGTTTACAGTCACCTTGTCTGTCTAAACCCCATGCCCACACACTGTGCAGTGCATGTGGCCAAGGCCGAGCCCCACACAGTGCAAGAGTGTGTAACACCTTTCTGGCTACCAATGCAAAGCACAGCATTGTGTGAGGGCTGCTATGGAAAATGGACTCCATCTCAGCCAGACCCAATACAGAACCTCCTAAGTACTCAGAGCTCCACAGATCCCACTTTCCCCCCAGCCCCTGCTACAATGGACTCCAGCATTTTCTGCCATATATTTGAGATCACACAAAGGTCATATCTCATTCCCAAACTCAAAACTTAGCTTGGAAAGTACCAGTGAAAAAGGAGACCTGATTCATTCCCCTTCAGTGAAACTTGGGCTCATGAAATCCCCTGATCACTTCTAGAAGTATAAATTAGAGTATTACTCCCAGTAGAGGTTTTGGGTTCCAGTTGCTGAAGGCAACTTCCTCCTGATGGAGCCCCTGCACCCTGCTGCAGCTGCAGAACTACAGCCCCTGGCAAGCTGATGGTGTGACAGACCAGCACAGATGCTTAGACTTAGATGTACCTGTTCTCATATGTATTGCTGCATTTGCTGTCTAAATTGATTACCTGTTGGCAAGCTAAAAATAAAGTTGCCATTAGAGCACCCCACTGTGTGACATTCCACAGGCTGAAGCAGAGCTGTATTTTCCCTACCTTAACCTAAGTGTCCTTCGAGTAGAGGAGCTTGCTTTGTCTGCTAACCACTCAAGGAGGCGCTTGTTTCTCTGTCTTGCCTATCTTGCAACTTTTAAGCTCCTGCCTGAAACAATTACTCATTTGTTAGTGTCAGACTGTCATCTCTTTGAAAGCAGAGCCACGAGATCTTAACAGACTGGATGTACATGGCTGTTAAATTTATTAGTTAAGAAAAACAGCAAATGACAAGTGAATAAAGCACTCCTTGGGACATTTGGACTACGGGTTTTGTATAAATCAATAGCAAGTGCTATAAAATGTCAGAAAATACCAAATGAGGAGAAAGGAATCAATAGATACCTTCTGAATTAAATGAGTGATGAATATTCTTTACCAACAAAAATAAGTTAAACTAAAAAAACCCCTATGCTAAAGCGTTATCCAGCCTCTTACTTGAAACCCCAAAGGAAGGTAATTCAGGGTTAAGGCTGGAAACCCTGTCCTTAAACAGCACCACTAAAGAAGAGGGGGACAGAAGGAAGGAACAAGAAGAGAACAACTAAATTGCTTTGACACAAGTTGAAAATGAAATATTAACTCAAACATGTTCCTCTTCATCCTGAATTCCCCTCATTTTGCTGGGCTTGAGTCACAAAGACAGTGGCCCTCTGATTGTAACATGTCTGCACTATGCTCTGACTCTAATTTCAATACCTGATTTCTGATGCCAATACAATATTATAGTCCTGAACAGTTTAATGAGTTTATAGATATTTTGTCTTTGTGATTCTGGATCCCACCTTCCATAGCAGGCTCTGTACACCAGCTGCTGTAGCATCCTAGGCCAGGCACCCAATGCAAACCCTGCTGTACAATCAGGATAGCAAAAGAGAAAACAGAAGACTTGGGTTGACACTCAGAATTTTTTAACAGCTGTGGGTCTGCCCTCAATGCAAGGTATCACTTCATCAGAGATTTCTGCTTCTAACAGGCCCCTGTTTAGAAAAGCCCCCATGTCCCACACTGTCACGCACAAGTCACGACCTGCCATAAACAAATGCATTAACTTTTTCTTTAAATAGTGAAAGTAGGATGCATGCAGAGAAAATCTGGTATTACATATAATGGAAATACAGTTATATATGTCTCCAGACTGCTGCTGAATACTGTATATTACTACATACTACTCACTCCACTTTGCAGAAGTAGGTCAAAAAAGGTCAATGAAAATAGAACATGGAAAATCCCTCTTAAGAAAATTGACAGAAAAGAAAAGGTTGGTTTTTTCTTTTTAGTTCCAGGAAGAAAAATGTTTAGCATCGGACATGATACAATTTTCAAGATAAGAGAATGGTAAAAAGGAGCAGGTCTGTTCTTTCTGATTCTCAAAAGAAGGCAAGGACATAAACAAAAGCCAAAGGTGGCATATTCAAATAAACAAAATCACACATTTTTTTCAGAAATACGTAATTAGAGACTGGAACTACATGCTGAAAGAACTGCCTGAAGGAAAGAATGTATCAACTTTCTACAAGTGTTAGCGCAACTGTAATAGTAAGCAATTCAAACTTAACACAGACACCACTAACAAAGAGATGTTCTTCACAGTATATGGCAGCCTGGAAAGCTGGAGGTTCGTGTCAGGAGCAATGCAGGATGACATGTCTGACTGCCCTGATGATCACCCAACACTTCTCCATCCTGGGCTGAAAACAGCTGGTGCTGGCCACTTTGAGAGCCCGGGCTCCATCTTTTCTAGGTGCACTAGAGGGCTGAAGAGGTGTTGCAATTCCCATGGCCTTACAGATCAACACTGGATCCTGTTGCTTTACCTGGGTAAGCAGCTATTGTTCTTGATGTAGGCTGTACTGGAGATGTCAGGTCAGGCTGTTCTCAGGGTTGACAACAGTTACAGCTTTATGCCATTTATAATCCTCAGTGCAAAGAGATCAAAAGGTAAACATCAGAAACCAATCTTATTTCTCTGTATGTTTCTCACCTAAACACCTATTCATTATCTGCCACTTAACTCTCTCCAACCTGCAAGCAAGACAGGCCCCAAAATCTTGGGTACAGCCAAAAGAAGCTGAACAAGTCCATGTAATTGCCTTCCAGCTCATGATCCTGCTCTGGCAGGACTTGAAGGACTCTGTTAGGAACAGCAGAGTTCATGTGATCAACTCTCTGACTCCAGGGAGCAGAAGGTAGTGTTTTCAATTTGCGAAGAGAGGAACCCTTCACCATCAGAGGCAAACAGGAGTACGGGCCATCTATCACACTGCAGTGGGCTTGGGGAGATCTGCCTTCCTTTGCCTGGGCAGACGGATCAAGCTGAAGATGCTGCCTCATTTCTCAGTAAACCAGAACCAGTAGAAGGAATACAAAAGAGGATGCTGGCACATACTGCTGCATCGAGAACGCTTATCAGCATTTCTCATGGAACTCTTGCAAAGCAGATTTGTCATCAAGATTTAGGAGAGGCTGACCAAATGCAGGAGCACTCCACTCCCCATTCCTGCCATCCTAGCACAGCCACAGATTCCAGCTAATGCAGCAAAATGGCCTTAATTTCACTCTGCCCTTTCCTGACCTTTCTAAGGAGATCTCTTCTGCCACTGTAAGAATTTCTGGACAATGCTAATACTTCCCACTGCATGGGATTTGCGTGGCAAGGTTTTGGTAGTGGAAGGGCAACAGGTGTGGCTGCTGTGAAAAGCAGCCAGAAGCTTCCCCCATGTCTGACAGAACTGATGCCAGCTGGCTCCAGGACAGACCTGACGCTGGCCAAAGCCAAGCCCATCAGCAATGGTGGTACCGCCTTTGGGATAGCATGGTTAAAAAGGGGGCAAAAACTGCTGTGAAACTGATGCCTAAGCTTTTTATATATTTTTCATACATTTGTAGCTTTGTAGATTTCTAATACATGGCTGTAACTCCCAGTACTTTTCCTACCCCTTTTCCTCTACATTTTAGAACAATAAGCTAAAGTTCTAACACATATTATGCTATGTTCCTGAAAAATTATTTAGTCTTGCCTCTTTAACCAAGGACATCTTATTTTCTTTTATGATGTATCCCAGGCATAATGAATACGGGGCTAGAAACTTGGGGAGGGAGTGCCTCCAAATGGGGCAGAAACAAAAGGGGGATTAAACTAACTGCTCTTCCAATCGGACACTATTGTCAAATATGCTAATTTGTTAAACTTACAAAATTGTAGAAGCCCTGTATCACGTGTAGAACTCTTCCAGTGCTGGACATATACTAACCCCAATCCTTTGCTGAAGCCTCCTTATTCCTCCTAAAGCACCTACAGAGAGACTTTTGCAGGTGATCCCTGAGCAGCTCGAATAAGAGACCTATTTTGTTCAAGCACTACCTGTTGTTTGTTATTGTAATAAGCCTTCTCAGTGGAAGCCGAACTGAAAGCACGCCAGCTCACTGGTGCTGCTTGCTATTTCAGGCAGTGTCATGAGCCATACAGTCTGCTGGTATTTGTGCTTCAGTTTCACTGCATGACTCCAGCCACTCAGGATCTTTATGAAAGTAATACATTCCAACCTAATCTACAACTAAATTAATGTCAGAAGTAAGACAGTGCCCAAGTGATCAATAAGTGGATTTTCCCTATAGAAATATTAGAAGCAACTCACATCAATAAGCCTCAAATTTATGGGGCAATTCAGCTCTTCCATTTACAGCTTGAATAACTGGCCTTTGTATAAGATATTACATTACTAAATAACGTGTGCTAAAAGGAGCTGCTCTGGTGCAGTCCCTGCCCTGCAGCAGCCACAGATTTCAGGGGCCATCAGCAGATGTAGTGAGGGACCTGAGATGTCCACCTCAACCACACCCCTTTCAAAACCAGCACAAAATTATTTCTAAATGCATTATAGGCAACTAAATGCATTATACTTAGATCCACTTCTAGATTAAAACAGTGTTGATACTGGGACCTTTGAAAGACAAATGAATGACACTAACTTTGATCTTACAGCCCTCTATTTGGTCATCCTTGCATGATGTATCAGAGACAATATCCTCTTGAATATTTTTGTTCTTATCAAGAAAGTAATGTAAAACTAATCTACAAGAATAATGGTGTCTATGAGAAAAGAACAATCCTTCACTAGAAGGACTAACAAGACTCTATCTAATTTTTATGATTGATTTTGTACAAATTAGAAGACCTGACAGAAGACCTGAGTGCAAGGATCTGCTTGGCTAAAACGAAGAAAATCCTTCCGGGTTTTTTTCCCCGTGATATAATTTTACATCATACAGCTACAGAAAAGAGAGAAAATAAACTTAAAATGCTATGGGAAGTCATTTATTACACCCCCAACCCCCCCCCCCAATAGACAAAACCCCAGACACACCTCTCTAAATCCTTCTTATGAAGTCCCTGTTCCCTTTTGCAAACCTAACAAGCATGCTGCTCAGATTTAACAAGTAAATAATTATTGACTGTGGTGAAGAGCAGCATAGCTTGGTGCTGAGTGGAAGCACATTAGGCTGACACTCCAAGGGCAACAAGCAAGCTCAGCCCTTCCAAAGGAGGACAACCCCTCCTCAACCACCCTGCAACTGCCATGGGATCCATGGGGAAAATGGCTGGGAGGTTTCAAGAGGTCTTCAATCTGTAAGAGTTCTATTTTCCTGCGGGCAAATACAAATTTAGCATCACTAGCCAAGTATTCCAGCTTTATTTTGATCAGATCCACCTATTCTGCTACATTCTCTGGGGTAGGTTCACCATTTTCTGCTACATCTCTCTGGAGATCATAAAGCTTCATGGGAATCCCAGTACAGCTATTTTCTCTTATTTTCCCCAAATTCTTAGCTGAGCTTAAGACTCCTCTTAAATTCTCTGAAAATTATACTTCAAAATAAAAATTAATAGTAACTAAGGAAGGTGTTTGACTCCAACACAACTGCTTTCTGCTTAGGAAATCTGAGGAGCTCAGTAAGGTCACCAGTGGCTGTTTTTCATTTCCCATTTATAAAAGGGCAACAACTGCTGTGCCGTGCTCAAGGCAGAGCCTTGTCTTTCACACATTCTATTCTTCTCTCTCATTCATTATGCTGCTTTTATTTAGGCATTATAATAAAAAGCAGGCAGCCCTGCAAACTAATAATCTTCAGTTTCTCCACCCAATCAATGTGGATGTGGAGAACTTCCAAGTGTCTTCAGATTAATTTCTCACACACCATCACGGACACTTGAGCAACAAATAGCCTGCTCTATTCTTGATAATAGGAGATTAGTAATACTAACAACATACAGAACAGACAAAGGGAAAATGGTAGAAAACTTCCAAGTCGTACATTGCATCAAATCTTGAGGCAGGTTCCCTAGGTGCAAGCTCCTGCAGCCTTTGTGTACGGCTGTAGGAGACACGCTCACTTTGTGAAAAGGAAAGGGAACAAAAATCAAATTCATTGTCATTTTCCTCTCATGTCCTCTTTAGAGAGGAACTGGAATGAAATTTGCCTGCTTTTCTTTCTGAAGTAGGCCTCCGTGCAAGCACTGCCAGTGCATCTCCATGTGACACCAGCCCTCAGTGTGATGACTATTGTGGAAGCGTCACGGCCTGTCAGGAATTTAGCCGCAATTGAAAATTACTCCTTTTTTACTTATTTGAGGGCGCAAATGCTGCAAAAAACAAATGCAAAAGGAATCCTGACGTGTTCCTTTTCCTTCCAAAAGGATATTGGGAAATCTAGCTAACAGTGCAAGAACTCTGGTTTCTTTGTCTCCCCTTTCACAGTAAGACATGTAAAAACAAGTGGCCATAATAGTAGTATTTATCTTAAGCACATAAAGCTTTCCTTGGCTCAACATGAATGCGTCTGGAGTCTTCTAACTTTAGCATGGCCTAACCTTATATATTAGTGCTATTAAGAACCATAAAAGACAAGTTTTAAAATGACAATTTTAGTGATAGAAGGACTAAAAATCCCCCATGTCAAGAAAGTTACCAGGATCATCCCAAATGACAGAGGATAAAAATTCTGAAGTCAAAATGGTAAGACACATGGATTTGAGTGAGATTGCTTTTGATTTCTTAATTTGCCTAAATCAGATGTGCTGCTTACTTACAGCTAGAGGTAACCCTGAGGTACTTGCCATGCTGTCTTCCTTCACAGCCATCAGGTCTCCTCTTTCACCTTGCAAGTGGATGTCACTAAAACAACTACTTTAGGCATCAGGAGTGGCTCAGATCTTCTGCCTCACACACAGTTCTGTTCTGTAAAGGTTCTTATGGATAGGAACCCCTTACGTTGAAACCTTTTTCAGGACTGTGCCTGGATTTGTTATAAAGCAATACTGCCTCTATATATATATATATATGATATATGCTTATATAGATAAGCTCTTTCTAACATGTTTGTGCATCTTCTGGAGATGCTTATCACCCTATGTAGCTTCAGGAGTGCTGGAAATCCAACAGAACAAGGGTGTGAATGTAAGCACACCTCAAATATGGGGTAGCAGTGTCCTTAGTAAGGCTTCTTCATTTTGTTTTGTCACAGAAGAGGCAGCACTGGTCAATCTAGATGGTAAGCCAGGTAAGCAGGCTAGCAAAGGTGAAAAGATCAAGTTTTTTTGATCACCAGTGGAACATGGAGAATGCATGCAGAGTGCAGAGGGAGAAGGGAGGATGAAACCTTGTCATAGCTCCCTCTTCACACAGCACAAGGTAGCTGCATTTCAGATGGAAGAAAGAAGACTCAGATTGTTTATTCCACATGTTCCAGCAACCCTCAGACCCATGACTTTAATCTCCTTAAGGCATCAGCACAACATCATCTGCCTTGTTCTCCTTCATCTACATGAATCTGAGCAGATAGACACTTCTGAAAAAAAGCCAGGGGACACTCATCAATTCCTCACTTTTATCTACTCCTCTCATTTCTTTCTTTATTTGAAATACTCTGTTTTGTTTTGTCTGAGTGAAGTCAACTTGTCCTTACCTTCCAGGCCTGTTCCTTTTGTCCTCTTTTTTTTTTTTTTTTTNTTTAACCTTTTCCTGCAAAGGCAGCAGACTTACAGCTGAGAGCACACACACACGTGCATACTGACAGCAAAGTGGCCTCATTGTGACGGGCAGCACTTTCTGATGCTGCTCCAGGAAAAGCACATCAGCTGTACCTGGGCTTTTGGCACAATGACAGTATAAGACATAACCAGCCCCTTCCTTTGGCCTTAATGCAAACATCCTCTATTACTGCCCACTAACCTGCCAAACCATTCCCTGAAGCCCATTCTCTTTACGCTTTCTTTTACCTCTGTGTCCCTTTCAGCCTTCTCATATCTCCTTATCCTCTTAGCAAGATACCCTCCCTCCCCCATCTTCTCCCCAGAACTTCTTAATAGAAAACAGATAAAAGAAGAAAACTAACACAAAATGAAGGTAGTTTTGATCTACTTTCTAAAAATCATCAATTTATTTGTTTTGCCTGCACGCTTTTCTGCCACCCCCTCCCAATCTGCCTTGTCTGTTTAAATAGAACACATTTTAGCAGAGGTTACTTATGACTTCCTATCACTGCCCATCTATTCACTAGAGAATAATTCAGTAAAGTCACCATTTCAGATGCAGCTTGTAGTTGCTGCAGTTAGATGATACTATGTCCACTGCAACTATAAAGAGAAGATAAAAAGGCACAACTACAGTGACTAGGTGGAGAAAGGATGAGACAAAGGGATAGGTAGCATCTAGTTCAACTACTAGATTTTTATAAATCCTTTGAAAGTAAGTATTTGGCCCACAGAAAATCCCTGGAATTATTCATTAATCAACTGATAAATAACTAGGATTATAACAATTATATGACTATCATAAAGTTATCCCCTGGCATCTAAGGGACTCTAAAGAACCCTCACGTGGCATACTGGGGAAGAAAAACCCAGAGAGAAAAACAGGTGTGCTGTTTTTGGGAGTCACTGAACTGATTCAGCCTTGGTGGTAAGCTACTGTCCATTCCCAACTCCTATCATAAACCACAAAAAGCACATTCACAAACGCTATGGATGCCAGCAGAGATACCCCACAAGCGGAAGCGCACAAGTACAAAGAGCTGCGAGGGGAAGAATAGATGTTTTATTATCGAAGAGCCCTGCAGGTAGCCACATTTCAGCAGCAGGCTGAGCACAGGGTGCCCGAATGCCCCAGTGCAGCTGTGTGCAGCTGTGTGCAGCTGTGTGCAGCGTTAGCCGTGCGCGGCTCTGGCGCAAGGAGTCACAGCAGCGCCCGTGGCCAGCAGGCACCGCCGCCGCCGGGAACCCGCTCAGCTGAGCAGCAGCGGCGACAGCGGCCAGCAGCAGCAGATGAGATGGGGAACTAACTGCTGGCATCATCTGGTTTGTGCCCGCGGCAGGGGACTGCCCAGCAGGAACAGGGGCATTTTATTCTGGGGCTGCTCGAGTCCCTGGGACAGAACGGCAGCAGCACCAGCCTGGGGAAGGATACTGCCCACTGAGAGTGACTTTCTACCGAGACTGACAATTCAGGGACTCTCCTTTTGTTCTCATTTACTTGCAAATAATGGTTTCCTTGTACGCCTACCAAACAATATTTACGCAGGACTGGATATATAGCTCTCATTAGAGCAAATGCTACTACCTAAATAGGGCTATTTGTGACTCTGCACCTCGAGTTTCACTCATCCCTGGTTTGAAGTGCACTAAAAGCACATTACTACTGCTTAAGATGCAAACTACTATGCTGAAAAATACCACTTTTTACCTTCAGTGAAGGAAGTTAAAAATTAATGGTTAGATGAAACTAAGGTGAACAGTAAACAGAAAATCCTTGTGACCATGTGCAAACCATATTCCAAATCTATAATGAGGTTATAGTTACTACTTAGATTAATTACTCTTTTCCTTCTATCTTAATTTATTTTATGCTTTAGGAAACCAACATGTCTACTAACCACTCTCTATGTGATAAAGAAACACAATAAAAGCAATTTCTCTCCTAATGCCCTCAAAAAAACATTCTCAGTAATGCATTTTTGAATCCAGCATACCTTCTCCTAATGAGGTTTCGGTATGCCATAAATAACACTAATGAGACTTTGTCTTGCCCACGTAATATATTTCCTTAATATAGCTTTAGATTTTCTTATGTTGCATGGAAAACTAACAGTCACGGAAAGAAATGTCCTCCAACAGCACATTAAAACCAAAAGTACAATTAAATATAAATGAATTCAGTAATTTAATTGCACTATTGTCATTTTTAAAAATTCAGAAGAAAAGTAATGGTTCAATTTTTTCTACTGGTAAATAATAAAAGTGCTGAGGGAATCAGATAATATTTAAATAAACATTATTGTGACTATACATGATACAAAGATACCTTTTATTGCCAGGTAAATTCTGTGCTAATGAAGATAGAGTTCAAAGCATTTACCTTTGCAAGCTGAGGGACCAGTCCTGCAAGTGTTATGCAAGCAGTCCCAGGTAAGAGATATAAGATTTGACTCTAGTTTTACAGAGCTCATAGTCTAAGTGCCTACTTCCAGCCTCAAAATGCAGATACTTTAAATATCATCTGCAAAATTCAGCGGTTTACATTGAAACAATCTCTTAGGTTGGCAGAAAGTATGTATTTATACCATCTGCAGCTCCCATCATTCTACAAGCAGACCAACATTGTCTGGGTGGATTTTTTTTTCCTCTAAAAATAAGAGCTAATGGGTTTCTGCCCCTAAAAAAAGACAATATGTATTACTGCAGAAAATTTAGTTTTTATTTGGGGCAGTATAAATTTGAAGCCTATTCTGTTTTCAAATATAAACATGTCTGTCACCTGTTTTCCCTCAGAAAGCAATACAAGACTTGTGCAAAATTTCAGTGGGAAAGAACTGGCACACCAAAATACAGACTGGGCATCTGAACAAATGATTAAACCAGGATGGAAGTATATGGCTATAGATTAGTGATAAAATGACTTACACACTTCAGGAAGGGAAAGAGATTCAGGCAAACATGAGCCTATTCATCTCACCTTACTAGCATGTAAGGCTTCAGAACAACTCTTTCATGAAGAATATCTAAAAGAGGTGTAAACAAATAGCAAATGGATGAAAATCAAAGATTTATCCAGAGAAGACTAAACCTAACTAATAGTTTCCTTTGGTGTGATTAATTTTTGAAAGAGCATAATGACTGTATTTCTCTGGGCTCCAGCTAAGTGATTTTTATGTATATGGGAAACCTTCAGCTGAAACAGAGAAGATGAATATAAGACAGTAACTGTAAGGGAAGCAAGAAGCAAATGGGAAGGGCAAGAAGATGCATACATGGCTCCGGTAAGACCTTCTCTGGAAGCTTCAACTGCTTACTCCTGAGAGCAATACAAACCTTACTGGGTGCAGAAAAGGATTTTTAAAAGAACGCTAATATGCAGAAAATAAACGTTTTCTCGAAGTAAGGGAATTCTCCTACATTAGACAGAGACACGCTTAATGTGTGCTGATTCTTCTTTTTATACGCGGGAGAGTTTTTCCGCTTTTTCCCAGCTAAATCTGTTGATTGAACAAAAGAATATTAATCCTCCACACAAATGTTGCCGCATATTTTTGGCTTTTCCCAGTTTACTGTAATGTAAACAGCAAGAATCCAGCTGTTTATTGCACACCTATGAGGTCTATTTTGATGGGTATGCATAAAAGACCCCTACAAGGTCTTGCTTTTGCATGTCTCCCAAAATTTCAGAAAGTTTTATGAAATCACAACAGAGTGCTGGGACTTCAAGCTCTGAAAGCTTCATGTTTATTTCTAAACTTCTCTAGTGCCTGAGCTCACATTACACAGTTTTGAACTAAGAGCCTTGCCAGATAAGTGTGTTTTTCCCATGTGTTTTTTCTGAAGAAGGAAAATTATTCCTGACAAACCAGATCCTCATGAATGTTTCTCAAAACCAAGTTTTATTTCTAAAGGTATAGGCAACAATGAGGCTATTAGAAAAATCCCACAAAATCGCAAAATGTGGTTGAAAATAGAGCCATGTTTTCTCAGAAGAACTTTTCCCCCACTTTAAAATATTAGACCTTCAACAGAAAAATCTATAAAAGTGATATTAACTGCATTTTTCAAGCCTCCACAGCCTGGTGCTGGTGGGTGCTTCCAGCTAAGAAAGGGGGATTTCATGATCATAAAGTCACAGTAAAATGCTGAATTTAACACGTAAGACCAAATTGCAATCCATGAAATCAAGTATGAGAGAGAAGCCAACTCTAAGGGCAGCTAAGAGAAATGACAAAGGGAACAAGGCTGATCAATATTAGGATTTTGATTGCAGCTCTAGATAGATAGAGAGATCATTCCCCCATGTCCCTTTCTGGCAAGCAGTATCAGCAGAAGTGATGACAAATATTGTCATTTCATATCCAGACAACTGACATTACTACCTCATCCTCAAAGTATCATCTTGGAGAGGCATTTCTGGACATACATTGGGCCACAAATCTGACAGGACATCTCTGAGCTTAGAGATGCAGCTGCACTTTGTCAAACTATTTTGACTCGCTTCCAGCTGGAATCAGACTCGGGAAAAAGGTCCTTGTATTTCACTGAGGTCATTTATGATGCATCTCTTTTTGTTTTCTCCCACATGATATTGTCTTTGAGTTATTTTTTATTTTTGCATCACTGCTGTCTTTAGAAGAGCGACTTCTGAAAAAATATTAATGAGCATTACTACTCACTTTGCTGGAAGTGGGTTGCCACAGTTTAGCTATGGCCAGACTGAGGGCACCCCAATACCAACAGCAACCTGGGAGAAATTAGCCTCCACATGCATTTAACATGATATCAATGGCAGAAACCAGACACTTCAATCTTCCTATTAAAAATACATCTTTTCTTCTGCAAGGGTTAGGCTGGTATAAAATGTCCATATGGGACACTCTTAGCTTGGGGCTCTACACAGCAGAAAATCTTCTACCAAGGTACAAGGTCTGGAGAGCAAAGGGGCACTGAAGATCACAGAAACCCAGAGTAAGTGCTGTGTTTCATTGGGTTAATGCTTACAACAGTCAAAGTACTCAAATGTTTAAGGTCCTCTTCTCACTTATAAGACTACACAGTTGTTCAACTGTGCCCACATCTCTGCCTTGGTAAATTCAAACCAAGCCAGCTCCAAATCATGCTGCTCCAGCATGTCCATGCTGAAGACCCAACAGCAGTCCAACCCTCACAACCAATACCCAATATCCACAGCACCTCGGGGTTTCACCTCTGTCTAGAACACGGCCTTCTGCTTAACCTGCGCCTCCCAGGTCCTGCCTTGGAGTTTGACCGGTCTTGCACATTAACCCTAGACACACCCCTTATGTAAAAACTAACAAAAATCTCTTTCCCAGTTCAGAGGCTGATGCTGCTTCAGTAACCATTGACAAATATGAGGTACAGTAACAACAGAACTCTGCCCCCACAAACAAACACAGTTTCACGTGGCAGATTAAATGGACATCCTGCCAACATAGTATGTTTTCATTCAGTTCTGTTCCCTAACATGCCAGGAATATTGGCTCCTAACACAGAAAATAGCCACTTGGTGTGTAAGTATCAAAGATGAACAAGAAAGTCATCCTTATCCTGCTCTTGGTAGAAGATCTCTCTTGTGCAGCAGCAATGATGATCTATCAGGAGCGTAACCTTCTACAGTCAATGTGTGTCTTTGTCAGGCACTCACTTATGACGAATTTCATTGCATGCTGCTTTAACTTAAATACATGCATACAGTATATATTTTAATTTAAGTGTCATAAAATCTTTCAGGCTGGTTTTAGTTTAATAACAGGATCATTAGATAATACTTTCTTCAGTAAAGATCATGGTAGATTTATTTCTGCAGCAGTATTTGTGGGCATGCTCTCTCTGTATTTCTGACCATCAGACATTCCTTTTCCTGAAAGAAAAAAAAACTGTTATAAAATGTTTTCAGAAACCGAGAAGTTCATCACATCCATTAGGTTATTATTATTGGAGATATTACATGACTGTAATATCTCCAATACAAATAAGACATTATCTATGACACTGAACTTAATGCATACACAAATGTGATAACATACTAACTTTCTTGTGCCAGACTCTGGGAAAATTTAGGAGAAGTCCCGTGGATTCACTGACAAAAGAACAGACAGTGCTGCACTTCCAGAATTTTAACAACGGGTTTATTCTTCTGCTTTTGCACTCAACCGTCTGTTATTTCAGACAAACATGAGGATCTAAAATTACTTACACCCTTAAAACAAAATGCTTTCAGAAGGTGAAGAAGAAACAACCATATAGAGAAGATAAATAACCATATTGAGAGAAATAAGTGCAGAGAACAGCAGCTCCAGAGTACAGAACTGAGCTTTGGTTTGGTCACCAGTTACCACAGAATCCAAACACCATGTGAGAGAAGGAAATCCTCTGAATCCATGTAAATTTATGGGAAATCTTGTGAGAATGTTCTTGTGATATTGCTTACATTACTCTGCTTCCACTTTTCTTAGAAATATCATGAATAAAGTCTTTTTTAAGGTACTCAGTAATCAAAGGCAACAACAGAAATCCTGACAAAGATATAGGGGTACAAAGAGAACAAAACTAGGTATTTTATAATTTTGCAAGAAGGTTTAAGAAAGTCCTAGCATCAAATTTTACATATTCCTTTTTTTTGACTCATACAATTTCTTCCTCTCCACCAATGGTTCCAGATAAGGCATTATACAGTGAAGATAGCAATACAGTCTTCAGTTTTTCATCAGGTCTCTCACAGCATTACATTTTAGAGAAGATGAAAAATTTACAGTGTCCATCTCTCATTTAAGCAGTTGCATATAAGCATAATATATACATAATCCACCAAATTGATAACACGATTTGCAGGGTCCAGGTTCTAAGCCACATCTGGTGTTCACATCTTTAAGAAAATTTAAATCAGTGCATCTCTAGTATTTCTGCTGGGTCTGCTTGTGACACATTGCAAACATGCCCTTATCTGAATGTGAAATGCCCGTTATCTAGTAGACAACATGTATTTTATCATGTTGGATCAGAGCCTGCTCTGTGAAGTAGAACCCCCATTTTGTAAGAGCACATTTCTGCTTCCTACAGATAAGAAGAGAGAAATCACGAATTATCTTTTTTCCTGTGCTCTGGCAAGTAGCTCCATTGCCTCTCAATGGTTCTCCACACAGAAACCAACAGGCAGGACTAATGCTTGGGATTTTTATTACTACAGGCAAAACAAGATGGAAAAATTGTAGAAAAGAATCAGGCTGTGGAGACAAGAAAGACTTATAACCAGAGGCCATTAACCTTCCCAAGGAGAGAAAAGGAAAGTCATGGATCCAAGACAAGGGTTGACTCGTTACTTTCTAAGATCCCGTTCCACTTGTATGTGTTGGGTAAGAAATTACTGGGCCTTTTTTCCTTTCCTTTTTTCTCATGTTGTCCTGGAAGGAGACCATTGCTTTGCACCTGAAGCAGTCAGAGCCTGGGAGGTGAGGCACTGGCACCCAGATTACACGAGTTCTTTTGCTTAGGAAGGACATCAGTATCCTCAGTCTAGGATACACCCAAGAGACCTTCTGCTGGACAAAATGACAAAACAGTGCACAGGGAATGCCAAATTTACTAAAACTTTCTTCCTGAAATTACTTTACTATATGAAATTCTTTATATTCCTACCCTGAAAGTAAGAAATCCATACTCTGGTTTTACTGAATCACTAAATTTTCCTTTGTCCTTGATGACACCAAAATTCTTTCTTCCTTCGGGACAACAGTTAGTTGTTAGTTATCCTAACAGGGAAGAACTTCCAGATTTCAAAATAGTTGTCTGTTTAATGCCAATCAATCAACTACATATCCACAGGGCTCTACAACTAACATTTTACAAATTCTATTTATTAGTACTTGCATTTAACTTCAGTGTACCTTGAAATAATTAATCTTTTCAACAACACTTTGATTTAAGCATATTGTATTATTCACCCTATTTTGCAGGCTGGAAATGAAAATGCTATAGTCTCCAAGGATGCCACAGGCAAAGATGGGAATGAAGCTAAAGTAGCTACTCCTCACCCACCCATCATCTCACTTTTAAAAAACAGAGAAACCTGACTGCCCACTCACTTGAATCTTAAGTTTTGCACCCATCCTGCAAGCAACCATACATTATTCAAAGCAGGCAAGAACTCAGCTCCGGACTTTTAATTTTCCTCCATCTGGGGACCAGTCCTGCTTTTCTGCAATCTCCATGCAAATCAGAAGTGTATCCATTGCAGTCATTAGCATTGCATCAGTCAAATCACCGCCAGCAATATCAAAACTGCAATGTTTTATTTTAATAATGAGGAAATATATGAATTTTAGAAGAGACTATCATATGTGAACAATCAGAGGAAGACTTTCAAGGATTTTTAGTGGAGAAATGAAATCATCACTTATCAGTGTCAGAGTCAGCCTTTTTCTTAAAAAAATTTAAAAAAATCTAAGGGTGCAGAAATATAATCAATTCAAATTAGTATTGATTTCTAAATAATGTGGAATTAAGATAGACATTTACAAACTGTAAATCACAGTTATTTATTAAGAATCAGCAACATATGTTACACAGCAATAGACAGAACCACTGATAGATTGCAGATAGGAAATGTGCTTCCATAAAGTTGGCAATGGCACCGACATCTTAACCAAGTTCATGTCTTACATTTGAAGTGAAAGCATAGGAGAAGAAACTGAGGTCTAAGCCAAAACCAACTGCTTCTCATAGTCTTCTCTAAGCAAAATTAGAACCCTATCAAAAACCAAACAGAAAATCCAGACAAACTCCCAAGTGGTCAGGTAAAGTACTGCGGATTTATTTTAGCTTAACTGAGACCAGAATTTTGCATCATGCCTATGATGTATTCATACAGGAGTCTCAAGGGAGATGCAGGGAATAATATTCAGTCAGGAAATTGTGGTATAGAGGTGTAAATCAGTTACCTCTATAGGGCTACACAGCTTGACCATTACTAAACCAAAAGTAGAACACAAATCACTGAGACCATTTTTTCAAGACAATGATGTCTCACGTACTCAGAGATGGTCTCTGACCACGCCTAAATCTAGAGGATTGCAATTGTTTTCATTTTACACTTTTAATAAGCCTCTGTGGTATCTGCTTTCCAAAGCTGGTTTCACTTCATTTTAAAAATGTATGTTGAGAAATACCACTTATAGGCAAATCCTGTGAAATCTTATCATGTGGTACAAAGCTTTGTCCAGATACTGAGGGTGATCTAAGGTTCCTCTAGGAACCATTCAAAACAGCATGTAAAATCCAAGCCACTTCCGAAGTGTCTGCTTTTGTAGAAGAGGAAGAAGGAAATCAGTTTTTGGTTGAACTAGGCAACCAAGAATCATGAAACAGAGGCTCTGAGTGTGTTATCAGCAGTTCAATAATACAGTGCTAGGTGCTATATTTTGCACAGAAAAAACACTCAGTATTTCTATGGGAAACCCATTCAAGGCAAACTTTTCAGGAGCAACTGAAGAATGTGTCTCTAGTTTCCAAAATAGATGCAATTTTCAGAAAGTTTTTTGTTTATCTTTGGACTAAAATACAGAGAAAAGCATTTTCAATCACCCGCACGACAGCTTCTTCTGCCCTAGTTTTGCTATCCCTGAACAAAAGCAGGATACTACTATATGGCCATCAACATGTTTAATTAATTCCTGCCTAAAAAGGAGCTTGGATTTAGGATGTTGGAAAACTACACAGAACCTTCATAAAGCAAGGGGTAAGTGAAGAAACAGAGCTGCTTATGTATTCATTTCACTGCTTGAAAACTACTGTTAAGGGAAAACAGTCATGTCAAACACACATCAAGAGTTGTTATGAAACATCGGGAGGCAAAACTCAGCACTCACTGTGGGGATTTATGTATGTCCCAAATTCTAGCTCAATGACAGTATCTGCAATCCCAGACTGTGTCGCAGATTCTTCCCACTTCATAAACTCCTGTGGTACATATGCATACAAACGTGTGCCTGCATATGAATTACGTATACAGCCCTGTGCTCAGTTTATGTAAGTAAAAAGTGAGCCGAGAGCAATTTGCAGGGGACAAACCACCCTTCCCCTGCTGCCTCTCTCAGAGATTCTCACAGAGCAAGTAAGGACTAGGGAAACTAGTCCAAAATACACTCTGCCTCTGAGCATTTGACTACTCTCATCTCTTTCTGGAATTAGAGTTATGACCATCTCAAATATCCAGATGAGAGGCCACAGAAAATGTTTTAAAGGAACATAGAGTTATCACTACTTACACATTCCAGACTTCTGTTCAGCTGCAAATACATTAATGCAAGCAAGAAAGAAGAGTGTGATGTGGGAAAGAAGGCCGTCTACAATTTATCACTGCTGTGCAGACATGCCCTGAGAAGAGAGCTGTGCTGAAAACCCAAATATAGGAACATCTATATTAGCAGCAGTTATTTCTGATTTGGTCTGAGGGACTTTCCAAACTCAAGGGGCTCACAGTGAAGGACTGGCCAGCCATGAAGAGCCTGCAGTAAAGCTGAAAGAACATGTAAATTGCTCTGACATCCCAACAGACTTCTGCTGTTTCAGGGATGCTATTCTAATCCCAAGAAGCAAGGAGTCCCATTTTCTGCTTTGCTCACTAATGCAGCAGGTTCCTATTTGGGCTTTATCAGGGGATTTTTATCTGCCAAATTACAGCTGATAATTCAATTTGATGCAATTTCCTAAAAATGCTGAGTCTGAACTCAGATTCTCAGCTGGGAAAAGTCACTGCTTCTGTGCAAGATCCAAGCATGGAATGGGTTAAAATTCATAAAAAACAGGAGTATATTCTGTATTTTATTAGGGCATTAATAAAGAAAGGCATACAAAAAATATAGTTTTCTAAAAGGTCAAAAGACAGCTCTCTGCTCCTTAGAACATATTCTGCACAATATTGAAAAATTATGAATAACTTAGGGAAATAACTCAGCCATAATTTTGCAGTGGCATCTTCTTTGATGCCTAAAAAGACTGCCTTTGAGCTGTTTGGGAATTAAACGTTAAACAGTAAAAAATGAAAAAGCCTGCCAATACCTTGCAAACCAGCAAAAGCTGTCAAAACTGGCCCTCTGATATTGCCATTTGCTCCCACTAATAAGTGTTTCAAAATTCTCCTTCAAGGTTTTCTTGTGTACAAGTAATTCAAAGCAGGTTTTCTAAAATCAGGTTCTGTCTTTCAATACTCCACTTTTAAGTCTTTACACTTAAGTATCTCTATTATATTACATTTGTAAAACATAAGGCAGGCAGGGAGAACTGTGGAGTTTCTCAAACTGTGTCTTTTCCTCTGTGTTCAACTTCAGTCTCTCCTATCTGCTTTACAGGACTTTTCTGCAGCTCTAAAACCAACATATTTTTCCCCTGTCTAGTCTCAGAATCTTTTTCCAACCACAGAGTGCCTCTTCCCAGCTGATCACAGGAGCAACTCCAGCCTAGTGCTCCAAGGGCCAATGTTCAGCCTTAGAAGTGGAAAGAAGAAAGACATACACTTACCATAAGCGAAAAAAAACCAATCCAAAAGCAAGCTCTAATCTCACTATCACCAGTTGTTCCCAGTCTGTGGTTTAATTTACTGCTGGGTTAGCAGGGTGTTCCACAATGCCTCTCATAATTACTTTCTCGAGGCTCTAATTCAACTGCAATTACCCACTGCGGAAGTTAACAGAATTGGATCACAGCTCTGCTAAGATCCAACGAAACCACCTGAGCGAGCAGCTGGCCAGCCCCCAGAGCTTCCTCCCTTACTAAGGTGAATCCAGACCTTACTGATCCATGTGGGGAGACTATCTCCTAAGGGCCTCTTCCGCCTACCCATCCCAGACATCTTTCCTCTGAGTCCAAAGAATTGTTTTTGCAAGAAAGGAAATATTTATGTATAGTTTTTAATGTGGACTAAAGAGTTACACTAACAAAGCAATCCGGCAGAGCTTCCTTTCACACCCACAGCTGACCAGCTGGGTTCATGGCTCACAGCTGGCCAAATGATCTAGATAATTAAAGAAGAAAAAAAACCCTCTCTTTGTTGTTCAGGGATTTCAAGTCTGTTTCATCAAGAACATTATGTCCTTGATCTATCTCTGCTCTTTTTTGACTTTTTTTTTTTTTTTTTAACTGCCAGATTTAAAGGCCACTATGACTCTATGGAAACTGCCTATCAGCGGTCACGGGCCATACCTACATAAAAGAAATGTCAGGACAGGAGGCTCTCTAACGAATGCTCAGCAGAGTTCCCTTTACTCAAAAAATGCCATATACTGTATAGGGCAAACGTTTATGGGCAGCTCCAAAACGCCCACTATGGGATGGGATGGTAGCAAAGCAGCAAGTGCATTCTGCATTCAAATAGCCCATTGCTCTGCCCTGCTCCCCCTGCTTAACCTTAAGCATATGGATCGTTGTGTCCACTACACCCTCTAATGTGCTTTCTGCACCACATGTGGGGTCTGGCCATNTGAGGGGCTGGGGGGAGGAAGAAGAAACCACCTGGGGGTTGATTTTGATTCTGTTGGTTTGTTTTTTTTTTGTTAATAAACTATTTTTATCTTTGAAGTTTAGGCCTGTTTTGCATTTCTCTTAATCCTTATTCTCATAAAATCACTACACTACACTCTCGCCTGGTGTGAGCAGGCAAGCAGGTGAATGTGAAACCACTACATTAAATGGTGTTTCCGCCCGGTTTCGAATAAACCCATGACACCACTACACCCTCTAATGTGCTTTCTGCACCATATGTGGGGTCTGGCCATGCAGTCAGACCCATCACAGTCTCCACGGGTCCTACGGAATTCAGCAATGTCAACACCAGCATCTGCTGAACCAGCTACTTGTCGGGGAAGGACTGGAAAAGGCAATGGTATGGATTAATTTATCTTTGCAATCTGCTTTGCCTGTCACTTTGCTTAATACCCAGCACCCCACACAACTTTCAGCGCAGGCCCAGGCTTACTGCATTTCAGGAGGACACAAGCTTATGGCACAAAAATGTATTTACTTGATGATTTAGCAAAACCCTCTTCACACATTTTGACTGCAGAACCAATGTCCAAAAATGCATGCTCTGCTGGCAAATAAGAAGAAACCTGCGCACATTAAAAAGATTTCAATTATAGAGCAATTGCAGGGAGAGGGAAGGAAGAAACTAACTTATGAATTTCAGTGTGAAAAATGGCTTGTAGCAGGATGACTTTGCCAGGACAACATACCCTGTAGCATATCTCCATAGTTAAGTGGTGCAGAATTGTCAAGTAATACAGCACTGCTAATAATGCTGTCATACAGACGCTGTTTAGTCAGCAACTGCACCTCTATGACACTCCACACTTGGTGAACGCTTAGATTCCCAAATGAAATGTGATACCCTGCTAATGCAAAAGACAGCCTAAACCACATTACCCCCGACGCGCACCCTACTGACCTTAAATTCAGTGCCTTTCACAATTAACCTCCTTGCAATTGAAAGATTTACCATAATCCCACTTAGCTATTTTCAAAGTGTACAAACTCTCTGTGTCGGCACTGTTACTGCAGCTGACTGCAGAATTTCTTCCAGTTTTCAGAAGGCAAACAATATGGTTTCAGATGCACTCGGCTTCTATCTCCACCACTTGACCTCCCTAATTTAGAGCAGAAGCCCCCAGCGTGGCAGTGGTGGTGTCTTTGTTGAGCTGTTGCTCTATGATAGCTAATACATGCATACATTACTGCTGACATTTAAAAACATTCCTAACAGTTTGTGTGAGTACATTGTAAACAGATGCTATGGGACTTTTTACCCATTATCAGTCATCTCTGAAGACTGCAGTAAAGTGACAGGTTGGTTGAGACTCTTCGGTCTAACAGTGAGAGATTTATTTTTAATAGAATATTGATATTATGGCACAAAATGCCATTTGGTGTTTACTTTTTTTTCCTCCTAGAGCTGCAGTTTATGGGTTTTTTAAGCTGTTGCAAGACTCCGTTATATCTACTACTCTATTTTTTATGAAAAAAAGTTAGAGACTTTTATGAACTCTCTGATTAAAGTACCTCCATCTGAATGTAGATTAAAAGTTCCAACACCTGAGAGCATTAAAACCAATGAATATTTATATAGAAAAACAGCAGATGAATGCACTTTAAATCTTCAATGCAAGTCTAGTCATGGGGTTTATCTTATTTTAGGGCTTACTCTTTATTAAAATGAACTCTTGCATATTTACACTACAGAAATAAATTTTATTTGTAAGCACAATACAGTAAGAATCTTACAAATTGATAGCCTTGGTGAAAAGTAAATGTACTCCTCAAACAAATTTATTTCTTTATCAAGTATATATTTAAGAGGATTTTCACTGTATGCTGCTAACACAGTTTGGTGTAGAGTAGGTGCGTTCATAGAAGCTGGTTCTCATTTCACAGTCCTGCAAGTCAAGTAGTGTCCATGGAGCTACATTAACCACACCAGTGTAAGACAGTGCTCTTTTGGCAAGAAGGACCACTGTATATTGTTAGCCTTGGACTTCAATATTTATGTTAGACCACATGCACTTGGTTGCTACAACTACAACCAACTCACACTGTACTTTGAAGTTGCTGTCTTTCCTGACAGAAGACAAAGTAAGCAAGAATCAGTCACCAAACTAGTTTTTCCCAGAAATGGTATGGGAGTGCAAGGTCGCCCTAAACCCTACAACCTTCTTGAGCACAGACTCCAAACCTGCTTCACTCAGCACCCGTAGTAAAAGTCAACATCACCACTGACCCAAGTCCCATGGCAAGTGAACCTCTACAGAAAGGGTGCAGTAGTGCAAATGAAGGTGAACAGAGACTTCTGTTCCGCACAGGAAGGAGCTCCTGGGCTCTCTGTATCCTTCTAGTGGCAAAAATTCCACTCACTTACTCAAAGATTTGTTCCTCATTTGAATGGGAAGAAATACATGGTTTCAGGGAGCTGCAGCACAACTGAAAATGAAATCTTGATGCAGCCCAAGTAAAATCCCTTTTCTCTTCAGATGCTGTGCTTTGTAAGAAGATTTGTTGCACCATCTCCAAGCCTATGCTGTTCTATTTTGGTTTTAAATGTAACCTTAGAAATAAATGTTTGCAAATCATCTCATTGTGTCTTTGTTTTGAAGCTTAAAGCTTCACTTTGATTGCTGCCTTTTTGACATTTTGCATAGGAGATATGTTTGCATGTTCACAGCACTATTGAAACAGCAATTAGATCACCATATTCCAGCTGTTACAAGGTTTTGTAATGCATTCTCCAATAAACATTTTAAAGAAAACAGAACTATTTTAGTATGTCAACCAGATACGTTGAAATTTTTCTGTTTAGCGTTTTTCCGTCTCATGTTTTTCTGCGTGTTACCATACTTTTTTTACATTCTTCTATTTCACTTCCTTTAATGGCACCCAAATAAAATGGGTTAGGTTTTCAAAAGTTGTACGTGGTTGGAGGAGTTCTGATTTTTGGGCACCTGGGAAGCTGAACCAAGGCAATTTTCAGAAAATTGAACTTTTTGTCTTATGCTACCAAGCACTACAACTAGGACAGCTTTTAAAACACTTGCTATTATTTCTCTGATCTTCTTTAAGCAGGAACACTTTTACCATTTCCAAGAACTGTCTACCTACCCAGTTTCCTTCCATCCTTCCTCAATAATTTTTTCACTTCAAGAAAGAAAATATACACTTCTCTTCCCCGTCTGTTAAAATGAAATGTCCAACTCCCTTGACACTGAAATGATTTTTGGCCATGCAAGAGAACATGTGCATTACCCACCAAGGCAAACAACATCCAGGCACAAGAGGCAAAGGCAATGGGACCTGAGCCTCAGCAGCCAAAGAGACCAGACAGAACCTCAGTTGTGAAAACCTTGGTCACCTTTTCTAACTCAGTTCATGCCAGTCAATAACTAAACTCATGATGTACACCAGGCAACAGCAGTTGCCTTGCTGAAAGACAAACAAGACCTGCAACCTCTTGCGTTATGTTTAGGATCAGATAACAATTAATGATTTTTTTTCTTCTTCTTACCTGGTGCTTAATACTTCCTGGTATAGATGATTAAACCCAAGAAATCCTCCTTTGCATTTATTTTTTTCTGATTCCTGACTTCACGTGTCACAATATTTGCATTCTCATTTTATTACACAAGAAGTGCTATGAAAATTTTTCATATTTGTTGCTTCATGCAATAAAGTCTTGCTCTGTCTAAAGTCAACTAATTGCAGCTGAGATGGCTGATTTATCTTCTGTGGGGTTTGATTCTTTGAATTTGGTATACTCTAAGGAGATTGTTACATTGATTAAATTTTTTGGGCATTATATATAATTTTCAGGGTGTAACGGGATACCTTTTCCTGATAGTAAAAATTCTGAGAAGTACTGAGAGCAGAAAATAAGTTTGACAAAAGACTGTGCAGCTATGGTGGGAAACGATCCTCCTCAATCAGTTCCAGTATTTCAGAGCTGGTTGTCAACTATATTTTTTATGGCAGTTGTAGACAAATGTAGTAGTAGTAGTAGGACAATGAAGACTTGCAAATCTCTTGGAAATTTTCCTCTTACCTCCAGATAACCTCCACACTTGCACTGATGCTTGCAGTGATTCCACCATGGAAGAGGCTGGTACAAACATCCCAAAGAAGAGCAAAGCCTAGGTCTGCAGAGGCCAGAGTTTATGCCTGCCCACTGCTCCAAGGGGATTGCCATTGCTCCATCTGATTCAAAGTCTCTCAATTAGAAGTGCAAACATAAGAGAGCCGCAGCAGAAGAGTTTATTTTAAGTTTCTCTCTGATCTTTGAGGAAAATGAGCCATTATAAATTCTGCAGCTGCCTGTCTATCACTGGTGGGACAGCACTGAGTTGGGGCCATTTCAACCTCCCTCGGGTTTCAAAATAATTATGCATGATTTTGTCACATCAAGATGAGTTTATTTGCAATTCCCAGGTGTCATGCATGTCCAACGCAACCTTGCAGAGCATTCCAGTGCTCATAACCTAAAAATACTCCTTGTAAAAAGGGTTTGCTCTTCATATATTTCACCCAGTTTGAAACTAATACCTTAGTTGCCAGTTAAACAAAAGTATTGATTTTAAAATTGCTCTTTTAACCTACAAGGTACTACATGGCCTCTGTTCAGTGTCTCTTAACTTTATGTTCTTGGATGTACACTTGAATCTGCTGAGGGAAATCTGTCACTTGTCCTAAATTTCACTGGCAAGCATTAGGAAGTAACAGCTTTTCCTCAGGAATTCTGAATGCAACAGGTAACAGTAACAAAAGTTGAAGCAGGCTAAGAGTACATGTTTTACAGAAGATTACAAGGCTCTTTTTATTGCCCTTACTATTTAATGAACTCTCTGACAACTTCTATATTCCAATATTGTTTTATTAACAATTAGTTATGTAAAATAGTCAAAGACACACCAAACACATGACAATATAAACTAGCAAATGCACAGTAGTGAGGAGGCTTTAACTCTTGCATCCTAATTATCTGTGTGATGAAAGGAATCAAAATGGTTTCTGCAGCTGGCAGGTACTCCAGGTTGTTTTTCCAATAGCCTGATTATCAGAGTAGAGTGGGAGAAAGTCTGGAGTAAAAAACCCCAAATCTGCAAGGTAACCAATGTGTCATTTTAACCTCGTAGGCACCAGTATCTTTCAGCTGATTAACAAAAAAGAGTCACTATTAAATTATTTAGGCCATCTTCTGGTCTAAAGGATTACTTTAGATCTACTGAGACAATTCTTTGTGTCATCTCAACATCAGTCCATGAATGCTGGGAACAGAACACAGCATTCTCTTGGTTCAAAAGGGATGAGAAAGCTGAATTTGCTTATGAAATCCAGACAAAGAGGATCCATGTAATATAATCAGTTCAATTCCTTCTCTTCCCATATCCTGCACCTGTACATACTCTTGCAATTTTAATTTTATGAGCCTTAATATTTAATTTAAAAGAACTGGAGACAGACATCTATCAGGAAAATATCCGTAGAGAAGCTTAACAATCCCAGAAAAGGACCTTAAACTCTGAGAGAAACTTTAAGGACCAGGCTCTAGCAAAAAGGTGCATCATTAGCCAGGACAGTCTATATAAACTGGATGGTCAACAACATATGTTAGCCCATTTACTTTCTTAATTATTGAGAACAAAAACATGACCCATGGAATTTGTACATCCCTAGTCATTGATGCACTGATTTGTGGAACAACTGTGACAAGGAAGCATCACTTGGTGACTAATGCATTCATCAGAAAAGAAAGCAAGCTGCTGCTATTTAACACTCAGAGCTTTTGGTTTTGCTTTGGATGTGCCATTACAGGAATTAGAAAATGCTGAGCCAGGAAACTGCAAGACAGTTCAAGAGAGAGAAGACATTAGAGGACCAGAAGAATTTGACAGAAAGTGCATCCCTTGTTCTTGTGTGCTACTACATAAACATTATACAAGCAAGGCAGCCTCTAAAAGGTGAACTTTTTCCTTTCAAAATATTTAAGATTAATACAAGTCTTGTGTAGAGGGATAAGTTGCATAAATGCCATTCAGGACCCTCCAAGGAAAGAACTGATGGATAAAAAGGTACGGGAAAGGAGCAGATGGACCGATAGATGTGAAGCAAAGCCAGTTATGAGCAAATACAAAACTGAAATATGTGAACATTTCCAAAACTTTCAAATGGAGGAGGTGAATCACACAGACCTTACAACTGTCATAACAAATTAGCCAGTCCCAAAACTGAGGAAATAATTTCATAGCCAGTTACCTGAAATAATGAAAAAGGGATAAGAAGTTAAGTCACCTACAGGAACAAAACAAAAACCATTTCTAATATCCTTGGCACTCCTCTCTTACTGAGATGTCCTCTCCACATCAAGCTCAAGCAATTCATCTTCAATTCAGAAGCTGTGCAGTTTTGACCCTGCCTGCATGTTGATGTCCTGATTGCTGGTACGTCTTCCTGCTGCCTTGGCTAGCCCATGTTCTCTATCAATGTCCCTTCGTGTCTCTCCTTCTTACCCTCCCCTCTTTTGTGCCACAGTCCTCCTCAAAGTCGTTCAACAAAACACAGTAGGAAGCTTTTTCGTAACACACCAGAGTAAGACAAAAATCCAGAAAAAAACCTGACCCACCTTTAGACCAAATCTTTGTCTAATCAGCTAACACCTTGTAAAGATACAGGACAACCTCCTGCTGTGGGGTATCAGGCTCAGTGCCTGCCAGGATTAGGTCCTTTAACTGAAACTTGTCATGTGCTCAGGGATGGGGAAAAGGAAGTTTTGAGCTCTGAGGGGCTTAGGAACCCATATGTCTCACTATTAATCTGTCAGTACACTATCTTTTAAACAACAAAAAAAACAAATGCTCCAGCCAGATCTGAAACACTCCAAAGAAGAAATGAATGGTTTAATTTAGTACTTTCCATTGTACAAAATGAAAAATTCCAATAGAATGCTGTTACAAGAAAGCATTTGCTAATAATACTTCTTATTCACTTGTTTAGAGAAAAAACTGGCTGTTATTAGAAGAGTTTCAGAGACATGCCGAACTGCAGTCATATGAATGCAGAAGCTGGAACCTGGCATTAATTTCAGTTTGCTGGTTTACTGCATCTTGTAAGTATCTACAAGAGAGCTGTATTTCTGCACTCACTATTAGAAAACCTATTACAGAAAAGTCATTTAGGATGAACACCCTGCACTCATAGCCATAGGTGTCTTCTTCAGCTAAATTAAAAACCATAGTCTTTTCAGGTCATAAAAATCATCAAAATTTTAGTTACAAATTACACTACAGTAAGTGTCAGCATCTTTTCCACAGATTTAGCATTGTTTGAAGATAAACTGAAACAGATTGGTGCAATACTTAATTGAGCTCTCAACAGCAGCATTGATAAAAGAGTATTAGTAGTCTTCAGTAGAGACTTTATTGATAGCTACTAAGATGCCATACAGCAATGCATCTAAACAGAGTGGATCAAATTTTCTCCAGTGCCCTAAGGCCTTTTCCATTGCTCTTGTGGCATAAAGAGGCTTAAAGACAGCAGACCTCAACCTCAGGGATATTTCCCGCGTAACGAGATTTCTCAGGTAATAAATAGCTGCAACTACCTCTGTTCCTCAGCATATTAAGTACACAAAATAAGAATGATGCTCTACTCTGTGCCTCTCCTGCCAACAGCTCCTAAGGTAAGGGTTCAAGCAAAATTCTGATAATCTGAAGATTTTAGCCTCTGGCCAAGCAGAGAAACTACCCCAATCAAAAGAAAATCAAAAACAGGGGCAAAAATAGGGGTGTATTTGTTGCTGCTTCTTTTTGCATACAAAGGGATGGACAAACCAAGTAGTGAGGCTGCAGTCACATCCTAAAGCTCTGCTGTGTCAAAACTCTGTTGCCTGGACAGATTAGGTTGCCAGATACTACTTTGATCCTATGCCCTCTTGAACACAGTAGGACCATCAAGAACTGTTCAGGCTCCTAACAGAGGGTGAAAATTACCCCAGTGATGTTACTGCTCTGAACAGAACAAGGACCTCATTTTTTTTCCCATAAGATCTGGTATTTTGATTTTTGCAGAAAGTATATTAAAGCCATACAATAGATGTAAAAGGTGTTTATGTATTCAATAGAAACATACTAGCATCTAAATCTATTCCTGCACGTTTCACAGAAAATCTGATGGTACAATACTAGTATTCAGTTGTAAATCTCTAATTTCCAGCAGAAGGAATGAGTATCTTTCAAGAAAGCCCTTGGAAATGCTGATGACTAGCAACTATTGGTACAAACCAGTTTTACAGACCATAGAAAATCAGTTACTCATAGAAAGCATGACAGATACAGAATATTCTTACTGTAGATAGGAAAAACATAGTGCACTGTGATCCATAAATCGATAAATATCCAACAAATCAGCAACACCAACAAGATGAGAGAACTTTATTTCATCCTCAATCAGAGAGTAACATATACATACTGGGTGAGATAGCACTGAAAAAGTTACTGTGCTAATTTTCCACTCATCTAGTAATACATATTCTTTACATTTCAATATATTTTTTCTCTCCTTTGTGATCATATTTGTATCTGCAGAGCTTTAAAGCTCAGGACACAAGCTGTGAAATATGTTAAACTGGTTCTGGTTTTGTTTTTTAATAAAACAGAAAAATAACAATATAATACTTTAAAAATCAATATGCTCTTTTACATTTAAAGTACTTTAGGATAATATTTTAAAACCAAAATAACAGTAAAAATGGGTTGGATTCAGGTGATAGAAAGCAAGTGCAGAGGTGTACTAAAGAAGCCTACACATACATACAGCCCCCTACCTACAAAAAGGACATGGATAGGGTTTTATGCAGCAGGGACTTAAGCAGCACTTCTGCAAGTTGTGGTTTGTTTTTTTTCAAATCCGCAATTTAACCTTCATCTAAGAGCTGTCATATGTCCCAGCTTCCCCAGACATGATCTCTTTTTCCACCTGAAAGTTTATTTCCAGGTGACGAAAGAGGAATTTGGCCAGATGCCTTGGACATACAGATCTCTACAGCCACAGATGAGGATGTCAGAAGTCCCAAGCAAATGGTTTCAGAGCATGTGCGGGCCACCTGTATAGGCCCCCATGCCCATTACTCCATCCAAGAAACTTATACACAAAAGTAGCACAAACCCTGCCCCCTTACTCCATAGGAAAAAAATACGCAAAAGCAAAACCTATTTGTAGCTGGACCCACAGCAGCAAAATTAAAAACTTTTGTTGTGTGCTATCCATATAAAAATGCAAGTTTGAGGGGAAGAGACAGGAATGCATGCATAATTTGCAGATCAGAAGGGGCAGCATAGGAATCTTCAGCAGGCAGATACAGGACAGGTCATTTATAGCCCTCCCCTATGACAACGGACAGCACTGTTTTACTGCAAGTGAGCATCTCTGGTGCCATCTGCTGCAATGCTTCAATCACCCTTCTAGAGTATGCAGTACACACATCTGGAGACTTAGAAACCCTCCTGCCCAGCCAGCAGACATCTTTCAGCACTGGGATGGCTATGGACCAGTGGCAGAAACAACAGCAATATTTTTCTCTTTAGTAGTTATTTTTAAATTACATTATTATCTTGCCTAGACATTATTACATTATTATCTGTGCCTTTGCCAAGACAGGTTGGACCAGAAGATCTTTGAGGGCCTTTTCAACATGGTGTTGTACAGGCTACAGTTCTGTAATCTGTACAGCGTCCTAAAAGTAGTGAAAAATCTTAAACTCTTTACAATTTGGAGCAACATAAAATGATTGACATGCTTATCAAAACAACCAGCTCAAGATTTTACATTTGTTTTCTAGTTGCTCAAGTATTTCTACAAACACTATTTAGGAACCAGCATATGTTTTGGGAAAGTGATATTCCCACTGTATGCTAACTTGCATGCATTACAGTTTGTATTTTTCTTTAAAAAGAAATGGGAGACTACTGAGATATTACTGTACTCTGCATTACCCAGCTACCCTTTTTTAACCAGATACACTTGTCATTCTGTTGGAAAAATAAGTGTTTGATACTTATTTGCTCACAGACTTCAGCCACGATTACTATAAAAATGCAGGGTAGCTGAAGAGCCCTTTTATTATTTATGTTTGCTGTGAATCCACTTATACTCTACTTCTTTCTAAGGGAATCAGACCAGTGGCAATAAGGGCCAAAGTCTTAGACTGATAAACACAGTGTTTTCCAAACCTCTTGCACAGCTGGCTACTGGGCCTGCCTCTGTAACCACAGTGGCTGGGAACCCTTCCTTTGTGAGCTGCTGAGAAAGCAGGAAATTCCTGCTGGGACACCCAGAGCACATCTCCCCCTGACTTTCTGGCTCCTCCATGCATGGTTGGGACCTACCCAGATGATGGTGGTGGTACCTGTTCATGTGGAAAGAGCCTGACACTGGTGCAACAGCCTGCAGGGAGCATTGCTTCACCTGACACTGCAAACAAGCAGCCTCTGCAGGTGTGGTGGTGGCTGCCTACAGCCATGCTGAAACAGATCTTGATACCTTCCCTCCTAATGAGTCATTCAGTGGGCTGGGACATGAGCAGGGGGCTACTTGTGGGATAAGGCATTTTTCACTGGAAGGTTCTGATTTGGTCTATTCTTTAGTGTTTTACAGTACAGACAAACAGAAAAGAAAGTTTATCTGTTTCTGTATTTGATGCACTTGACTTGGTTCTTGGTTGTAAGTTTACATCAGAGGAAAGAAAACTGGCAGGAGGCTATGTAGACAGATTTAAAAAATATTAGACATCTTACAAAATAGGTCTATTTCAGGAGAAAGATATATCCATCATGTCTGCATATGGTGCTCAACACAAGAGCCTAGATCGCAAGGCTCAGCCAGATCTGCCTACTCCATGACAGCTGCCCACAACTCTTCCAGCTTGATTCAAGAAGATCAAAAAGAAGTCCAGAGTGACAGACATCATCTAAAATTGCTTCAATATTTTTTAGATAAAAAGAAGAATGCTGGGGAGATCTAGAGCTTCTGCCTTCAGCTAGCTGTAGCACGGGCTGACAGCTGTAAGCAGAAGATGAAGATTTTCTTTTGGGTGGTTGCCCAGCTGCAAACACTCACTGGCAGAGGTGAAAGGCCCCTGACTCACTTGTTTCCAGTTCTTCAATATACCCATTGCTCAAAAAGTGGCATATTAATTACCACGCTCCTTGTTCAAGGCAAACACTGTATTCCTTGTCCTCCAAAGTCTCTTCGAATCCCCACTCTCGGAGCATCTCCTAGTGATTAAGTTGGGAAGTAGGGAAAGCACTCATGGTGATACCAAACTTTCATTTGCTGCAGATAGAGCAAAGGGCAGATAAACCTTTCCTGCTGAAACATGCCCCCACAGAATCCACCCTCCCCTCTGCCTCCACCTCCAGACCTCTCCAGCCATCCTAAACACAGTTCCTCTTCCTGCTCCAGAGCAGGCAGCACATCTGTCCCCATCCAGCCTCCTCTGCACTCTGCCTGCACCTCCTCCTCCCAAAAGGGGCATCCCAGCCTGCTGGGAGGAAAGGAGGTATTCCTCAGAAGTCCCTTGTGGCACCAGCATGTGCCATGTGCACTGGGGAGCTGGGTTACCTCCCTCTCTTATACAGCCCTACCTGGAGCACTCCACAACTTCCTTATGCTGAGCAAGAAAATAGCACTACTCTGTGATTCCCTACAGCTCTTCAGTTGCCTGCCAGTGAGAGCCTTATCCCTCCTTGCTCTGTTTTACTGACCAGGGGCCTGCTATCTTCTTCTGTGGCTAACTCCATCAAACTGCCAGCAAGGAAGGATCCCAGAAACACTGCTTACCTCGACCTGCTAGCTCCTAAATGAACAACTTTTGCAGGGGGAACTGCTAATGACCAGAACCAGCTTTATTGTGGCTGGCCTTGAATCGGCTCTGAAGAAAGGACTCCTGAAAAACAGTATCCATCACTCCTGAAAACTGCCTGGGACAGTGTGATAAGTTCAACTGCAGACCACATGCATTTTCTGGCTTTGAACAAATAGCACAGGTCAATTCTCTGTAAATTCAAAATGCATATTAGAACAGGGAAACATATTTTAAGTGGGTTTCACATCCTTCCTCTCTTTTTCACCCTAACTGCTGGAGATTAATCCTACCACTTCACAATTTCATTCTTTTGCCACATAACGAGACAAGAAAAGAGTTCACTACCTTTTATCTACCCCGAATCACCTGGATGAGACACGGGGAAACAACCTGTGCCTGAGCTGGGATTTTGAGGGGTAAGGGATGGCAGCAGGGGGAGGGCATATTGGGAAACAGCGCTTTAATTGTGCTTCCTGAAAAACGCTGCTGTAGAGAAAATGACTGACAGAGAAAGCAAGACAGTCTGAAAGCAGCCACCATACTGCAACCCACTCAGGGAGCTGAAGAAATAAGTGGCATTTTTGTACTCTGAGTGGCCTAAACAAATAAATTACAGTCTTGATAACCTTTTATTTCAGAGCTGTGCCATTTGTGCTACTCCAGTTGGATTGTGTCATTCCCAGGATAAATCCGCAATTGCAAGGGCTTTAAAATTGAGCTATAAAAATTTCCTCTGGGCAGAAATCTGCAAAATGTAGCACAATGGGAAAAAAAAAGCAAAGGGAATCAGTCTAAAAATAGAAGTGAGTAAAAGAACTTGGGAACCTTTAGGTGGACAACAATTTGTCAAACTTTTCTCCCTCGCACTCTGTAAGCAAAAGAGAGGGTGGGGGCCACATTGGAGAGACATGACAGCTTTCCTGCAGTTCCTGAGAGAAGCACCTTCACTGCCAAGGTTTGGGAAAACAGGACAGTGGCCAAAACGTCACTGTGAATGAAGGAGGTCTCAAATTGGGAAGGATGAGGCAGGCTGAAATATGTGACGTGCTGCTCAGCCCCAAGTGATTACCCTATCCAAAGGCCACCCCAGAAGCTGAGTCACTCTCCTAAACTTAAAGTCAGCCTGCCTAAATCTCACCTACATTCCTACTCCTGTTGTTTCCTACTTGCTGCCTCAACATTTAAACCTTGCTGTGGTTCTCTCTATCCCTGCTGAGATGCCTTCAGAGACACCCTGCTTGGAAGCACTAGGCATGAGGCTGACTCTATGCTTTATTACCTCATAAAAGCTTAGTTTCTCTCCATAGCTTAGGTTTTATGTGCAAATTAAAATAACTTTTGTTTAAGTTTGCTGCTACCAGAACAACACAGACATGGCTGGGAGAGCAGATTCACAACTAGTGGGAAGTTAGTCCACTGAGCGTTACCCCATGACAGCACCCAGGGCAATGCCTAAATTATCTGTATTTACAAGAATAAGAAATAATGCTCCAAATATACCAGAATAGGTGGCAGCACTGAAGTGGAAAGTGAAAACAAAAGAAAAGCCAATCCTGTAAAAGCCTATTCCTCCTGCAAAGTTGAGCAGACTGTCCTTGAAATGGAAGGGCTGTTTGGAAATCACAACACAGCCCCACAGCATCTCACATACCTCAGTGCCACACAGCCATGAAGGGGCTGAAGGTGACACTGTCAAGCCTTGCTGATATCCATCCTATTTTTAAAACTGCCAACAGAGCTCCAGTTGGCCTATGACCCCCAGTCCTCCCATGCTCCTGAGGAACCATCCACACAGGAGGGACAGACACACTGGCAACAGCTCTGCCTGTCTGACAAGGCAGCAGGCACAGGCCGAATGTAGGTGCACTGTCACAGTGTTAGGCTCTGACTGACTTTCACAAAGGCTTCTTAGTGTGCCCACAACCTGATGGTAATGCAGTTTCTGGGCAACAAGAGGAGCTGCAGTAGCAGGAGCTTGCTTGACCACGTACACCACGTCTGAGCAGCATTTCAGCATGTTTTGGGGTATTACAGAAGAAAACCAGGGAGCTGAGCTACAATCAGTGTTTAAAAATAAACAAATTGTCAATGTCAAAGCCTCTGTAATACTGCAAGCCCAAGGTAATGCTTTTTATAAGGTGGAAAACAACATTCAGATTTAAAACACGTTTTAGTTTAATAACTTAAGGTGTCATTATTAGCATATGCAAAGAGTATGAAACAAAGGTATTTTCTTATCTTCGAAGCATTCCTCTAATAATATAATGTTTCATACACGTGAGGAATAACACATTTAGGTGTTGGCTGCCAGAGTTAATGACATCAGGCACTGATGAAACGTCTCGGCATGCCCCAAAGTTACGCAAAATAAAGAACTCCTGATTTGAATTGCATCCAACTCTGCAACTCTCTATCTTCAGGGCAATCCAAGAGTAGATTTTCTTGAATGTTTTTCATTAAATGCCATCGTGCCATACTAGATAAGAGATTCTATTTGGACTAGCAGCTACTTCCAATTTTCGCCCCAAAATAAAAGGGGGTTTATCAATTCCAATCAGTTTTATCCAGAATTAGTTGTCAAGATTCAATAGTTGGCATGCATCTGAAAACATAAATTCAGCACCAGTGTCAAATGACTAACACAACCTTATAGAAGAGGCCTGAATGTATAGTCCTGCTGGGATTGACCAACAGCATTTAAAATATCAGCACTTTTATGTTATAATAGCTCCTATTAACAACAGTTGGCTGACATTAGATACATTCAGGCTAAGCATCAATTAAAAAATTGCTTATCTGTTTGAATATCTGGAAAGTGGGTATGGGTTCTCACATGGGCAGAAAGTAATACAAACGAAATAATTGCTGTAGTGTCCTGGGACTGCATCACTTTGACTAACAGACACTGCTATTTTTCTGCCTTCTTTAAGACAAATTCTTACATATATATGTGTGTGTCCCTGTCATGCTATGCTGCATTTCTTAACCATCGTCTTTCACTTTTAAAATAGCATCATTTAGAGGCCTACAGAAAGCCAGGGACACAGGGTACTACACAAACAAAATGTACTAAAATGATTGTCCCATATAGGTCACAGTGCAAACAGATATAAAAGGTATCCAGCAATTGTCATCTTTATGGGAAACTGAGGCACCACTACATTCAGTGTATTGCCCAAGGTCACAAAGCCAGCCACTCACATCTCCTGAACCCAGGACCATAAAGTTACACTGGTAGTAAATGCTGATATCCAAGAGAACTCATTAAACTCATTAGGGACTCATAAATGAGCTCAAATAAGTGCCAACCAGTTTAAATGTTAAATAGGTCATTGCTAACTCTGATCAAAATGCTTTATTCTTCATTGTATCTGAGAGTGATTTAAATTAGAAATACAGACATATTCCTGGGAGCAAGAATGCATGGTTCCCTACCCAGCTGCTCTAATCACTGCCCACCTTTACACCCCACTGGCTTTCTGCCCAGCTCTGGCAGAGTTTTGGGCAGCACTTCAGCTTAGAGGGGTGAGAAAGGTATGGAAGATATCTTGCCCCCTCCTCAGCTATCCCCTTCAGCCCTCCATTGCAGCTACACTCCTGAGGGTGGGCATGCTGGTGGAAAACCACACAAGAAAAGAGACAATCCAAACCCTCAAACATTTCCATGGTCAAATTTTCTGATAAGTCAGCTACATTGTAGAAGTAGCTGGAGAAAAAACCATTGGAGATGGGTTTTTTCAGCTGTCCTCTAAAGTTAAAAAAAAAACAGTTCCAGCTAATTTGTCCAAGGATATTGAAGAGGATTTGAGGAGAGTGCAAAGGGCTCTCTCAAGTGGATCAAGACACTTCTGTGCAATTATTCAGTAAATATTCTGTGCAACTATTCAGTAAATAGTCTGGAATGCAAAGTTAAGGAAAGAATTACTCTTCTCTACATCTCGTGCTGGTTCCCTCTGTTGAGACATCAGCCTTCAACAGGCAGTACCAAGGAAATCCATATGCCTGATAGACATCTCTAGGTTCAAACTGAGGGTCTTAGAGTTGGCCACACTGCCTTCTTAACTATCATCAGCACCACTGCAGTCAATAGAAGCTAAGAGCAAGAAGGACCTGACACCCCCATCACTTTCCCAGTGGTCTCTGGCAGTTCTACAGGCCAGTTAATGTAGAACAAAACAGCCTCAGTGTCAGCCAGGAGAGGTGTCCAAAAATAGCATTCAACCGCTAGCCTCAGTTGTACCATTACCTGTGTGAGGAGCTTAGTTTCCGGTTGTCTGGTCAAATCTCCCATTGTTCACTTCATTGTACACATTTCTCATTCATTAATATAACAACAACAAGCTCACAGTAATAGGATCTTGCCACTAGAAGATGATTTCTTGCTTTCAAAAATAAATATCTCAGTTTCACCTTCACAATGTTTTTATAATACAGTAGGAGATCTTCATCCTGTCAAGTTTTATTTTCATCCCACTGACATTATTTCTTAATTAAAAGAAAAGATAAGTAGATGGATCCAACCAGGTGCTATGACTGATATGAAGCACAGTTCCCCAGGAAAATAAAAAGAATCAAGTCAGAGAAGATGGGAGTGTGCCTGGCAATCATTTCATATAGTCAGCCATGAGCAGTGGTAGGTGGCCTTAACTGGCTCTCCTGGTTGTTTGTTCTGCAGTTTTGCAATGTCCTCCAGCTGTCTTTTCATTTTCTTTATTGTTGTATTTATTTTTTAATGATTCTTCGCTGAGAAGTTTCAGCTAAGAGAACAGAGAACCAGCAGCAGCAAAGCATCATTTCTCTCCTCCCCAAGCACGGGGCAAGTGAGGATTTTGCATTTCATACATCATTTACAACTTGTGGATGTGAGGCTGCCACCAGGCCCATCGTGGCTCAGACAGTGTTCCAGCACCAAAAACTGCAGCTGGCAGCCAGAATTTCCCTGAAAAACACTTTAGGGAGAGGTACATTATAAAGAACTACTGCTTTTGTAAAGTCTCATTCACTGCAGAAATAAAACATTTTAGTTTGTATGAATATTCTCTTTCATAACAAATCAGTGTATGCCAAAATGCCCTATTGTATTAAAGGAGATGTAAAATGCATAATGCTTTGCTCCCCAGAAATAACTTCTATTTTGAATGTGTTTGAACTGTACCTCTTCCCCCTGAGGACCAATATAAGCACTGAATAGTGCAGTATCATTTCAAGACAAATGAAGAATTAAAAACATGCTGCTTAGTTGGAGAGACAGAGGCCAGCAACAAAACCAACCAAAGAAGAATAAACTAAAAAAGTGATAAAGTTCTACATTTTCAGAGTTTCCTCAAAAGTTCTAAATTTACAGAGTTTCCTCTAAAGGAGAGACAGTAATGAGCAGCTGAAGACGACAAAGAGCACAGGGTGAAATTAACAGGATTTTTAAATTGAATAAAAGAAAGAGCTTCTCTGGTTTCTGAGAGCCAGAGAAGGGCATAGACTCCTGGGTGCTCCGAACAGTAGGCAGCAGAACAGTCAACTGAAACTCTCATTCTGTTCGAGTTGGCTGAGCTGCATCACTAGGAAATCACATCGAAGATGCACTTCAGGAAGAATAAAATGTGTCAAGTAAGAGGGTTTACAGGAAAAAATTTACTCAGAGACAAGAAGGTAAGGGAAGAAAAAAGCCTGTTCAGGAAACCACAAACTTTCATGGAGCTCGTGATTATTTTGCTTTAATTCAGGCCACAGAAATGTTTGATCCTCTATATAAATGTAAAGCCTTGAAACGATCTGTCCTGCAAGGCAAATCTACTAAATAATGCAGAGTTCCCAATGGAAAAGAAACCTTCTTCCATCTACAGAGGGATTTTTAAAGGGCCACAGCAGAGATCTGGGCTTTTAATTGTATCTTACACTTAAATTTAACAACAGACCTATTGTTTTCTTTCAGTAGATTAAGAAAAAAGCCACAATGACTTTAAAGCTTTCAAAGTGAAGGCAGGATAACAAGGAAGACAAAATTAGAGGCAAAAGTACTTTCAAATTGCATATCCTTAACTCTTCTTACTGTGCAGGCAGGATCTCACCCTTAGATGCTGGGTCACCTATGGTCTTAGAAAGAGCAAGACTGCTTAGGTTTATAGCTGAAAATGGAGCAGATCGGTGACTCCGCGGGACACACATTCCTGGATGAAGCCAAGCATGTTAAACACACTTCTTTCAGTACAGGATAAAAGACACAACTCATTCCGTTTCTTGGGGATAGTTGGAAACAAGGGATGGCACCATTCAGTGACAGCACCACTCAGTACAGAGAGCAAGGACGGGTCAGACACTAACTGGCATTTCTAGGATGCAGGCAGACACCCATGGAGCACCCCTGAGCAGAGAGGCAGGAAGGAGAGCTGCCCCACCGTCAGCCCTCTGCACCCTTGGACAATCAAAGCAGGCAGGCTGACCCCCCAAGTCTGCCCTGCCTGTTAGGAACCCCCAGAGCGTGCACCAGCAAGGGTGGCATTTGTGGCAGCCCAGTGGTGCCCACCCCTGCTCTTAGACACACTCTGTGTCCTACCAGGTAAGGCACCAGCAACCCCAGCAACTGGCAGCAGCACAGACCCCTCCAGGCCCAGCAATTCACCACTCTGTCTTTTCTGACATCTGCTCATGGAAAGGAGACAGGGAAGAAGCAGGATAAAATTATTTCACTTTTTCTTTCTGCTTTTTTCTTCTACGGTACGAATCGCACGGCCATTGTTTGCAAAACTGTACATTATTTTCTCCTTCAGTTAGCCTATATACCAGTAAATATGGGAAATCCATTATGAGAATTAAGGAGTTTAAAGAAATAAAGTAAGAAATCTAAAAACAGTGTTGAAACATGTTTCCCCACACAGAGTTTGTGTTCGTATCTAATAAAATTTAATATATGCTTAAATGTAAGCATAGAAGACTTTGCAGGATGGAAGGAACATACCATTCAAATCATCATTTCATCATCACTCAT